>ML663555.1:1424667-1455941 GCA_007570785.1 Antilocapra americana
GCGCCCACCCCCTCGCCGGGCCCCCGGCGGCCGCGGCCCGGCCCCTCCCGCGGGGGGCGGGCCGGCCGCGAGCGGGGGGCGCGCTGGGGGGCTGCCGGGCCTCCCGCGGCCGACGGAGCCGGCGCCCCGCCCGTCATTCATTCGCCCACCCGCCGGTTCGGGCCACGCCGGCGGGGCACCTACTAGAGCTCCGCCCGCCGGGTCACAGTTCAAGAGCCCCCGGCGTCTCCGAGCTAGAGGCGCCGTCGCTCGGCAGCAGGGTCAGAGAAGGAAGACCCACCGCACCCGGCGGGGGGACCGGGGCTGACCCAGGCCGAGGACCGCACTGCCTGCCCAAGGGGGCGGTGCCGGGAACCGGGGGTTGGGGCATGAGAGGAGCCCAGGGCAGCAGCGACGCGACGCACAGAAACCCGCCGGCAAAGGACCCCGGGAGGGTCTGGGAGCTGAGGGAGATTGGGGTGCGGGGTGAGGAGGAGACGAGGGTCTAGGAGACTGGAGCCGCCGGCAGGGGGCCCGGGACGCGGGGCCGCTCTGTGCGGTTGTCCAGGTTGTGCATCAGACTAGGAGGGAGCGAGCACCCAGGCTCCGCCCATCAAGCCCTGGGCCTCAGGCGGAGCCACTTCTGCCGAGAGGCGGTGGCTTTTTCCAGGTTGTACAGAGGCGCTAGGTAAGCTGTGCTTCCCTGTAGCTCCGATGGTAAAGTGTCTGTCTGCAATGCCAGACACCCGAGTTCGATCCCTCGGTCCAGAAGATCCCCTGGAGAAGGCACTCCAGTATTCCTGCCTGGAGAATCTTTGGACAGTGGAGCCTGGTGATCTACAGTCCATGGGGTCACAAAGAGTCACACTTGACTGGACAACTGACACACACCAGGTGAGCTAAGCTGGTTGTAAAGCCATGTGGGCTAAGGATTTAAGATTTTTACCCCGAATTGAAGAAAAGCTCCAGGGAAACAGAATTAATAGGATTTTCCCACCCCCCATCTCTGTGTGTGTGTACAGACATACAGAGAAAGGAGTTGGCCCATGATACTTCAGAGGCCGACAGGGCCCCAGCCTGCAGGATGGACTGGCAGGCTGCAGGCCAAGGAAGGGGTCACAGTTCGGCTCCAGAGTTCAGCTGCTTGCAGATCTCCCTATTTATTAGAAGTCAATCTTTTTGCTCTTCTGGCCTTCACATGATTGGACGTGGCCCGCCACATCACGGCAGGTCATTTGCTTGACCTTTCAGCATCTATTGTTTATTTCAGTGTTAATCTCATCTAAAAAATACCTTTACAGAAACATCTGGAATAACATTCGACCAAATCTCTGGGTACCATGGCCTAGCCAAGTTGACACATAAAATTAACCATCACACTACTGAAGACTGCTCTTCCTAGGACAAGCTGGGCAGACTGGTGTGAGTGATTGGCATGGGGAGGGTTGCAAAACAAGGGAACCACAAGAAACAGTACCCAGACAAGGGGTGACAGAACCTGAGTTCACCCTGTGGCTTTGGATGGGGAGGGGAGGGGGGAATCAGGAGATTCTTGAGCTCAGGGTCAAGAGTGTTCATTTCAGGCTGTGCGTCGTGATCCGAGAGCAGCCTGGCTGCAGGAAGGGCCTGGGAGCCAGGGCATGGCTGCAGCTGCTGCGCCGGGGGAGGCCGCCCAGGAAGGGTGTGCAGGATGACGGAGGACCAGCGGGTAAACTCCAGGAACGCTTGAGGGGCAAGCAGGTCGTAAAGTACCTCCAGGTCTAAGTATTATTATCATTTGTTACCAGTTTGGGCCCATCATTTTTATTTTTATTTTTAAAATTGTATTATTTTTCTTCATTAAACTTTTACTTTGTCTTGGAGTATAACCAGTTAACAATGCTGAGACAGCTTCAGGCGCCCACAAAGGGACACAGCCGAACATTTACACGTATCTACTCTCCCCCGAACGCCCCTTCCATCCAGGCTGCCAGATAACACTGAGCAGACTTCCCTGTACTGTATGGTGGGACCTTGTTGGCTATCCATTTTAAATGGAGCAGGGTGTACATGCTATCCCTTCCTCCAGCCATCTAAGTTTGTTCTCTAAGCCTGTGACTCTGTTTTGTGAATCAGTTCATTTATCTCATGTCTTTTCAGACTCCCGAGTAAGGGATGTCATGCAGTATTTCTCCTTCTGTCTGACTTACTTCACTCAGTAGGACAATCAAGTCTATCCGTATTGCTGCAAATGTCAGAATTTAATTCTTTTTAATGGCTGAGTAGTATTCCATTATATATGTGTGCCTCATCTTCTTTCTCCATTCCTCTGTCGATAGATGTTTAGGTTGGTAAGCATTATTATTACTCACACAACAGAACGGTTTGTTGAGATGTTGCTTTGGAGCCCCGCCCCGCCAGTCACCTTTGTCATTTCTCTGGGTGGGAGACAGTGGCCTCCGGCAGGCTCTGAGCCCACTGGGACAATGCCAGGGGTCCTGAGGAGCAAGGCAGGGATGTGGCTTTGAGGGGAGATGGACTGCAAGCAGGAGACAAGATGCCCTGTGCAGCAAGCATCCCACGCCTCGCCACGCAGTCCCCGGGAGAGGACGAGACCCCCTCGGGGATGGGGGTTGGGAGGTGGGCCCCAGACTGCTGGCCTGACAGATTCTTACACCGCACACGTCCAGGGGGCAGGAGCCCCGGTTACCAGAGACCCCTGCGGGCCAGAGCAACTATGAATAGGATAGCAGCCCTCCCCTGCTTCCTGGGCTCCCCTAAGCCTTCAAGGACACTGTATGAGAAAACAGGACTTTTTGCCATCCCAGCAGGCCCAGGTCAGAATCAGACTGGTTTAATCAGAATAGGGAAAAAGTGGAAGCAATGACAGACTTTATTTTCTTGGGCTCCAAAATCACTGCAGATGGTGACTGCAGCCATGAAATTGAAAGACACTTGCTCCTTGAAAGAAAAGCTATGGCCAACCTAGACAGCATATTAAGAAGCAGAGACATTACTATGCCAACAAAGGTCCATATAAGCCAAGGTCCATTTAGTGAAAGCTATGGTTTTTTCAGTAGTCATGTATGGATGTGAGAGTTGGACCATAAAGAAGGTTGAGTGCCGAAGATTTTATGTTTCCGAATTACAGTGCTGGAGAAGAGATCAAACCAGTCAATCCTAAAAAAAATCAACCCTGAATATTCTTTGGAAGGACTGATGCTGAGGCTGAAACTCCAATACTTTGTCCACCTGATGTGAACAGCCAACTCACTGGAAAAGATTCTGATGCTGGGAAAGATTGAAGGCAGGAGGAGAAGGAGACAACAGAGGATGAGATGGTTGGATGGCATCACTGACTCAAGGGACATGAGTTTGAGCAAACTCTGGGAGATGGTGAAGAACAGGGAGGCCTGATGTGCTGCAGTCCACCGGGTCGCAAAGAGTCAGACAGACTGAGTGACTCAACAGCAACAACAAAAGAAATAAAGGGGCCCTCCCCGGGGGTCCAGTGCTGAATACCTCACCTTCCAAGACAGGGGGTGCAGATTCAATCCCCACTTAGGGTGCTGAGCCCCCACATGCCTCATGACCAAGAAACCAAAACTTAGAAGTGATATGGTAACAAATTCAATAAAGACTTAATGTCGCAAAAGAAATAAAGTAGTATGTATGTCTTGAGAACCTGAATTTGTAGGTTGAATTTGTAGCAATACTGTTATCTTCCTTTACAGATAAGGAAACTGAGGCCCAGGGAAGCTGAATAGTTGTGTTAAAGGCACACAACCAGCCAGGGACTGATGCGGGATTGGAAGGTGGACCTTTGACACAAGAGCCCTAACCTGTGGCTGTAAAACTCCAGGCGTGTGAAGGGACCAGAGACAGAGGCAGGGGCGAGAGTTCTGGTCCCCAGCTCACCCGGGCTTGGTGTGCGGGTTAGGGGACGGGTGAGGGCAGAAGCGCTGGTGGGGACTATGGCAAAGTCGAGATCTTGGGCTCTGTCCCAAGGAGTTTGGCGCTGCAAACGTGGTCACAAGAAAAGACAAAGCTGGAAATGCAAGTTTCCCATGTGAAATCAAATTGGCACACCTTCCGTTATCGCATTAAAAACCCAGAGGGGGCCTGGCTTCCCCCCTCCCACCCCGCGCCCTGGGAGCCGGAGCACCCGGAGACGCTGGGCTTGGGAGCAGAAACCGGGTCCACCCGGACCTGACCGGCTCAGCCCGGGAGGGAGGGGCTGCCATTTGGGAGGGACCACTGAGCGGACGCCGTCCCCCGCCCGCTTGGGTGGAGAGGCAGGGTGGCCTCCACCAGATCAGGGGCGTCTGGTGGCTGGGCGGGGCCTGTCTGCACCCCGACCCCTCGCCGCGCGCCCCGTGGAGGGGCCGCCCGGAGCCCGCCTCAGGCCCAGCGGAGGACGAGGACGGGGCTCGCCCCTCGCCCGCCGCGCCCCCCACCGCCGCCCACCCCAGGATGACTCGGAGCCCAGGCCCCGCAACCCCCCGGCCGCGTCCCGCGGCTCACGGAGGGGCCGGCGCCTTAGTCGCCAGAATCCGGAGCCCTCGCTGGCGACTCCGCACAGGGCCCTCTTGTGGGTCGAGCCCGGGGGCTTCATTCCTCTTATTCTCAAGGGACGGGAACCAACGCGGAGCCGGACGCGAGGCAGAGCCGCGGGGACCGGGGGCCGACGGGGCGGGGCAGGGAGGGAGCCCCCCGCCCGGGGCGCGGCACCCCCGCGCCGGGCCCGCCCGCCCCCCGGCCCCGGTCCCCGCGCCAGTCCCCGTCCGCCTTCCTCTCCAAGCTCTGCATCCACCGCCGCGGGCGGAGCGGCTGGAGCGCCGGCCGGTCCCGGCGCCCTGACTCGGCGCGGGCTCGGCCCCGGACCCCGGCCCCGGGACCCTGGCCCCCGCCGCCCCGGGACCACGCGTCCTGCCTGCTCCGCCGCCTTGGCCCGCCCCTCTCTCCTTTCTAGAGACCCGAGAGCGCTGGGGACTCGAAGAAAAGACAGTGCGTTGTGTTAAAAGTAAGACCACCGCAGACAGCAAGCTAAGTAGCCGCGCAGGGGAGGCGGGCGTCGTGGGGGTCTCTGCACTGGAGACCAGCCTCCAGCCCCGAGGACGCCGGCCCGGGGCGGGTCCAGAGGACGCTCTGCGCGCGCTCCACGCGTGCCTCCCGGTCTGCACCAGAGCGCAGTCTGCCGGCGGCTGGTGGACACTGCCCGCCGGGTCCCTCCCGATTCCCCCCGGATGGGGGTGGGGGACGTGAGGACCAGGCCCTGGGGGCAGACCCCGGCCCCGGGGAAGGCTGAGGACCGGGCAGCTGGGCGGGGGCGGGGGCGGGGGTGGGGGGAGCTGCTGCTCTCCCCAGGGCTGGATGTTGCCAGCACTCTAGGGACCCCCAGCCTTCTCAAAGGTCTGGGCTGGAGGGGCCTCTGAAATAGACTGGACCTCCCCCCCACACAGGGCCTTTTCATCACTCCACGGCCTACTGAGTGGCTCACGTTCGCCATTTAGGAGAAATGTTGAAATACGTGTGTTTTGGAGTCAAACAGCCTCAGTTTCTTGCTCTGTAAAATGGAGGTGATGGGATCACTCATGTGGCCGTGATGAGGGTGAAGAAATCATGTGGATCAAACGTGCTCTGCTCACAGTAAGCCCCCAATTGAAGGCGGTGATTTGTTAAAAGACGCTTTCTTAACATTCTTATCTCAAAAAAAAAGAAAGTTTTTCTTCGTTCTCACACTCAAGTCTCAGGAAAAAACTAATAATATTTCTGCACAATAACTGCATTTTCATGTTCCAAACCTGTTTACCGGTGACCAGGTTTCACTTCCTTTGGTTTAGCAGTTCCAGGCTTCAAAAGGCAAACCTCCTCCAATGACCAGGCCTGCCGGTTTGTGGCCTTGGCACCAGTTAACTGAGAACAAACTGGTGCCTCCCTCCTTCGGCATCCTCAAACTACTCAGTGATGAAAAAGGAAGGGAAAGGAGTGTTTAGAAGAGAGGGTGTTTTAAATTGAGGTCAGATGCTGTTGAAATGGTCCATAAAGGCGGCTACATGTGACCTTTGCCCTCCCGCCCCAGAGCTGTGGTCCCAGCCGCTCCTGCCCCCACCCTCTATGACTGGGTGAGCAGGTCAATGCATCTCCGTCGATTTGTTCACAAATATGCTCACCAAAGTGTTCTATGTGCTCTGATTGCTCTGTGGGGGGTTTGTGGGTTCCCAAGAGTGGCGGAGAGGCCCCAGACAGGCTGCTGGGCCCTGGTGACTTGACACATGATGAACAGAAGCCCCCAGGCTGAAATCAGAGGGAGATGCCGCCCAGCTTGTGCAAGAAACCTCAAATACTGCACTCTCGTCCTAGACGCTGGGAAGGGCTGATTTCCACGTTCTCACCCACTGAGAGGAGCTGGGGTTTCCAGCAGAAATAGATGAGAAACTGAGGAGCAGTGACTGCGTCCAGAGGGCAGCAGGATGGGGTGAGGGGGCAGAGTGCCTGAGCTTTGCCAGGTCTGCGTGAGCTTGGGTTGGGAAAATGTACTCCTGTGTATGTGCAATTTCCGAGTAATTAAAATAGTTCAAAGCTTAATGTGAAGATTTCCCAAGGTTAGTAAAGCAGAGTCTATTAATAATATAATGAACTCCCATTTATCCATCATCTAGACTTAGTAATTATTGGCATTAACCTCTGTTTCCACAGTTTATTTTTTCTTTAGTGAAATATTTTAAACAAAATCCCAGGCTTAGTAACTTATCACTTCTAAATGTTTCAGAGTGCATCTCAGAAAAAAAACCAAAACTGGACCGTTTTCTTACATAATCATGTGACTGTTAACACAGTCACTTCTTAATGTCGCCCGATAGTGCCTCTGTTTGGAGTCCTCCAACTGTCCCAACGCCGTTTTTAAAGTCGGTCTGCTATGTGGGGTCCAGTGAGGCCTGCCCATTGCCTTCTGCTTTTTAAGCTGTGCGGGACCCCTCCCCACCCTGAGGTTTTGCTTAATCATGCCAGTGACTTTTTGAAACGGGCGCTGTATCTGGTGCTTCGCCTGCCACCTCCTTGTGTTGCATTTAACTTGCTCCTAACCTCGCGTTTCCTGCAACGTGCAAGTTTAGCCTCGACTAGAATGCTGGCTTCTGTTTTGGGTGAGAACATCTTATGGGGGCTCCGTCCCCCTCCTCACCTGGAGGCCGGTGACCTACAGCCCCCAAGTGGAGCTGACCAGGGAGTCCTGGGTGATGGCGGTCCTCTTCATCTGACTCCGTCTCCCCCTCGTCACTGGGAGATGACCTCACTGTGAGGCGGCCTCAGGGCAGCCAGCCCTCCTCCAGCTCCCATCAGCTTCCACCGCAGGGTTTCAGGATCTGTCCATCTAACAGACACCCGCCTTTGTGGTCTGAGTCAGTTATTTCATTACAGTCTGCAAAAGGAGATTTTCTATGTCTATTTAAAATAATTTTTTTCTCTTAAAAAGTGATGAACTTCATATGATGTGAGTGATTGCCTTCTTATTGAAACCCCCAGGGGACGTCCACACGGGTTTGTTACATTTTACAATAACCTCCCTGTTTACACCACGCGGTGGGGCAGGCTCTGCTTACCCATCTTTCCTGGTACAAGTCTGAGAACACGGGGTTCGTGTGATCTCCCGGTGTGGGACCCACAGAAACAGCTTCTTGAATGTCAGAGAGCATGTATGAAGCGGCTGAGGCATGAGTGTTACTTGCAGACCCCACGTAAGTTGTTTGTCTTTTTTGGCCTCCTGTAGGTGGCCATAGCAGTGACTTGTTCATAGCAGTGACTAGGATGGTTGAGTTTGTGTGTATCTGGATAGTCTTTCCTTGACATTAATTTAATTGATGCTTCTACCCTTTGCTGGGTGCATTTTATAAAAATTTATATATTAATATATATATAAGTAAATATATATCATACATGTAGTAAATATATATTTAAATATTTATTTTTTAAAATAAAAAGCTAGGTAAGTCTCTGACAAACATGCTGGGCTCCCAGTCATGGGATTGTGGGCTCTGTGGGCTGACTGGGACCAGAGGGGTCCCCTCACCCAAGTGCCCCCGGGCTGGGGTCTTGCCTGCAGCTGCCCAGCTGTCCAGCAGTGGATGCCATGCCTTGGCAGAGCAGCGGCTGTGGGGAGACCCTCTCTCCGTCCTGCTGCCGGGGCTGCCCTGGCCTCTGCAGGGCGCTCCCAGGTCCCAGGGACCACACGTCCTGGGTCTGCTCACGGGCTTGCCCCGAAGGGTCCCTGTGACTGACTGATGCCTGGAAATCAGTGATGTACCAAGTGACTCGGTCACAGGACAGGCTTCCTCGTGTGATTTTCAGTTTCAAGAAAAAAGAACAGAGCTTTAGCCAAGTTAGAGGCCCGCATGGTTTATCTCCCTCTTTGAAGCCTGTGAGTTTACAGCTCCCCTCCCGTGTGTGGGGTGGAGACTCAGGGTGTCAGCTTGTCCTGAGGAGGACGGGAATCTTTACTTTCTCTAGCCCGTGGTCGTGCACACAGGTCGGTGCATGGTAAATGCAAAATGAAAACGGGTTGAATCAGTGATTTTGAGAAGAGAAATCTCAAACCATGGTATGACTCACCTCCATCTAACGAATGTCTTTCTTGGTTTTTTTCTCCCGATAATTACAGCAAGTACGGTGCTCCCCTTCACAGATGAACACGTCTAACTCACACTCCCTTTGTGATAAGAAGCCCTGGAGGTGAAGAGAGATGAACAACAAAGGCAGCGAGGAGAGACCGAGACTTGAACCCATGGAGCAGCTGCTGTGTTTCATAGTCAGCACCGCGGGTCTAAAATAATAATAATTCAGATTCACAGTCTATTTGATTTTCTGACAATCTACCACCTACATGCCTTAAGAAAAAGAAGTTGATTTTCTTGTGCAATAAATGAGACAGGGCAGATTCATCAGCCTCTACTCTCCTATCGTTGATGGATGACTTATTTCTACTCCTGCGATCACAGAGAAGGAGGAGGACCTTCCAGTTACCAGTGTTTTTATGGGCTTTTTTTCTGGCTATGACAGATAAGATTCCTAAAACAATAAACTTTGAAAATAGGAAGTGAGACAGATGAAGGAATGTTAAGTCTCAACTATCTTTTCTTGAACTTCCTTTGGTTAGCAGGTATCTAGCTGTAGTTGTACAGAACTTCTTTTTCAAATTCACCTTCTAGAACACAAAATTATACTTAATCTTGCTCAGCATTTTTATATGAATAAAATTTGAAATGAGTTTAAATTTTGGGAAAAAAGAAACAAACCTGATGATAAATCTGACGAGCACTTGGTTACGTGGCTGTTGTGCCCCTTTTCAAAGTGCCTTGTTCTCGAAACTGCTGCAGCTGGAGGAGGTGGGGGGGCTTTCCCGTTAGAAGGAGCAGGAGGCTGAGATGGGTCACCCACGGCCCGAGGGCGGGAAGCCCCGAGGAGGGCCAGCTGAGGTGGCCTCAGGACCCCCACCCAAACCAGCCCTGAAGCGGGAGGCGGGGGTGCCCGCGGCTGGCACACACCAACCAGAGCGGGCAAGGCCCCCGTGACCGTCTGCCTGCGGAGCCCCGCTCAGTGCACGCAGCAACCCGGTCCACACGGCTGCTGGGACGTCCATGTGGCAGCTAAGAACAGGCTTGTGACACCTCCCGGAGAAGGAAAGGCAGAGGCCCTCGCAATGGCAGCAGCGTGACCCGGGACCAAAAGGGAGCAGGGCCGGCGGGCAGTGAGGCCGTGAACACTGCGAAGTCAGGCTGCAAGGACCTGGACCGGTTTCCACCCTGAATGGGCCCTCTTCTCTCTTCAGGGGGGGGGTCACAGGCCTGGGAGTCTGAGGCCACAGCTCCTGTAAAAACCGAATTGAGTGAGCCTGCGACTCTCCCGGCCCTGTGGCCTCGTGGGCACAGGACGGGGCGTGGGGGCAGCCTGGGCGCGAGCAAGTTGCTTTAGGGTGTCTGGGCGCCGGAAGGTCAGAGGGGAGACAGCAGTGTGTACACCCAGAGACAGTCATTCTCAGAGCAGGGCAGCTAGATTAATCACACACCCCTGTCTGGCACCTCTTCCTGGGGCAAACCACAGCCTCGCAGACTTGCAGCACCCGAGCACCTTCCCCCCCTCCACTCCCAGCAGGAGAGACCCGGGCAGCCCGGTGGGGGGCTGGGGGGTGGGCTTTAGCACCCGCCTCTCCCAGGCCTGACCCTGACCTCAGCACACCTGGGACGAGGCCTACTCCCCCTCTTGGTCGGCTGCCCAAACAGTATCTCCTGGCGGGGGGGCGGGCAGCTGGTTGTATTGGTTTGGGTTGCTCAGAGAAACAGGATGTACACATAAGACGCTTATTATAAGAAACTGCCTACGCGGTCACGGAGGGCGGGAGGCCCCCGGGGTCTGCACGCGGCGCGCTGGAGGCCTCAGAAGGCTGGAGAGCCGCTGGCGAGGTCCCCGTTCCCGTCTGGCTGAAAGCAGGAGAGGCCTGGTGTCTCAGTCCGCCGCCAGTTGGGAGACCGCCTGGTAGGGGGCCGTCCACTCTACTCGGTCTCTGCTTTGGTCAGAGACTGTCTACTCTGCTCGGTCACCTGGAGCATCCGGAACAGCCTGTGACCAGGCACCTGGTGGCCCAGCCAAGCTGACGCTGGAAGTCCACCGCCGCACCGACCACCTGAGAACAGCAGCAGGTCCAGGGGGGTGGCCTCCCCCCCAGGGCACGCTCTGGCTCAGCGCTGGCGGGGGAGAAGCAGGGAGGCCAAGCTAGCAAGTCAGAGGAGATGGGCACGGGCGCAAGCTGTGGCCCAGGCTGTGGGGCCTTTGAAGTCCTACCCTGTGCGTCGCTTTGGCGAGTCAGCAAACCTTGGCCTCTGAGTGCCCATCTGTAAAATGGGGGTAATGATACAAGTCTTCAAGGCAAGTTCCCTGAGCTTTCCAACCCTGGTTTTTTCGTCTGGTGAACAGGGAGAATACTACTATACCCGCCATAAAGTTGCTGTGAGGGTGATTAGGAGATGTGAAACCCTCAGCACCTCTCTGTAGAATGGTCTCAGGAAATTTTAGCCATTATTTTAACACATACTTCAGAGTAATATTGTAATGCTATGTTGTATAACAAAGGTCTTTGAAACAATATAATAAAATGATCATTTTCTTTTTTTTTTTAACTTGGGAAGACACCCAATCAGCAAATATTTTTTTACAATAATAATGCCTGTTGTTTGTTAAGGGTGTGGTGAGCAGGCACCCACAAGCCTGCAGAGAGAATGTAATTTTTTCCACAATTTGGCACAAAGCACTGAAGTCTCAAATTGTTCATAACATCTGATGAAAAATTTCACTTCTAGGAGTTTGTCCTGAAGAAAGAATCAGAAATGATGATAAAGATTTTTGTTGACGGATGTTCATAACAGAATTACTTAAAAGAGTGAATGAAAAATTAAAAAAATAAACTTTAAGGGCTTCGTTAAATAAAGGTGGCTACATTTCATATAACGATATAATGTAACCTTAAAAAAGATGTTTAGAATAGTATTCAATGACCTGATAAAATATGGCACATTGCCAAGTGCAGGCCACAGAATAATATATATACAACACATATTCAACAGGACTTCCCTGGTGGGCCAGTGGCCAAGACCCCGTGCTCCCAACGCAGGAGGCCCAGGTCAGGGAACTAAACCCCACACGCAACAGCTAAGACCATATACATGCACAAAAACAAATACATTAAAAAGGTGGACTCAACAAACCACTACTGAATGCCGGTTTTGTGCCAGGCACCCTTGGGTACACAGTAGGCTCAGTGTTGGGTCCCACATAGATCGACCACAACTTGGCCTGGAAAAACTTACACGTGTTTCATTATAATGTAAGGCACCCAGTCATGTCCGACTCTCTGTGGCCCAGTGGGCTGTAGCCTGCCAGGCTCCTTTGTCCATGTGTGTTACTAAATACATAGAAAAAAAAGGTACCTTTTCACGGTGGGATAATGTTTTCCGTATCTTTTCTTCATATTTTATTGTAAATTCTTTTTTAAAAAAAAAAACAAAGAACCTCCATTACTTAAAAAAATCGGGAAAATTTACATTTTTTTAAGGGAAAGGCTGGGCCTCTGTGGCCGGCGGTGTGAGCTGGGTGTCACACGGGAGGGGTGGCAGGGCCAGGTAGCCAGGACAGGGGACAGCACAGGCTTGAGCTGCCCTGTGCGCATCTGTGACCTTGTCTGCGGCCCCGCCCCCAAGGCGGGTCCCAGTGTCCGTAACATGAACCAGTCACTCCTGTCTGCCCCTGGGTCAGGAGGACCAAGGCAGGGAGCCCCCTCTGTGCACCTTGGCCCACATCTGCTGTGCTGCAGGATGCAGGGTGGCCTTCCCTGGCCTGGCCCTCCCAGTCCCCCGCTGGAAGGAGCCAGACGGGCCTCCTGCTGGGCCGTGACAGACGCACACGCAGGGGTCTCAGCAGCACCCACCCTCCTGAGATGCGAGGGAGGAAGCAGGGGGAAGAGTGGTTTGACCTCCTCACCTCCTCCTCCCACCCACCAACCCAGCATCTCTGCTTTAGGCTCCCGGGGGTCATTCCATCCTTTGCCCCTTTGGACTGAGGTGGGGGTCTTGGCGGGGGTGGGGAGTGGTCAGTAACTTCCTGCAGGTACCCCAGCCGAGGCAGGGCAGGATCTAGACCCTCCGACAAGCAGGACGTCCCCACAAGGTCCAGAGTAGTGTGGGGGCTGAGTCATATCACCGAGCGGGGCTTTGCCCGCCCTGCCATTCCCGTGAACTCCCCAGATCACTCACGCCAGGGCCCGGCAACCGCATGGTGCCCTGAGAAAGGGCCCAAGAAAGCCCAGAATTAGTCAGCAGCTCAAATCAGAATCACACAGGCCAACGTGCCCGGCCTTTGCCCAGAGGTTGACCTTAAAAAAACCCAGAGACTCCACCCCATCTCTGCTCCAGACCACAGCTGGTGGGCAAAGGGTGGGGCATCAGGCCTGGACCAGTTCACCCAGGGGGCAGAGCTCCTGTGTGCGTTCAAGGACGTGGCTTTGCATGACCCGTGAGGAGCCCGAGCAGAGCAGACAGAACTGTCGTCCTCCAGGTGAAGAAAGGGAGGCTGGGGGAGTCTGGCCAGGGTGCCCGAGGAAGGCCCCGCTGGCATCAGGCCAGGCCTAGGTCCGCCTTTAGCCTTAGCCCAGGGGTCCAGTGGCTGAGAGGCTGCCTGCAGGGACGTGGGTTTGAGCCTCGGGGCAGCGGGGCTGAGTCAAGAGACTGAGCCCCGCCCCAGGAGAAGCCACTGCAATTACGGCCCCTGCCCTCGGCAGCTCGAGGCAGCCGCGCACAGTGATGGAGACACAGCTCAGCCAATAAAGAAATCAACAAAACTGTTTAAAAAGCTCATAGAAAATTTCCAGACAGAGGAGTGGAGCGGGCCATCCTTTGCTGTTGCCCTTTTACAGATTATAGAGACAACGCACCCCCCCTTCCACTGTTTCTTACGATTTCATATTACTATGGGATCACGAAGGTCACCCCTCCTCAGGCGCTTCATGAAGCCCCCTTCCCCACTGGGCAGCAGGCGCAGGGACCACAGCAGTGGACCAGACAGTCCCGTGACTTATGGAGCTCATGTTCTGATGGAGAGACAAACAGCAGACACAGACAGAAAACAGACGGCTTCCCATGGGTTGAGAGGAGAGACGCTGATGGCGCCTTACTTGTGCCCGAGAAAGGACAAAGGCGGTTTTACCCAAAGGACCCTGCAGTTCCTCATGTTTTGCACCAACACCACCAATGCTGACGATGATTTTATACCCTCCAGCTGGAAGTGTGTGGGTGTGTAGTTAACACGAGCAGTTCTGTTACCCCCTTTTTCATTTCGCTTACCAGCATTGTCCAGTCTTCCTGTAGTGGGAGGGAAATACTGAGTTTTGATAACTTCTGCCAGGGTCGGGGGTTGGAGATGGAGAATCTTCCTTTCTGCCTGTTTTTGGGGAGCTCCGTTTACTAGCAAATCGGGAGAAGCAAGGTGGTAGGCCTTAAGACGGGGGCTTCCTCTGAACAGCCCAGGAGAGCGCCTCTGCTGTAAGCTGGGGCATGTGACTTGGTCATTCCTTGTCTCAGAGCGATGGGGAGGGTCCGCAGGGCCACGGTGCACTGACCTCTCCAAGCCTGAGGTGTCTGGAATCAGTCCTGCTGGCTCAGTGACCCCACGGGCTGCAAGGCCCACCATCCTTGGGTGTGGGGACAGGCATGGGTGTGTTTCTTCCCAGTGTGACCTCCTAGGGCAGCTGATGGGTGGTGTGAGTCTGCTCTAGCCCAAGAGCCCCAGAGGCTGAACTCCATGCCTGTAGTGGGCCTGGTGAGATGGGCTCTCCAGGAGAATTTCTGAGTTCTTTTCTGTACTGACTGACATTTCTTTAGGCCAAATCCGCTTCAAAGTATAAAGACTGAATTTCCAACCCCTCCAGAAACCTCCAAGGATGTCACAGACTCAGAACACGGATGCCCTTCAGCATTTGTCCTGGATGGGTCCAAAGGGAGTGAGGAAAAATTTCTGCCAGGATTTGACAGCCACAACGCCACACTTCCGCTTTGAAGTGACACCTGGCTGGCGGCTGCGCTTAAATCTTTTTTCCCCTCCCTCTCTCTGCCTGAAACCTCCAAAATGGGAAACGTCCTTTAAAATAGTAAGAAGAGAAGATAGGCTGCCCTCCCAGGGGGCCCCGGTGGGCCGGTGCTCTTGGCCCGACTTCACACCAAATCCCGAGCGCTTTGAGGTTAGCCTCAACTACTGGGTTGAGTTTTGTCTGACCCAGTGTTCGAGTCACCTCCTCACACTCATTTCAGTCCCTACCACTCAAGTAAAGGCAGACACAGCTGTCGGGTGAGGGCAGCAAGAGTGTTTATTGAGAAAGGGGAACTCACGCCGCGGGGCCATGTCCCGGTCGGTCAGAGCATCCGAGTGCCGGGGGGAAGATGCTGGAGCCCTCTGTCCGCAGGGAGGAGCCAGCCTAAGTCCAGGGTGAGAACTGTGGCTTCTGGGGAGTCGGGGGCAATACAGGACGGGCCTCCTGGGGACGTTGGCAGCAGGAAGGGGCAAGCAGCGACAGCACCGCGGTTCCCACGCTTTGGTGAGCGTTGAAAACGAAGATTCTGACGCGGGATTTGGCACAGCCACCAAGATGGCAAAGCAGAAAGGTCGGGTCTACCAGCTCCAGGAGTCTTTGGAGAGGGGCCAGAGAGTTTGGCTTGGAGAAGGTATTTCTCAGCAGGCCACGGCGATCCTAGGGACCAAAGGTAAGGGAGCCGCTGAAGACAAGAGTGGCCTCCGGGGGGTCTCTCCCAGGGGGCAGAGCAGGGAGGCCACTTCCCTTTCCGAGCCCGGGTCCGTGTCGCCTCCATCTCGCAGGGCCTTTACTGCGCTGGAGACGAAGCACCCAGGTGTTCACTGGGCCGAGCGGGAGCGGGTCTCAGAAGCCTGGCCGGGGGTCCGGGGGGGACGCTTGAAACGCTGAGATTCTGGGTTCTGAGAAAGCTCGTGAAGGAGACCCCGGGAGGCCCAGCGGTCCCGGCGGAGCGGCCCGCTGCGCTCGGAGGTCGGGGAGGCAGGCGGCGGCGGGGGGCAGCCTGCTTCGCTTCCCTGTGCCGCTCGCCGCCCGCGGGCCGAGCAGCTACGGGAAGACAGCCGAGGGGCCGCTCGCCGTCTGGGCTCGGGCCCCCGCGCGGGCCGGGCTCCGGAACGGGGAGCCGTCGTCGCCGGAGGGCGAGGACGCCGAGGTGCTCCCGCGCGCCGAGAGGTCGGCTCGCCCGCAGGCCCCGCGCTGGCGCAGCTGCGCGCGGAAGGAGCGGTCGAGCAGCAGGTAGATGAGCGGGTTGGCGCAGCTGTTGACGAAGGCCAGGCAGGTGGCGACGGTGAGGCCCCAGCGCAGCGCCAGCAGCAGGCGGCAGGGCAGCGGCAGCGCGCCCAGGCGCGCCAGGTGGAAGACGGCGCGCAGAGCGCAGAAGGGCAGCCAGGAGCCCAGGAAGGCGCCCTCGACGGCCAAGATGATGCGCAGCGAGCGGCTCCGGGCGCGGCCCAGGTACGGCGGCCCGCGCAGGCGGCGCGACACGCGGCAGTAGCAGACGACGGTGACGGCCAGGGGCAGCACCAGGGTCAGCAGCAGCAGCAGCAGGCTCAGGCCCTGGAAGGCGTCCGACGGCTCCTCCCCGCACTGGCTGCCGCGGTCCGCGCCGGGCAGCGGCCGCAGGCGGCGGAAGGCCAGCGAGGGCAGGCCGGCGGCCAGCGCCGCGGCCCACACGCCGGCGCAGGCGGCCAGCGCGCAGCGCCGGGAGCGCGGGGAGCGCGCGGCCAGCGGGCGGCCCACGGCCAGGTAGCGGTCCACGCTGAGGCCGGCCAGCAGCAGGGCGCCCGCGCAGCGCGTGCTGGCCAGCGCGAAGCTGCTCAGCTTGCAGAGGCCCTCGCCGAAGGGCCAGCGGCCGCCCCGCGCCGCCGCCGCGGCCCACAGCGGCAGCGTGAGCACGAAGCCCAGGTCGGCGGCCGCCAGGTGCTGCACGAAGGTGTCCACGAGCCGCCGCGGGCCGCGCGCGCCGGACAGCAGCCACAGCACGAAGGCGTTGCCCGGCAGGCCCACGGCGAAGGCCGCCAGGTAGAGCGCGGGGATGTGGGCGTGGCTGTAGGGCAGGTCCCGCGCAGGGCACAGCTCCTCCGGCTCCAGCTCGCCCGGCGCGCCCGACCCCGAGTAGTAGTCCCAGGGCGCCGTCCCCGCGCTGGGGCTCCAGGGCTCCGTGGCGCGCATGGCCGGAGACGCCCGGCGGCGGACGCGGGGCCAAGAGGGAGGGCGGCTCTTCACGGCCCGTGCCCAGCCCAGCTCCTCCCTTCCTGCCGCCCCGGGCCGAGGCGACTGGGTGGGCAGGAAGGGGTGGGAGCGGGGGGAGGGGCAGGCGCCTGGGCCCAGAAGGGGGCGAGAGTCGGGGTGGGGCGGAGTGCGGTGGCCGCAGCTTCCTAACTGGGTCTTTGGGAGAAAAGTCCCAGGGATGGGTCGCCGCCCTGCCTCCGTGGGAGCCTGACCGGTCCCTCCATCAGTCACTGGTTTTACTGATGAGCTAAGAGCGTCAAGGTCTCAAGGGCCAGAGGGCCGGTGGAACAGGCACTCAGAGCCTCAGTCCGTCTCATCCCCTCTGGGCTCCCGGCTACTGTCTGTCTCTCTCTGAGGATTTTCCCCAGGGAGGTGCCAGCTGCCTCCGTAGAGCAGGCGGGTGGAGGGAGCCTGCCCCTGGGGACCTCCCTACAATCACGGACTGGACACCAGACCCTCGGATGGTGTTAGCTCTCTGAGCTGCTGGGTTCTGTGTCTTAGCCCAGGGTGGCGTTTCTGACCAGCTCAGGTTCTCAGGGAGCCACAGGGAGGGTTTGAACCTGGAGAGGGAGGGCCAGCCTGCCCAGATGAGGCAGCAGAGCCCGGAATCCAGACCCCAGCCCTCCCCCACCTTCCTTCCTGGGCAGGATCTACTGATGGAGCCAAACACAGGTGTTTGGCTAGGTGCACGAGATGGAGCCGGACTCAGTGACCAAGGCATTGTCCTCGACCAGGAGTCGGGAATTTAGGAGGAGGGCGGGATCCCTTGTGGACTGAGAGGCAGGAAGGATTCACAGAGAAGGGTGCGCAGGTAGCCTGGCCTTGGAGGGGGCGGGGCCCCTGAGGATGCTGGGCATCCAGTCAGGCCCCAGCTCCTCTTTGTGTGTCCTCCTGTGAGCTGCTGTGGGAGGACTGATGTGACCGTGAGTCCTCCACAGAGCCGCCGCCTCGTTGTCACCAGGAGTGGATGAGCTCTTGGGTCATCTGGCGTTAAACATTTGCTGCGGGTTGCTTTTCCATTTTATTCCATTCAGTCCTGTTGCAGCAGGCGCCTCAGTGTGGCAGGCCCTGTTTTGGGTGTCACAGAGATGCCGGGTTTGACCTTGGAGGGTCACTAATCAGGCCCCAGAGACAGATCCATGTGTCCCACGTGCAGTGGCCGGCGTGCTCGAGGTCACACGTCCTGGTGTGAAGGTTAACAAAGTCCCCCTGGAGCTCAGAGGAGGGGGCAGCCCCTGTGAGGGCTAAGTCCCAAGCCTTTCACGGCACCCGGGTGAGCTCCAGAAAGGCGCTGGAGGCTGCATTTGAGCTGCACAGCCCAGGTGGGACGAGGGTGGCGGGAGGGGACTGAGAGGCCCTTGGACACGCGGGGGAGGGCAGACGCCACCAGCGCCCCCAGGGAAGGGCAGGGCCGAGCTGGGGGTGGACACGGAGAGGCTCCAGCCGGAGCCCCACCGTAGGCTGCTGTCGTGGTGTGGGGGGCAGGGAGTGTCAGACAGGGAACACTGCTGTCGTGTGGCAGTGGGGACAGAAAGGAGAGGACCCATCCAAGAGGCCCATGGCACCGGGGTCTCACAGGGGTCCCACTGAGGCCCGGGCCACGGAGAGGCGTGTGTGTGTTCTGTTCCGTGTTGATTGGAGTGGAGTGATGAAATAATTCGCGATCCACAGCAGGCCCTTCTGAGGGCGAAAGAAGCGAGCTGACCGCTGACCGGGGCTGTCAGCCTGTCCTGTGCCGAGCTGAGAGGGGACATCAGGCCTGCAGAGACTCTGGGGGCAGAACATCCCGAGGAGCAGGTGGGGCTGTGTGTCCACACTGTCCCCCACAGGGGTTACTGCACGAAGGGAAAGGCAGGCGAGGGGCGAGGCCGGGGGATGGGTGGCCTTTGGCTGCCCTCCCCATCCCCGCCCCCAGGCCCAGGTCTCCCCTGAAGAACCCCGCCCGCAGCGTGGAGACCCGACGGGTTGCCTTCTCAGGTTTGGTCAGGCTGCTGGCGAAGGACGCTCTCGTCCTGGGAGGCCCCGGGGCTTCAGCCTCCGCCCCTGGAAGGCTGCCAGCTCAAGTGGTGCTGCCTCTCCTGAGCGGGTTCATGCGGGGACCGCCAGGGGCAACTGGGGACAGGCCCAGTGCCCACCGGGCGCTCAGCGGTCCAGGCCCGGGGCGTGTGTGGTTCTGAAAGCTCGAGATGAACGTCCAGCAGCCGCGGGTGAACAAGAAGAGTGGGGGAACAAGAAGAGTGGGGCGGGGCACCAAGAGGGCAGAGGAAGCAGGGCTGGAGGGGGCAGGCCTGGGCGTCTATCAGAAACACCACACCTTGCGCTTCCGGGGCCATGGCCTCGTGGGCCCGGGGCCGTGGCGGGTCCTCTCTGCTAGGGCCTGGTCGGCAGGAAGCCGCGGGGGCCTGGCCTGCCATGTGCCCAGCCTGGCTTCAGTGACCAAGGCCAAATCCATGATGCCAGCCTCTCCTCCCCCTCAGGGGACCCCCACAGGGTTGGAACCAGTCCCCTCTCAGCAACTCATCCTGGTGAGCCAAGAGCCCAGGCCCCTGCAGACGGGCATGGAGCCCGCAGGGAGACGGCCTGCCTCTCTCCACCCACACCCCCAGGGCCCTCTCAGGCCCCCAGGCCCCCAGCGCTCCAGTGTCCAGAGGGAGAGTGGCCGGGTGAGCTGGGTCGGCCTTGCCCCGGCCACAGGATTATCAGCTCCTGGGGTAAACAGGGCTCCCAGTCACCCTGCTTGCCACAGGCCTGCCTAAGATCAGAGGAGGGTATAAATACATCAATATCCAGGGCTTTGAACTGGATGGCTTCTAGGAGGATTTTTTTTTTTTTTCAGTCCCTTTATAGGCTGCATATTTAAGCTCTTACCACTTTCCCCCTCAATGTTAATTTTTCTGTCCAGTCATCTTAATCAAATCTTTGGGGAAAAATTTGAAAGTCCCCTTGCCTTTTTCATCGTGAAAGCCTTGGTAGCGTCGCAGAATGTGGAATGAGGAAAGGCGTCCTGGCTCTGCGGCAGCACGGCATGCGGTGAACTCCTTTCCAACCGTGAAGGACATTTTCAAAAAGGAATTTGTCTGTGATCCTGTTGCTCTTGGGCTTTCCGTTTTGTCAACACTGCATTTCGGATGTTCTCCATGTACTTGTTTCTCACACACCTGTTTCAGAGACGTGTTTGTAGCCAGAAGGTGCAGTTTCATAGTCTGCTTTTCTCAAGTAATGCAAACCCACCTTTTCCTGCTGCTGAATCTTCCGATCCCTTTGCTTTGGTCGTTTAGGTGGCTTGTAGTATTTTTTTTGCAGTTACTTGTATTCATACAAATTTGTAACACATCACTGCTCTTAGCACTTTCTTCCTCTCTCACACTGTTCTCTGAGTGTAAATGCCTTTGTGAAGGACAAAGGCCATGCGACTTTTTGTGGCTTGATGCGACTGCTTGCAACGATCCCTGATTGGCATCGGCCCAACACAATCCTTTAGAGACACTCGTTGGTAAAACATGTCTTTCCATTTTAACAGGTAGTGAGGACAAGTGGTAACTCACTTCAATTTACATTTCTTTGAAAATAGTAAGATTGAAAATGCTTCCAGATGTTAATTCCTGTCATGTGAACTAATTATGTCCTTCAGACATTTATTATAATCTTTTGTGTTTCTGATAATTTGTATCAACTATCTATTTAGAATAACTCATTATTCCATTTGGTTCAAATACCTTTCCAGGCTTTTTTTCTTAGCTATTTAAAATTTTTGTTTTACGTTTTCATAGTCGGATTTGTTACTCTAAGCAGTTCCAGAGTTTAGAATGTTTCTTTCTCTTCAGTGATCTAAAAACATTCTATTTTATTTTTTAAATGTATTTATTTGGCTGCAATGGATAAGACACGGCGTATGGGATCTTGTTCCCTGACCAGGGGTGGAGCCTGAGCCCCCTGCATTGGGAGTGCAGAGTCTTCGCCACTGGACCACCAGGGAGGTCCCTTCAATTTTGTTAAAATTTTGTATCATCTTTTTAAATCCACAGAAAATTTTTTCTTTTTTAGACTTCTAACTTTCCCAACACCATTACATTAAAAATATTTTTAAGAACCCTGCTGGACTCTGATGTGAATTCCTGTGTACACACCTACCACACTGTGTCCTTGTGTCTGCTTTTGTCCAGTGAACAAACAGGTGGGTTTGTTGGTGGGAGAGGCTGGCTTCCATGTTGTATAACTTGACCGTCACGTGCAGCTGGGCTCCAGTTCCCGTGTCTCAGAGCAGGCGGGAGAGGGCCTGCCTGACGGGGAGGACCCCATGGGACAGCCGGGGGACACTCCCACAGCAGGGCTGCGCCCCCCTCTGCCCCCGCCCAGGGTGTCTGTGCACACGGTGGGTGGTGGGATTGCCCTGGACACCTCCTGAGAGGTCATCCCCATCTGGGGGCTTTGGGACTGGGCCACCGCAGGTCCCTGGGGCTAGGGTCACAGTGGTGAGTGCTACAGTGAGGGGGCTTCTGCTGCAGAGCTGACCGGGCCGAGGCAGGACTGGGGGCAGCGCGCCAGTCTGCGGCCCGTGGTGGGCAGGGGCGGGGGCTGTTGGTGGCCGCTGTGTCCCCAGCCTCTGGACGACGAGGGCGCTGCCTTCACTCATAGTCACTGACGGGCTGCGGGGTGCTCCCTCACACACCATGCTCCCGAGCCCTCCGTGTGTGTGCCTGTGTGTGCACGTGTGCCCGTGCTGGCGTGTGGAGCAGGGAGGGGTGTCGGGGAAGGCCTGCAGTGTCCCCCCACCCCCACCAAGGCGCCTCACCCCAGGCCCGGCCCCGCCCTGGGTGCCAGGGGTGCAGCAGGGTTTCAGACGCTCAATTATTTCAGAAACTCTCAGGGACGAGATTGGGCGGCTGGGAAGGGGCAGGAACCTCTCAGTGTCCCTGGGGGCTGCACTTCGGTGACTCAGAGTGAAAGTGTCTCAGGCCGCAACCTCACTGCTGGCCTGGGCGGGTGGGTCAGGGGTGAGAGGAAGAGGGCGGCTTTCAAGGAAATCGAGATTCCATCTCCTCCTTCTGCCGAGGAGAGTGGGAGGGAAGTCCCCCGGCAGGACAGGGCCCCAGGGTTTGGAGAGGAAGTGTGTGTGCCGATTACTCAGGGCTGCTCACTAGCAGCGCTGCTGGCACTTCCCCTCAGCCATCTCTCGTCACCGAAGCAGGACTGTGCTGGGCGCTGCTGTGAATCTGCCCTCCCCACACCATGCTGCCCGTCCTAACAGGGCGGATGCCCATGAGTCAGTGAACAAAAGACAAGGAGAAAATGACGAGGTGCTCCCTCACCAGCCGCCCCCGCGTTACTGGGGAGCATGAATTTTTAGCACAGAATGGCTGGGAGGCGGGCAGACCCGGCACCCTGTCTCCACAGCCAGGCCGGCCTTGAGGACAGGGCTGTGTGGGGGCACCGCGGTCAACGGGGCGACGTCCGGAGTCTCCCTCCCAAATTGGCATACACTCGAGGAGCCGAGGAACCTGAGAAGGTCCTGACGGTCGGAAAATTCTCACGGCGCCTTTGTGACTTATCTCGAAATGCCACACTTGCCTTAGTTTCACAGCACCTACGGGGGATTTCCCTGCCGGCTGCTGTGACTGGGCTGGGCCAGCCGGGCTTGTGCGGGGGGTGCGGGGGTGCCAGGACCCCGGTCCCACCTGCAGACGGGGCAGCTGGTGGCTCGGGCAAGGGGCTGGGGTGGGTGGAGGCTCGGGGGTGCAACACGTGGGGACTCCAGGCCTGGGCGCCTCCGTGCTGGGCCAGAGAGGAGGAAGGGAGGCCCCTGAAGGCTCGGCCTTAGCGGCTGGAAGCTGCTTGGGCGCGGGCCGCCCTGGAAGGTCGAGGACCGGTTTCTAAGTGGGCAGAGTGCGGAAGGCTGTGAACTTCTGGGTGAGGGGGGGGATGCACGGTGTTGGGGGGAGCGGGGGGCTCTCAGGCTGGAGGCCAGGTTGTACGGAGGTGTCTGTGCCAGCGGCGGCTGCAGGCCTGGCAGAAAGAGCAGGGGCGGGCTGGGCCTGAGACATGGCGCGGCGGGAGAGCTGGGGCCAGAGAGGAGGGGAGAGGCTCACCCTCAGGGGACAGCAGCCTGGAGTTTCAGGCTGCCCCCAGGCCCCAGTGAGCCCCGCATGTCAATCGGAGGGTCGGACCAGAGAACCCACCTGCAATGCAGGGGACCTGGGTCTTTAGCCCACGGGGCTCCCCTGGAGAAGAGGGTGGAGCCCCACCCCAGCATTCCCAGAGGGATCCCATGGCCAGAGGAGCCCAGCGGGCTATAGCCCAGGGGTCACCGAGTCGGCCACAACTGAGCGACTGTCACTTCTCCTTCACAGTTTTTAGGTTTTTCTTTAACTGCTCTGGTCTGAATGAGAATCTGCAAAATCAAAATGAAGCTTACCCAACACTTGTCGAGACCTGGCCCACAGTGCTGCCGGAGCCGGCGGGCTCAGCGGACACTCACTTCGAGAGGCACAGAGGGTTAGTTCTGGCATTTTAATGATTAAGTCACCAAAAAGGGGAGAAATACAGGCGAAATTAATGCGAGACGAGCACAAACATCTTTGCACCACTGTGCAGATCGTCTGAGCCAAGCACAGAAAGCCACAGACTTTCAACATCACCCAAGTCAGGGTTCAGACAACTTCTAACATTAATCACCTCTCATGAATGCCAAAATTGTTCAATTTAAACAGAGTTTAAGAGACGGGAAAACTCTGTGATGTGTGTGCCTGGGTTCAAATATTAACCCCAAGACCCCGCATTTTAATCGAGCAACAGAAAAGGATGTTTGGTGCCATGCTTTTATTCAAATGAAAGGGGAAAAACTACACTGTACCAGGAAGTAGCAAATATGACAGTATTTTACAGCACAGCGTCGTAAAAAAACCTGGAAGCAGCGCTCCGGAGCAGACAGTGAGCACAGTGGACACGTACCGTGCCCCACGGGTCCACGGAACCCCAGTCACAAAGCTGGGTCTGGCTTTAAAAACAGCCAGCTGAACTGTAACGGTCATACACAACACAAGGGAACAGCTGAGGGGAGCGAGAAGCTCCAGCGCCTGTCACACGGCAGACTCTGACAGGCCGCGCTGCTGACCACGACAAGGGTCTGGCAAACTTAACCGAATAATTATCCAGCAACGTGACCTCCGATGATGAGAAGCACCAATGTGTTTCAATAAGTTGATGACTATCTCCAGACTTTATGAAATAGCATAATTCTCATTTGTATAATTTTAAAAACATAATTTAAAAAAATCCACAGACTTAAATATATCCATATTCTTTCTGCATGAATAAAGTAAAACATCATACTGAGAGCAAGGAACTCTTGTGGCGACGTTCACATTCTACCTTTAGACCTCACAAGCATCACTGGACACACACAGGTTTGAGAATAAAGGGTGGTCCTCTCTGGTTTTACGCAGTTACTTCCTCCACTGTCTTGCATCCAGTCTAAAACAATCTAATGGCCAAGCAATATCACCAAGAAGATCGCTTTGATAAGGGAGATTTCATTGATCCAAAAGAGCAGATTTAGTGATGCTGACGGCTAGCTAACTCTCCTCTTGACTATCACCACATGTCGATCAGATCGCCCACAACTTTTCAAACTAGTCAGTCTATTTGACAACCGTCTCCTTCTAATTGTGACAGAGACGGCTGTCTGAAAGGTAACATGTGCGAGCCCTCAGTTTTGACCCTCATATATTATATACACAGCATGTGCACACTTGAAACATAAAAGTTACACGTATCCTGGTCTTTACATGCAAACAGCGGTCACAATAGCTCTGAGCTGCACATATATCCTGCACAGGTCCTGGAAAAAAAATCTGCGAAATTTTCTTTTTTACAGTTTAAACAAATATACATAAATATAAGAACATAAATTACAGTAAAATATTGACAGCATTTAAGAAGATGTTGACAGCCCAGACGCACTGAAGCCTAAGGCCTTATAATAAGAGAGAAGCACAGTCCAGGGACACCTCACTCCTACTCTCTTTAAAAAATAAATGAATACATCATCATATGAGATATTAGTTATTTCTCTGAACAATCCAATTAGAGAAATGTATATATTTTAGTTTCTACTTCCCATTAAAGAAAACAGACTATGCATCTCATATATGCTACAATACTGTCTTTCCTTCTAAGTTTACACATTGTCACAACACTGAAACATAACAGGGTCACACAATCATTCAAGTCTTTTCCTGAGAATGAAGTTTTTCCCCAACTAACCCTCTGGTATGCACTGTTAAAGGAACAAAGATCACGTCGGGAAGAGTTCAAGTGTGTGCTTAATCTAAGCTGTCCCACTTGAAAAGGGTAAAAAAGAAGAAAAACTCAGTATCAGTGAAAGAATGTGAAGCTATTTTAAAATTAAAACGTAGCCCTTTGTACATGTTTAAAAACCCTAAATATAGCTTTTGTATCAGTTATAAATACAACGGAAAGACCTCGTGAGTGCGTGTGGCAGGGAGTCTTCCATCTTCAGGTTCAGGCTACTCTCAAAGTGTCATTCATTTCTGCCAGCTTATAAAGTGACATGCTTCAAAAGAAACAGAAAGCCTTTTTGTTAAAAGAACAATCTAAATTACACTGAGTTGGCCAGAAGTGGTGTAAAAACAGCACTGATTTAATCAGCGACTTCTTTCTTAGTAGCATCTTCTTGGTTAAGCTCATGTAGTTTTAAGTGAACGATAGCAGCTCCTTACAACTCCTCTTGTTTCATAGAAAAACGTTAACACTTGAGTGAATAATAAATACAGAAGTGTAAATACTTTGCGGGTAATTCGGCAAACGCTCTGATACCACTGAAGCATGAGGGTTACTGGGAAACCAGCACTAACTAGTGTTTCTCTCCGCGGTCTAAGAAAGGCGCGAGGTATCTCCACAGGCCTATTTCCTACTCTCGTGATCTCCGCATGAAACCAAACACAAACGTTATCCTGGAACACACTCCCTTGGGAGAAAAATAGCAAAATAACCATCTGAAGATACTCATATACATTAAAATGTTAAAAAAAAAAAAAAAGCAACCAACAAAACACACAACTGGTAATCCTAGCCATACTCCAGCTAGTGTCCGCGAGAACTCAGTGCTTCACTGTACTGAGAACCCAGCAGGCAGACCTCACCCGTGAGCCAGACAGCCGCTACCTCCTGGCCTGTCACCTCGGTGCGTCTCCCAAACTCCAACACTGTGGTCTACATTCCAGTTGTCATGACAACAGGGCTGAGCGTCCAGTTTCAACGAATAAAAGTCTGTTGGCAATTAGAAAGGATTTCTATGGGCAGGAGGGATGAAGTGCAGACTTGCCATGAACGTTCAGAAGCGGGCATCTCCCAGTCCCTATGCTTTAGTGGGTAACAGTTTCTTGGGTGTCACCGGCCTCTTGGCCTGCCACAAATGGCTGTGAATGGTAATCGCATCAACACTGGCGGATAAAGTTTTAGCAGGTATGTGGCTGAACTGTTTCCTGTCAGAATTGTACTTGTAAAGGCCCTCGATCATCTTTTTAGTGATAGACTTAGGGCCGATCCCAGTCAGCTTATTGATCTCTTCAGTCTCTGGGCAGTAAGTGTACAGAGACCTGAACTGGCAGCCTGAATCCCGGAATAAGATCAGGAAGTTGTTGGCATCTGACTTCTCCATTTCCTTCAGGATTAGAAACAAAAACAAGAACAACAATAAAACCCTTAAACATTTTGCTGAACACAATTCATAGAGCTATGTTACGTTTCTTGACACGTAATTTAAAACAGAAACTCTTAAACAGCTAAAATGAGGCGCGTGTAAGACAAGCCCAGCACACTGGGACCGAAACCTGTGCAGGCACCTTATGGCCAAGAGCCTGCTGGCTGTGCCGGAAGTAAGATCCTGGAGGAGCTTCACCGTCTGCACAATCTGCTAAATCTCTACCACTGACACCAGGCACTGGCCTTCTCCTTTGTGACACAGCTCCATTTTAAAAAAGGCAAATCATGTAATCTATGTTTATGAAATGTGACTGAGTAACTTTGCTGCTGCTGCTGCTAAGTCACTTCAGTCGTGTCCGACTCTGTGCGACCCCATAGACGGCAGCCCACCAGGCTCCCCCATCCCTGGGATTCTCCAGGCAAGAACACTGGGGTGGGTTGCCATTTCCTTCTCCAATGCATGAAAGGGAAAAGGGAATGTGAAGTCGCTCAGTCGCGTCCAACTCTTAGTGACCCCATGGACTGCAGCCCACTAGGTTCCTCCGTCCATGGGATTTTCCAGGCAAGAGGACTGGAGTGGGGTGCCCCTGCCCTCTCCAGAGAGTAACTCTGGGGAAGAAAATGTTTCATAATTTTATATTTTCATCTTAAGTCTATGCCTAGTCTTGAATGAAATGTGCAGTCTTCCAGAATCCCATCTGAAAGTTAAGTCCATCTGATAATGAAAACATAGTTACAGACCCTTCATATGCGGCTGAAATTCCAGAAATCCCTAAGGGGTGCTTTTTCTTGAATTGAAAGAGAAGACTCCTACAGTTTTAACATGTTGCCCAACCTAACTTTCATGCACACATGCTTACCTCCAGTATTTTTTTCTTCTGACCTTCATTTACTTTTCCAGCCAAACAGCAATGAGCTAAAGCATTTTGTATTATGTGCTTATTGGATTTTGCACTGGGTTCTTTGAAGAGCTTTGGTCCTATGATAAGAATCAAATAACAGTAACAGTAAAAATAACATCCCTAAGTCAGAAATACTTCTTATGTTTAAATGATCCAATTGTTCCTATGCTGATTAAACTCTTTAACATGAAGGCCCCTGACTGCCCTGCTCTGGTCAGGACATGATTTTATCCACAGGGTGACACCTCGCGGGTCTCCGCTGGCCTCCAGAGGTGGCCTGGAGGGCGGCACTCTGCCACTTTCCTGGAAGTTTGCACCTAAGAAGGCCCCTCCTCCCTCACGCTCACCTCCTCCAGGAGGCCTTCAGTAAGTATGCAGAGAAACCAGTTCTTTGGAAGAGAAAAAAACAGCCCTGGTTGGTAATGTTTACCTATATCTGGAGTAGATTACTCCTACCATGGCTGACTCAGCTACCAGCGGTCCTGCCCTCATGTAATGCCTGGAAGCTGCACCATGTGTGCAGGCCTGGGCCCCCAGGGGCTGCTGCCCTGTCCTGAATGGCTGCTGGCGGCTGGAGCCACAGGGATGGAGGAGACACCTCACGGGGAGTCAGCGAGCTCTGCCCCCAGGGCCTTTAGGGACCACTCCGGGTCACCAGGATGCTGGCGGGATGCGGGCGGTCCCCACCACCTCTGCTCCTCCCCCCTACCTCTCCACGGCCGCTCCCACTTCCTCTCCTGCTTCATTTCTTTAGTTCTCACCCACCCGTTATTCTGCGTGCTTCTCCTTCAACAACGCCTCCCCCAACAGAGCGAGACCGGGTGCTCTCGTGGACCTAGCACCTTCCTTTATCTTTCAGAGCCTCTGAACGCTTGCTCCAGACATGCAGTTCCAGACCCTGAAGGCCCAGCATGAGGGGAAGGACTTGATGGAGTTGAGCTGTTCCCAGCGCTCATTTCTGATGTGGGGTGGAGGGACCTCTGTAAGCTCAAACTAAGACAGCCTCAGACCCAAACTACAACACAGAGCCGGGCAGGGCTTTTAAGGAAGAAGTGGAGGGCCGAGGGCTGAGTGGTACTGCTGTTTTTTTGAGACTGAATTCATCTGGGACAAGCTGCCACCATTCTGAGTGGAACTGTATCCAGACACTGACTCACCTGAAGTGACCGCCCGCCTAGTCACTGTCTCCGATTGGTCTTCCGTGTGCAGTGCACCCCGCGTCGTGGCTCAGCCCCCTCCCAACCGCTCCCCAAGGACGGGCAGGCACTCACCTGTGTACTCCGTGCCTGAGGCTACGGACGACGTGGTGGACGCGTTCTCCCAGTCCTTCTCGCCGTTCCGGCTGCCACACCGGCTCGGAGATAAGAAGCCTTCTACAGACTCTGATCTGAATAATATAAGACATGCACTGTAGTGTCTCATGTAGAGAAGAGACATTTGGGGCTCAGGAGGATGTAGGTGAGTGCCAACCACACTCAACTGAGAGGCTTAAAAAGAAGATGGCGGTCACTGTCTCGTTCACAGCCGCACAGCCGAGACCTCAGTGGGTACCCCCTGAGCACCTGTGGAGGACAGACGGAGGTTCCCACAGGACAGCTGACAGTACCTGATGCCCTTCACTAGGAACCCTCTTTTATATGGGTGCTACATATTAACATGCTTCTTAAGACCATGAAATACTCATTTTTAGCTTCTAATAGATACACTGGGTTGGTCAAAAAACTCATTCTGCTTTTTCCATAAGGTGGTTTGAAACCTCAAACCAACTTTTTGGCCAACCCAACATATCCTTGAGAAAGAGAGAGCATACACATGAGCTTTCCTAAGTCACAAGCCACTTACTCTGGGATTACTCTGCAGGGGAAACCTAGAGTGGCTGGTGCCCATACGTGAGGGCTTTCTGCTTTAGGCTTGACTGCATCAGCCACCGCAGCAGGGGCTGACCAACAGCTATGGGTACTATCCTGTTGATGTCATTCTAAAATCCAAAAGATAAAAAACTGAAACATGAACAGACCTCTTCATGCATATTTTTTTAAACAGACACTTAAACTGTCCTAATCAGCAAAACGCAACCGCCTGTGATTATGGTGCATTTGCTATAGAATAACGTTCTGTTCTCAGGAAGACGTCTGCGCTGGGACTCACCTCGGGGTCCTCTTCCCTGAGTGCAGGCTCTCATTGTCGCCCGTGTTCAGTGATGCCAGAGAAAGGCTGGAGACTGAAAGGACACACACACAGAAATTTAACAGGAGCAACTAGAGAAGAGTGTTCATTAGGTAAAACCAGGGTATGAAAACTGACCTTGTATAGTTTCTTTTCCTTTTTAGACATATAACATGACTGCATGCATATGTGCACAATTTATGTAAAACGGGCAAGGAACCTACTTTTGAGAACTAATGAAATAAGTGAGGGAGACTGAGAGGCACAAACCTCAAGTCATGAGGTAAACGAGTCAGGTGGCTGACATGTGTGGTGGGAGCGCAGTCAGTCGCTATGTGAAGTCTTCGCGCAGTGAAAGATGGTAACTAGATTAAGCCTGGTGATCATTTTGAATCACTATGTTGTATAACAGGAACTAAGACAGTGTTGTAGATCAACTGTACTTTAACAAACTCACAGAAAAAGAGATCAGATTTGTGGCTACCAGAGGCGGGGGGAGGCAACTGGATGAAGGTGGTTAAAAGGTGCAACTTCCAGTCATAAACACAGTCCTATATATAGTCACATGTATATGTTAACCCCAGCATCCTAACACTTACCCCACTCCATTACCCTTTGGCAACTGTTTTCTATGTCTATTTTATTTTTTTAAACAGTTTTCTTTAAATAGCCAGTGTTACATTATTTGCCTTTAGTTTTAGAATAAGTATAGTAATTCTCTAAAATCTCCCATGGCATTTAGTTTTAATAAAGGAAACATTAAAAAAATAAGAATGTGTCCCAGGTGGCTCAGTGGTAAAGGATCCGCTGGTCAAGTAAGAGACTCAGGTTTGACCCCTGGGTCAGGAAGATCTCCTGGAGGAGGGCTCGGCAACTCACTTCAGTACTCTTGTCTAGAAAACCCCATGAACAGAGGAGCCTGGTGGACTACAGTCCATGGGGTCACAAAGAGTCAGACGTGACTTAGCGACTAAACAACAATGTTGAGTTTAGGAAAAAGATATATTATCTCAACTCCAGAAATTGTAAATTTAGATTTTTTTTTTGCCATTTACATCTTAGAGGAGGGACGCATTAACTCCTGATCTTCTATTCCCTGTTACACTGATGTGTTCCTTAGGTATTTCATGCACACGTTTACCTCTACATTTGAAGGGCAGAAATGGCCGGTGACAACCCAGGGAGATGGTAGGTGAGGGCGAGCGCCCACCGGGCTCTTGTTCAGGCTCCACGCGAGCACTCGAGTGTGCTGTTGGCCATATGCACACACGCGTAACAGGCTCCACTCGCAGGAAGCTTTCCTGCCCAGTTCAGTGCCCCCGTGCCTCTGTGCCACTGCCGAGCTGGGGTCCGCTTTAAGCCACTTCTCACCCCAATGCCCGTTACCTGGGGGGCCTTTCACCGGCGTCTTGGGGGATTCGAGGTGGTCCCTGTGGATGGACTTGGGCCGCTGCTTCTTCTGCCGGGCCGCCTGAGGCCGGGGCTTGAGAACGGTGTCCATGTCCTCCATGAGCTTGAGCTGCTTGCGACGCAGGTACTCCTGCCGGATGAACTCGCGGCGCGCACGCTCGTCCTCCTTTTTCTGCCGCTCCTCCTCCGTCCTGCGCCTGGAGATCCAGCGGCAGGGGGTGAGCACGCGTGAGGGGGGGGTGAGAGCGTGAGGGGGGGGG
>ML663555.1:1456341-1541436 GCA_007570785.1 Antilocapra americana
GGTGAGCAGGTTGAGGGGCAGTGAGTGCGCGTGAAGGAGGTGAGTGAGGCAGTGAGCGTGCGTGTGGTGAGCTTGCGTGAGGGGGCGAGTGAGTCAGCGCCTGGAAAGCGCTCTATTTAAAGTATACCTGGGACAACCGCGGTCATTAACTATATCATTAATAACTAACTACTTTTAAAAATGTTATGTGAGAAAAGCCCAGGAAAATTATTTTAATGTTTCAAGCTTGGGATAAAAACATGCAACCAATACTTAAATAAATTAACCTCTAAGAAGCACCCCAAATCAGCACTAATTTAGCTTTCTCCAAACACCTGCTGCCAGAGTCAACAGGACACCCCTCCCCGCACTGGCGGCCCCCACCTGGTCTCCTCTTTCTTGTGCTCCATCTCGGCTTCCAGCTGCTGCTTCCGAAGTTGGGTCTCCTTTTCCCTTCTTAACCGTTTCTCGAGCAAAGCTGCCCGTTTCATGGCCATGTCATTTTCTGCTTTTTGATCATCCTAGGGAATGAATTTCATTGAGGAGGAGGAAACATTTAAGGTACCAATATCCTCATTTTCAATGGCTGAGGCCACATGTAGTGGTTACTCTTAGAACTAAGAATTCAAATTACCCACTGAATCTTATTCCAACCCCACCACAGATGGACATGTTCCAAAATGATGAAGGGAGAAATGAATTAAAAAGGCAATACTTTTATCAAACAACAAAAGACACAAACTTCTTTGATTACATGTTTTCAAAACTTAGGAAGTCAGCAATGAACACCATAAAATGGAAAAAGAAAAGTTTTCTAGGCCCTGATAAATGATTTAGAGTGGAAAGTTTCCCCACACATTGTAAAATTACATTTAATTTGTATTTAGAATACACACAATGTAGAAAAGTCAACAAAAGTCAACAAAAAAATAGCTACCCAAAGTTGTATCACATAAATGAGATTCCTGCTGCCCGATTTTTTAAGTGGAGGTTCTGACAGTATGCTCGCTGGGTTCTGCACTGCACTGCGGGCTCTCCCACGGAAGAGGAGACAGGTGTAATTATACTCCTGACCCCAGGGCTAGCTAGAAGGTGGACCCTGGGCCTCCTGAGCCTGCCTGGCTCCTAAGCAAACTCTCAAGGGCCTGAGTTCTCAGAAGTCAGGAGGAACGGGCTGGAGAAGTGGTTCTGATACATTCCCAGCATGGTGCTGGGCACAAAAGATGCTAAGAGTGAAAAGGAGCTTCTAGATCCCCACCAGCCAGGGGAGAGGAGGAAGCACAGAAACTCAGCGACAGATTCGCTCAGAACAGAGACAGAAGACAGCCTGTAAACAGCCAGGATGAACACACACACGGCTGAGTCAGACAAGCCGCACACGCTCTGTGGGTGAGAAGACACAGTGGCTGCAGGAATTCACTGTCTAAGAGAAACTGTGACAGAAGCAAGTCACAAGTTGGTTGGAAAGCCCGGGTCAGCAGCGTCACTATGAGAACGCTGAGGGTACAAGAGACACAAGAAGATACTCCGTCTACCCCCAGAACCACACAAGGCTACGGCATACAGAGGAGGACCGAGGCGAGCCTGACGGGACATCCCAATGGGAGCTGCGGGGAGAGGCTGGGCCCGCTGACTAGCAGATTCATCTGCAAAAGGCCCGGATCACGTGCTGAGGGGCTGCACTTTATCCAACAGTTAAGAAACAAAAAAACACAACTCACATTTAAATTTCTAAACATTAAAAAAGGCTGAGAAGGCCATCTCTCTAAACCCATTCCCAGCATTTGACGACCCAAAGCAAGAGATTGTAATCACTTCCGAATTCTCAGTTCTGACTCTAACAGTACTCCAGAAAATCTGTGAGTACAGACTGTTGCCCCTGAAGGCTGTCTTTCTAACCCTAAACTGCAGAAGATTAGAAACGATATACTTTGGTCTCTTTTAACTTTTTTAAAAAAGAAACATGAATAGCACACATGTACACGTTTCTGATTATAAAAACCACATTCTTCCCTATACGACTTTGGAAAACACAGAAAAATATAGAGATGAAAAAAAGGATGATGGGAGAAAAACTTGAAAGCTAGGCCTTCCTGGTTCTAGTACCTATGCTAAGAGTCCGGATGTTACCGTCCCAAGGTGATACTGGGCAGGACTTGGGTCCGCTGGCCGCAGCACCCTATAAACGTAGTTACCTCAAACACCAAATTTGAGATGGGCATAATCTACACCCTCATCAGAGCTTCCAGAGGAGCTATTCCAATGACCACTGCTCAAACTATATTTTTAATGTTTCATCTCGCAAGATTCTGTCTGGTCAGTTTTTAAAACTTTTTTAAAGTGTATTAGAAGATGGTCAATACTAAGAAAGCAAACTATAACAGATTTGTGCATGATATCAAGCTATAACCTTTTTTCCCTAACTGGCAACAGAGTATCTTTTCCAAGAGTGAATCACTTGGTTCTCAAAAGGCTTTGGTCAAAGTGAGAGAGACAAGCAGGAGGCAAAGACAGCAGCTCAAAATGAAAGAGACAAGCAGGGGGCAAAGACAGCAGGTTTTCCACATTCCACGACGTGATGAAAGGCTGCCCCAGAAACCAGAGTGCCTGACCGGAACCGCAGTCCACAAGGGGCGGGCCAGAACATAACCCAGGATTAAGGGCAGACCCTAACAGAGGTGTCCGCGTGCACCAGAAGTATGGAGAGAGAAGAGGCCCTGCGGGGAGTTTTACCTTAAAAAAGAATCCACAGCATACTTTCTGGTCCTCATCAACTTGTTCTTTATCACTTTCTCCATCATACTTTTCAACAGATACATCAGCCTTTTCAGGGGGTTTCAAATCTGAGAGGGAGACTTCAATCAGATTAACGCTTTTAGGAGCAGCGGGAGGGACACTGGGTTTGGAAGGCAGCTCTGCGGGCTGAGTTGGGGGGTCCTCGCTGGGTGCGGGGTACGCAGCCTCCGGGGCTGGGGCGGCCGGGCCCTCGGGGGCCATGGAGGGCGGGGGCCGGGCCTCCCCGTGCTCCGGAGGCCCCGCCGACCCCTCCTCCTCCTCCTTGGCCCCGTCCTTGCGCCCAGACTCCTGGGCCCGAGGCTCTCCGTCGTCGCCCAGACACACGAAGGAGCGCGTCTGGATAGGGACCTGACTCGGGGAGAACCTCCGGAGCCGCGGGAGGCTGTCCACGGACCGCGGGGGCGTCAGCGTGCGGTGCAGGGGCGTGATCCTGAGCTCACTGGGCCTGGGAGTCCTTTGATTTTTGACGGAGAAGGACGCGCTCTTCCTGGGCGCGGCCTGCGGGGAGGGGTGGGCCTGGCGCGGCGCCTCACGCGCCGGCCTGTGCGGGGACGGCGGCGGCGGGGAGATGACCCAGGCCTGCTGCTCGCGCATGTGCATCAGCGCCTCCTGCTGCAGCGCCAGGCGCCGCATCTCCCGCTGCAGCGCGTGCAGGGACGCGTTGAGCCTCTCGATGGAGCGCGTGTGCTCCAGCAGCTCGCCGTCCTGCGGCGGCTCCTCCGCAGGCCCGGCCGGGCTCCACCGCCCCTCGGGATCCCCGGGCGCGCTTGGGGCCGGCGGCCACCTGCCCGCGGGGCTCTCCGCACCCTCCTTGGACTCGGCCGGGGACTTGCTCCTCAGCCCGTTCGCCTTCTGCGGCTCCTTCTCACGCGGCCGTTCCGTGTACACCTTCTCGTCCTCCGCGCCTGCCGCCTCCTCCCGCAGCGGGGAGACCCCGTCGCCTTTCTTCTTCACCACGGTGAGGAAGGCCGTCCTCCCCATTTTCTGCCTCTGCTTGGTGAACGCGGCCTCCATCTTCTTCTTCTGGGCCTCGATGGCCCGCCGCTTCTCCTCCAGCTTCATCCGCAGGTGCACCACCTCGGAGGCCAGCAGCTGTGTGGTGTCCCGCCCGTGCGGGAGGCCCGTGTCCTCAGGAGCCGGGGCCCAGGCCACTACGTGGGGAATGTTGAGCTCCGAGCCCTCGGGCGTGGTCTTCTGGGAGCTGCTGCCGCTGCTCTTTCCGTCCGTGTGGTTCAGCTTCCTGAACTTCTGCTCGGCAAAGCTGGTCATCTTCACCCCGGAGCTGGAGGAGGCACTGCTGCCGGGCTGGGACTTGGTGCTGACCGTGCTGGGACAGGGGCTCAAGGCCTCTCTGGCGCTGCCGGCCCGCACCTCGTAGTCCTGCAGGAATTTGGACGCGTCATCCATGTCGGAGTCCAAGCTGACGGTGTAGTCTCTCAGGGACGAGTCCTCGTCCATGGTTTCTGGAATGTCTTCCGAGGGCACGTGGATACCCGTGTCCACCTCCGTGGTGTCTGTGACAGGACTCAAGGTCGCTCGCGTGTCCCCCACATTCTCGGGACTGGACTGACTGCGCGGGAGGCCGGCGTTCAGGAAGCTCAGCTCCTGGCTGTGGAGGAAGAAGCCGTTGGCAAGCTGGTCCGGCCTCGGGGTGTGGGCGGGCTTCTCCGAATCGTGGATTATCTGCAAGGCTTCTTCGATGCTCGGGGTCCCCACCTGGTTGCCCAGCTCATCGAGAAGCACCCTGTTGTGCAGCGCTCCGTTGGGGAACCTGTAGTGTGTGTTCTCATTGGAATTAAGCTCGCCTGTGCTCCGGGGCGCGTAGGTGGTTAGGTCACCGAGAGAGCCCACCGTAAGCTCTTCTGCGATGCCCCCCGCGTCCTCCTCCCCATTCACCGGCTTGAAGGACAGATTCTTCCGGATGTTCTTGGCTACTCGGTTGTTGTTCAGGGTGAGTCCCTCATTACTAATGGAACGAGTGATCCCTCGGTTGGAGGTGGATCTCTGCACAGTGTTTTCTTTATCAAAAGAAATATCAAATGAAACTCCATGCACTGACGATCTAAAAAAAAAAAAGAAGACGACCCTTAAATAATCCCAGAAAAGACAGGATCTGACATCACTGAGGAGTGTGACTTCTTCCCTCCCTCATTTCTCACAATCACATCCTCCTGGGAGTAGGGGTAAGGCTGTCAGGACACCTGTCACCCACGGTCCCTCCGCCATCTGGTCAGCAACAGGGGTGGTGGGGTGGGGAACAAGTGGTTCTCGCGAAGGCAAGAATAAGCCTGTTTACCTTTTCTCCTTGGGCCATGTCCCTATGAGGCCATCAGCATAGGACATTGACGAAGACCTTCTTATTCCTCCTTCAAATGCACGAGAAGAAAAGTCACTGGCATCGTGTAAAACAATGCTAACTTACAACAAATCTTAACAGATTTCACACAAGGTAGAGAGATACACATGGAGAAATGAAGAGCATCTTCATAATAGAAAGATCATATTTTTTATTAAGAAGAGCAAGCACAGAGAAACAAAGACTTTATATTTGCATTTATTCTGAACCATGTTCCTGTTAACCACTCACAGGGCACTTTCCTGGCTTCCTCAGATACGTTACCTGAGGCTGAAGAATGAGACTGGGGCTGTGAGCGCCTGGAAGGCAAGTGAGGGCGCGAGTGGGCAAGCGCAGCTCCGTCCCCACTGCAACATAAGAGACATGCAACATGTCACAGCCTAGCCCCCTCACAAGCTCAACAGGCAGCAGCTGAGGTCAGACCCAGCACTGTCGCCTCTGAGTCTCCAGCCTAGGTGAATAAGAACAATTAAGGAAACATACTGTTTAAACCAAAGAAGGGCTGTGACTATGTGAACCTTTATGTACTTAATGTTTTTTAGCCCAGGAGCTTGAAATACTACTTTCAAGTACAACTCAATGTCCTTGTGAAGTAAGATATAGCACATTATTTTCAGTTGACAAGTGGAAAAACTGAGAAAGAAGCTAAATGAAAATCATCAGCTTGAAGTACTTTGGTCGAATCTAAATTTCTAAAAGGACAAGTGTGATGCTTTCTGTAGGCGAGCCTGACACCTGCTTGCTCTCGGACCTGCGTGTGTCTCTGACACGTCTGCATCGCTCCTTGTTTAATTCCACCCTATTCCAGTCAATGGAGGGGATCAGACAGTCTGTTTCTCAGCTTATGATGACATCTGGCCAAAATTTAATCTTTCTCGTCCTACATTTTCAGTCTGCCACGGCTTACCTTCGTAGGTGAAATTCAGCATGCCCCCAGATGGGCTGAGAACAAGCTAGGGGCAGGGCGCAGTGACCCAGCTCTCTGTGACCACAGTGCCTTTCAGCTAATGGAAACCGAGGAGATGAACAAGCACCGATGGGTTCAGAGGCAAACCTCAACGTGTGCCCTACCGCTCAGTGAGAGCCCAGCACACAGAGCTTTCCAGAAGCAGCACCTGAAGCACGTGCGTGCCCCCGCTGCCATGTCTGCTCCCTCGCACCCCGTCCTGCACATCACACGTCCCCTCACCCACGTCCCCTCACCCGCGCCCTCGGTCGTGGGGAACCTGAGGATCACCACCACAGTGCTCCCCATCACGGGGCCTCTCGGTCCCTCCAGTAGCCTTCCCATGCCTCTGCTCTCCGTACACGGACTCCCGAGTGTGTCCTCAACAGAGGCATGTTCAGTTGTTAAGTGTGCACGCTCTCTGCCTCTCCCCCACGAGCTGGCTAGACTGCTGTACGTTCCTGTAACTGCCTCACTTCACGTCTGCGTCGAGGGTTCCGATGTGGGGTGACTCCTGGACAGGCTGGTGGCCGTGTGTGCAGCAGCTGTACAAATGTCCTACTTTGCCATCTTCTTCGATTTTCTTCCTCGTGAGATCACTCTTCAGGTGTGACAACACCGGACATGTGGCTGCAGCCTTCTCAGGAAGAGGACCATGCCCTGACTCCTCCTCAGAAGCTCTACAGCAGGAGAGCTCGCACGGGCCACACGGAACTCACGGCCTGAGAGGCCCACACAGGGACCCACCGAAGAACCGAGGGCAGAGCCGCCTGGTTATAGGACGTTCCGCTGGGGAAAAGGAGAGAGGCGGCCACTCGGACACCTGAGAGGCGGAGAGATGAGCCCTCCCGAGGGCGAGATGCTTACCAGTGTCGGAGATGTGGGGGACCGTCTGTCCAAGTTGCTAGAAATAGTAACCGTGGAATAACCTAGTCTTTAAGTGGAAAGTTTAGAAGGTTTTAAAGATTTAACAGGACAACAGATGTGACCTAGGATACTGAGTGTTTTCTAAATTTCAAGGAAGGGAATGTCACTACATAACCAACCCAGGAAAGCACTGAGGAAGTAACGTGCAGAACAAAGTCTCCCGTGGGACACAACAGAGAGACTCCTGGACCACTTGCATTCTAGCTCCGCCTCTTCGCGATGAACCTCAGTGACGGTGCAGAACAGGGAACTGAACCGGGGTAAGAACATCCACAGGGGTGAGTCCCAGCGCAAGGGGAGGAAAGTGCTTTCCTAACTCACAGGGAACATTTACAGGGCTCAGAAGTTCACGGCGATCAGAAGCCGTATGAGGGCAGTAAGAGGGTCGTGAGGGTTCTGTCCACACTGGTCAGGACACAGAAGAGAGAAACTTCTCAGATGTGAGGTGGGTGACAGCGTCGGTACACATTCATATTTTCAGGTTAAACCAAGAATTCATATAGAAACTATTTTCAATTTCTTACTTATAATTTTTTAAATGTATTTTAAATAGATCGGCTTGAATTTCTATAAAAAAAATCACAAAGTGCTTCAGTTTTAAATTAAAAAAAAATCATATTAATAAATTAGGGAGTCCAAGGTTTATACACATTTTAGGTTCTAAAAAATATGCATTAAAAGTGTTTACAGGGTCTGCTAAAAAAACATTTTGAAACAAATTAATGTTTCTATCACATAGTTGGGTCAGAAGTCAGGATTATCCTGATATTAAATGTTTACCTGGCTTCGAATTCAGTTCCTGATATTAAGGACTAAAGCGTTAAACATACAATGGTACGATAAATATTCCGTTGTGACCTCTCAATAGCTGTAGTAACTAGCAAACCAAACAGTAGGGAAAACTGTCTCAAAGATTTAAAAATCTCCCCCCGAGGCCTAAGAATTACCTATCATTTGAGCCTCATATGATCTCAATTATAAACAAGGTGTGCAGCAAGAGTTTAGTTTTAGGCTGATTATTTGGACCTCAGGATAATATTCTCCCACTTTTCAGTGTGACTCATAAAAGCCTATTTATGAAACATTCATGTAAATTTCAATGTCAGTGATGTAAAACAGGCTTTAATAGGGTGAGTTAATTATAACGCTCATGTAAGGTAGTAATAATGTTGATCTCCTAAGTGACTGGGATGGCCGTCCCGACTCACCCTGGCGTGAGGTCAGAGCTGTCCAGGGCATCTCTCTGGGCAGCATTCAAGACAGGAGCTGACGGCAGATCCTCCACAGGCTCAGCTACGGGAAAGACAAAAGCCTCAGAATTACATGTTAGCACGTTTCCAACTCTGCTTCAAGGACTCTGAACTGCAAGTAAATGTTTACGCTCAAGTTTCCTTATTACTTATCGAGAACCATAGTATATTTAGTTTTCTCCTTAAATAATTTTTCAAAAGGACAAATCTGCTTTAAACACTTCTTGGAAGTGTTTTGGCCTATAAAATTCACTTGATTAAGGCTAAATAGGAGGAAAAAAGGCTTAATATAAAATAAATGCAATAATTAAAAATAAACGAGTATTCAATTTTCCAAAAGCTTTCACAGAACTTGTTACACGTGGTCACTTTTACATCCATGAACTAGTTGGTGTTTTGGTAATCAATTAAAGAGAATTTTGTTGGTTAACAACTGAAACACAGCTATAGTTTACGTTTTTGTAAATAACTCTCATCTAGCTTTTTGCTTTTGAGACCTAATAGAGCAACTGTCGCACACTTTGAACAGTGGGCTTCAGAGACGAGACCACAGCACGTGAGCAAGAACTGGGGGGCCGGGCGATGGTGACCACGGAAGACCCTGGCCTTCCCAGGCGGCCTGAGCAAGGGGCTCGGCGTGTCCGCAGGCCTGCCTCGCTACGTGGTGCCTCTGCCTGGGGCAGGTTCACACCCGTCCCTGTGTGTCCCACAGAAGGCGGCCTGGGCACAGAGGGCGCACTGAAGGACGCTGCTTCTACTCACTGAAGTGGGTGGGGAGCACTCCCCCAACCCCCGCCTGAGTACCAACTTCTTCCTTCTTCTCTTTCCTCTTTTTTTCCTTTGATTTTTTTTGGGGGGAGTGGGTGGGGATGGGGAGAAATAAGGGAAAATACAAAACGGTGGTGGCAAGGAAAGCAGGCAGGCAGCGGGGAGGCAAAGCAGTCATGCTGTGGGTGGGGCGGAGCACCAGCAGCAGACAGAGCCCCACCATGCTGAGGGAAGTCCTCCGAGTCAGACCTGAAGGTGGACTTGTTCTTTCCCCACAGAAAGAAGCCTCTGGTTTTATCATGGAAGCCAGTGGAAAATCTGGTTTGCTTTAGAGAAAATGTACAAAGTTTTTTTCTTCTTCTGTTATTCTTAGAGATCTTTATGTAACTTACCCCTTCATTTCTTGTTCGTGTCCTTATCATGAGCAATCAATAGACTGTAATACTGTAACAATCTAGAACTTACTAAGTTTAAATATATATTATATATTATATATATACACCCAAGACTTTTCATGGCTTAATGGCAAATTCAGTTTATAGATGAGAACCAAGCCATAATTTGAATGGCTTCTGGCCAACAACATTAAAAACTCAGAATCTAACAGGGAACAAAAGCTAAGGACAGGAGTAAAAGATGCAAAGGGAAGAATGAGGGAAAACAGTTAAAGCTAAAAGTTCCACAACATAGACCTTCGAATTACGGGCTGTCCTCGCCACTTCCTTTTCCTCCCCTAAGGCACGTCTCACTCACAGAGAATTTAATGGCTTTAAATATTAAAATATTCAGTGTGTATCCAGGCTAATAGCTAGAACATGAAACAGTCACAGGCCTTCCTGTAAAAGAATACCAGGCGAGGTTATTTTAACTGTCCACTCTGTCTATTCACAGGAACACTGATCACCTCCTTGTGGACGAACAACGCGGGGCTGGACGAAGGAGGGCTTTACGACCTCAAACCACCAGAAGAGCTCGGCCATGAACACCAGGTAGTTACTCTGAAAAGAGGCAAGAAAGTCAGGAGAAAAATTAGGTGAAGTTTGACCACAAAGCAATGATAAGGAGAATTTTATTCCGTGTTACCTATTGAAATACAGCTTTAAATATCAGTCATTCATTAAAATTTGTGATTAAAAAAAAAAGAAAGCAATGAGAATGCTTATAATCTCTATGGGGTGTGTCGTGCGTTACCTTCTCAGCAGCTTTAATTCTCAACTCTATTTCTTTCTCCAACACGTTCATTCTCCCCCAGGCTGAACTTGTCCCACTTGGCTTTTAAACCTGCTCAGGGACTCCCTGGTGGTCCAGTGGCTATGACTCCACGCATCCAATGCAGGGCTTGGGTCTGATCCCTGGTTGTGGAACTAAAATCCCACACAGTGTGACCAAAAACTAAAAAAATTCTAAAACCAAGTAAACGGCTCGAATCTCTCCTGCTGAGCACAGGACCAAAGCTTCCCCTGACCCCTCCTCCTCTGGTTTCTCCCTGGCCCACCTCTCACCCTCCCCCTCAGCCCCGCACAGGCCTCTGCCGGCCTCAGCGCTGACTCGCAGCCCACTCCCACACGGCGCAGGCACGACACCGCGTCTCCTCTCTAAACCAGACAGGCTCTGTAGTCTCCCTTGTGCCGGACCTCTCCACGGCGCCCAGCGCACTCGGTTGGTCTCCTCTGCCAAGACCCGCCCATCAGTGGCTCCGGAGCACATGACTGTGCTGAGGCAGGCAGTGGCCTCGCTGCGTCTCCTCCTGTGCTTCCCTACCTGCGCGGGTCATCTTCCCCACAAACCCGATCTAATTCCAGCCTTATCTCCCTGAATGACAACCACCATCACAGGGCACAAACCAGAAACCCAGGAGTCACCCCACGCCCCCTTCTATCTCCCTTCCCACACCAACTCATCCTCACGGCTGCAGAGTCTGCACCCTAAACATCTCTGGAGTCCATCCACTTCTCTCCATCTTCACCATAATTCAGTTCAGTTCAGTTCAGTCACTCAGTTGTATCCGACTCTTTGCGACCCCATGAACCGCAGCACACCAGGCTTCCCTGCCCATCACCAACTCCCGGAGTCTACCCAAACTCATGTCCATCGAGTGGGCGATGCCATCCAGCCATCTCATCCTCTGTCGTCCCCTTCTCCTCCTGCCCCCAATGTCCCCCAGCATCAGGGTCTTTTCTGATGAGTCAGCCCTTCGCATGAGGTAGCCCAAGTATTGGAGTTTCTGCTTCAACATCAGTCCCTCCAGTGAACACCCAGGACTGATCTCCTTTAGGATGGACTGGTTGGATCTCCTTGCAGTCCAAGGGACTCTCCAGAGTCTTCCCCAACACCACAGTTCAAAAGCATCCATTCTTCAGCGCTCAGCTTTCTTTATCGTCCAACTCTCACATCCATACACGACTACTGGAGAAACCACAGCCTTGACTAAATGGACCTTTGTTGACAATGTAATGTCTCTGCTTTTTAATATGCTGTCTTTGTTGGTCATAACTTTTCCTTCCAAGGAGTAAGCGTCTTTTAATTTCATGGCTGCAATCACCATCTGCAGTGATCTTGGAGCCCAAAAAAATAAAAGTTGGACGCTGTTTCCACTGGTTCCCCATCTATTTGCTATGAAGTGATGGTCACCATAATTACTCTGATTCAAATGTTTTCACTGCTTGGTTGGAATACAACCCCCTTTTCTTTGACTTATTAAGTCACATTTCTCAAAATGTAGCACCCTTTCCCCCACTTTGCCCATCCTTGGGGAAAGACTCACTACAGGTCACAAGCAGGTACTTGATCAGGGCCCTCTTCAATTTCCCCAGCTTCATCTAATGCCATATTCTCCAGGCTTCCTCATCTTACCTGGCCAGCTCTATGGTCAAAGGACAAAGCCATACTCAGCACTCTATCTTCAATGTTCAAGGCAGTGCCTGGTATGTAACAGATGCCCAATAAATATTTACTGAATGAATGTATAAATGAATAAGTAAACACATAATAAAAAAGGCCAGTCACAGGCAAAACACTGATGGGGACTATCTCTGGGCAGTAAGATGACTGTGATTTACATTTACTCTTTATACTTAACTCATAGTACACTTTCTAAAGCCAAAGTATAAAATTGTATTTTAAGTACCAGTGCTAGATTCTACTCTGCTAGTACAATTAACTGAAAGCTGTGTATAAGTTTTGAAAAAACACTTGTTAAGTGCTCCATAACTATCTGTTGATAGGAAATAGATTAATATTTAAGGACCCTAGTGCTCAACAAAACTACTCATCCTCTGGAAAACGCACATCAAAACCACAATGAGATACCACCTCACACCTGTCAGAATCGCCAAGGTAAGCAGTAAGTGCTGATGAGGGTGTGGAGAAAAGGGAAGCCTTGTGCATTACTGGTGGGGGTGTAAAATGGTGCGAGCATTCTGGAAAATAGTATAGAGGAGTATGGAGGTTCCTCAAAAATTAAAAGCAGAGCTACCACATAATCTAGCAGGCCTCTCTGGGTACATATCCAAAGGAGATGAAAACAGGACCCTGAACAGAGGTCTGCACGCCCATGCTCACTGCAGCTAAGACACGGAAGCGAGCCGAGTGTCCACAGCGGGTGGCTGGATACAGACGGTGTGTATGCACAGTGGAATGCTACTTAGCCGTTAGGAAAGAAGGGAATCCTGCCATTTGCAAAAACACAGATGGATCCTGAGGGCACTGTAGGAGTGAAGTCAGTCAGACGGAGGAGGACAAAAACCGTACGGTATCACTTGCACCTAGAATCTAATGAGCCAACAGAGACCAGAGTGGTGGACACCGGGGACTGGCGTGGGGGACGTGCTGCTCGCCTGTGCCAACCCCCAGCTGTAAAATGAACAGGTTCTGGGGGTCTAATGATTATGGTTAATGGCACTGTATTGCAGATAACTCCACAGTCATGGCTTCCCTGGGGGCTCAGGGGTGGCGAATCTGCCTGCCAATGCAGGGGACATGGATTTGATCCCTCGGTTGGGAAGATCCCCTGGAGAAGGAAATGGCAACCCATTCCAGTATTCTTGCCTCGGAAATCCCATAGACGGGGGGCCTGGTGGGCTCCTGTCCATGAGGTTACAAGAGTCAGACACGACTGAGCGACCAAACAACGACGACTTGTCAACCACACCTCAGCAAAGCCGGGCAAGTTTCGCTTTAGGCACCCTGGTCAGATACCGTCCTAATAACATAACCGCCCTGTGTTTGGCCGCAGGGTGTCAGCACAGTAACTGAGGATTTCCCCGGTAACTGAAGTTTATGAAGACAATTCCTGTTTGAATCTGCGAAGGTTAAACAGCAACAAATCTGCAAATTTGGTATCTAGGAATGACATCAAATTAATTTCATTTAAAAGCTCTTCTTTTAGTTAAGAAAGTCACACAGCTATACATTATGCAACATAAACAATGTCAAACAAAACAACTACACAGAAGAAAAAGGAAAAGGGCACACAAACTCCTCTTGTCCACATCCTAACACCACAGTCAGAAGAAACCACTGCAAACGGTTTTGTGTTTCTCTCCTACAGACCTTTTCTCGTGCCTCTATATATATCTGCAGATGTGCATACAGAGAGAAAAAGCATTTTAAAAATAGATACAAATCACATCATGTTATATGTGATGTGCGCTACCTGGTGCTTCTCTTCGTAACTCTTGGGAGCGTTCTGTCTCCTTCCCTTCAACAGCTCAACTACATTACAGGACGCTTCCATCATGTCCCCTCTGAGCGCTTGCCGTCTGGTTAGATGCCACCAGACTGTCCTCTAAAAAGGGCACACCGATGTGCACATCCAGCGCGGGGGGAAAGAGGGCTTATTCCCCATGTCCCCACAAATACTTATCGCTCAAGTCAATACATGAAGGGATGCCCAGCACCACGAACCAAGCAACTTCTTGAGGACGCAGAGTCTTAAAACACTCATTTGAAGACAAAACTGTGGTTCTAATAATTTAGCAGAGAACTAAAATAGATAAAGTGACAAAGTCTTCTTTGCAGATAATTATCTATTTTTAAAATGCCTCATTTAAGAAAATATCTTTATATCTGGATCATGCCCAGAGTAAGTTGATCTAAACACCTGGGTTCCATTTTATTTATGGGAAGTCCAAGGTATATGACTTGAGCAAATGTAATCTTAGAATTCAATGTATTTAATGAGATAGCCTTTTCCCCTGAGACTGTACTAGTGGCATTTAAAATTTTTTAATAGGCAAGAACCAGAAAAAGCATTAACAAGATAAATATGAAAATATCTCCCAACTTCCATTTTGACGAAATGGCAAAGTGTAAACCATTCAAAATCAACCAAGGTCTTTCTTCCAATGTGTCGGACAGCGGAAAGTGGGTGCTATCCTGGTCAAGGGGCAAGACTTGTTCTGGAAACAGCTTCACGGCGGGCTGTGCCTCCTGCTTTGTGGTAAAGGAGAAAGGGGCAGAGGGTAAAGAGGGCAGAGAGCAAGAACCAAAAGCACAGGGTGGCAACGCTACTCCGGGAGGCCCACGGCAGCTGATAGGGAGGTGGGCACCGTGAATACGGCCAGGCGTCAAGCCTGACATAAGGCTGTTCCTCTCAGACGTTACATGGAAGTGGCGAACTTCAGGCAAGGGCACAGGAAGCGGGAAGGAATTCTGCGGCTGCCAGGAGCAGCAAGGCATCACTCCCACCATGGAGCTCTGGAATCTGCAGTTCAGAAGCCATCACGCCTGAGACACATGTCTGTCTTCACTACACAGTAAGCTCTGAAAGGACACAGATCTCTGATCATCTGCCGAGTCACCCCAACCACCAGGAACAGAGCGAGGTGCTCAGTAACAGCTCTTGGAAGGAGGGCGCTAAGCGAGGGTACGAAGCTGAGAGGCCCCGTGACACCATCCTGAAGCGAGGGATGCGTGCATGGCTGGCAAAGGAAGTACTTTTCATCTTATTTATCTACTAAGAGTCGTATACATATACTGGCTGCACAGTGCGGCATGCAGGACCCCAGCTCCCTGACCAGGGGTCAAAGCCACACCCCCGCTGCGGGAGCGCGGAGTCCCAACCACTGGGCCACCAGGCTATGGCCAGGAGTTACTTCTTAAAGAGCTCCTTTCTAGACGGCCTTAGTACTTCCTTCCCCCTTTCCTTCCTGAGGTTGGGCCTCAAGCTCTGGGACGGGAGGACCCTTCCCAGAGCCCACAGTCCTGCTGAGGGGCTGCTCCCACCACAGCGGCCGCACCCCTCCAGGGCCTAGCAACAGCTACCGGCTCGCCCTCCACTTCGCTAACATGGCAGGACCACAGATTTACGCTTTGTACTGCAAAAGACACTTGCAGCTAACAGTGTATGTTAAAACAAAACAAAATCAGCAGAAAAATGTAACAAAACTATTCTGACTGAAATCACAGTCAACTTTGCAAGCTTAATGCGGCTAGTCTGTCTCTGTAGCTGGCTGTGTGCTTTCCCAACGACCTAAGAGCAAAGGGGCCAAGGGAGTACCTTCACGGAGGAGGCTGCGTAGAGCATGTCTTCCAGGGTGAAATGGCAGCACTGGTTCAGATATTCTTGGCAAAATTCTTGGATCAGCTGCAGGTTATAGAGGCTATCAGCCAAAGACATGGTTTCCTTCAAGCAAATGTCTTCAAATAAGAAATGAACAAGGATTAATTTTGATAATACGTACTTTGTATTCATTTTATAACTGGTAACTTAACAGCAGCACCCAAGTACACAGAATCTGGTTATCTCTCTCTCTCTCACACACACACACACACACACACCCCCCCACAAATGGAGCAGGCACTGCACAGACAGACTGAGAGACCAAGCACCCCTTCACTCAGCTAACTGCCCTCCTAGAATAACATACGTGTTTCTTATAAAAAAGCTGTCACCACTGATCAGACATCGCCGTCGCAGACACCGGCCACCCCGTCCGCAGCTGAGAGCTTCTCAGTGGGGCACTCACCCTCTAACCTGACGACTCCAGGACAGTAGAAGTGGATGAGCGCAGCTAACGCACAGCCATCTGAGCCGTCTTTCAACAGATTTTCCACCAACGGAATGCAAGGCAGTTGCTTGAGCGAGGCTTGCTCCTTCCTATAACGAGCCTACAATAAAAAAAGAGAGGAAAGTAAGTACGAGTCAAGTACAGGAAAGACACAGTACCACAGGTCCCAGTGTGTCAGTAACAAAGTGCAGTCAGGAGAGACAACAGCAACTCAGCCACACCCTGCTCTGCTAAACAGCACTGCTCGACCCGACCCGTCTTCACCAACAGCACTACGGTTCTGAAGCTAAGTGCTTAACAGAACGTCACAGGGCTCATTTACGTGAATCCACTTAGCCTAAGAATTTAAATATAAAAGCATCACAGAATGGATTTTGGACATTTGAAATGTCCAAATTATCAGTTCTGTGGCTCTGTAGATGATAAAATTTGCTTTAACATTAGACTTAACTTAGACCGCACACCCTCGTATAAAAAGATTGAGACTGGAGCTTAAAGACTGAGGCGTCATCAGCGTCAAGGGACAGCCAGAGGAATGTGAAACTACTCCTAAAGAAGACCTTGTGATAATAAACATTACTCTGAGAAACTGGAATCAGACTACAAAGAAATCCTGGCTTCTCATCTGAATGCTGAGACAATGCAAATAAAGTGTAACCCCTCTGAAACTGATAAAACCCTCCTGGATGAGGTTTCATTAACCCAAAACACAGCAAATATAAGGGCTTCCGCGCCCTCTCAGAAAAGCAGCAGCTCTTGTTTTTTAAAGACTGGCTGGTGTGACTGATACAAATTTATAAGACAGTTCCCTAAAAATGAGACCTGCTATAAAACTGAGAGTTCACGAGAAGGAACTTCTTAGTCAGACCAAACGCCTGGGGGCTCAGATCCTGCTGTCACTTCTCAGCTCTGGGGTCCTGGACAAGCAACCTAAACGCTCAGCTCTTGGTTCCTTATCTGTGAACCGGGGATAATCAAAGTGCCTGCTTCACAGGACACGCGGACTAAGAACGATGATGATCGTCAAGTGCAAGGCACACACGGGGCACACAGTGAGTGGTCACCAGAGGTCAGCTGTCTGCAGCTACTAGCTCTCTTTAAGCCAAGAAAAATCATGCTGAAGACATCTTGAAAATGCACACTGAATTATGTCATTAGCAAAATTTATGATTATAGTGCTTACTGATATTTAAATACAGGGTTTTTTTTAAAGAAATCAAAAGTAATTTTTCTATCTAAACTGATCATCTCTATTTCATAATTAAAGTATAATTATGAAATATAATACTCTGGTGAAAATAAAAATAGAAAAGTAACTTACTGAAAGAGATTTACTATTTGGTGGTGAAGTCAGATTTCCTTTAAATGACTTTCCCCAGAAAAGCACACACATATTTATTCCTACATCCCCCTCACTGGCTACTCAAGGTTCATGGAACGTTTTCCCTTGTGAAGAATTTCAGAGGAGATTGTTCTTATGAATCAGTAGGGACTAGAATCTGTATTAATGGCATGTTCCAAACTCATAGCGCACCTATATTCAGAAAAAATCATATCCGTGCGCTACAGAAATTCTTCAGTTGATTTTTTGTTTTTATGTAATCCTTAGTAAACATCCTCATTTTGCCACCGGCAAAAACTCGAGCACGCAAATCAGGAGTGAGGGAGAGTGACAGCCAGGGCCTCGCCAGCCTTCCGCTGCCCCTCTGGCTTCCAGATCCCCCCAGCCCCACTTCCTTGGGCCGCTGAGAAACAGAACGTGGTCTCTGGAAACTCTCTACAGTAGCTGGGCCCCATGCCAGACGTCCCAGACCTCCAGGTGACCCTGTTCTGGGCCCACGACCTGAAGGGGACTGAGCCAAGCGCCCAGGGCCACGGAACCAAGAACGGAGCTGCATGCCGTGCTCTGCTGTGCTCTGTCGAGGAGCACGGCCACACACGGCACACACAGCTCCCCAAGGCTGCAGCCACGAGGCCCACGGCTTGTACCAGACAGGCCGCGGGTAGTAAGTGGCCGGCCGCAACATCTTCCTGAAGGTTGCATCCTAGAAGGTGCACCAGGGAAACCAACTATTAATCTTGAAGTCGTGCTGGTCTCCCAGAACTTCTGGAATGTGTTCTGTGCTTTACAAGCATACTGCTCTTTCTATGAACCGAGACATCTGGCATTTAGGAGGGATATATTTTCGATCTTTCAACACTGTGGTGGCCTTCTAAGTTACATGTCTGTTTATGAGGGTGAAAAATACTTAAGTGGTTGGACCCCCAGAGTTCACCCTGAAGGATCAACTCTTGTAGTCAAATCAGAAGTGAATCTGTTAATAGTTTAGTTTCAGTATGAGAGGGACACAGAATCTGTCACTTTTTTTATTACACAAAACGTATCCTCTATAGGTCAGGCCAAAAGGAAATGATTCTTTCAAAAAGATGCCTTTATAATACAAATAATTTACATGTGCAATCCATACTCACTTTTACTGACATTATTAAAACTAGTACAAATCTATACCCACACTTTCTTCTTACCTAGTTACTTATGGTCTGAAAGTACTGACAGACTAGTTATACTTTAAATTATCTTTAAAGCTTTTAATCCAAATTTTGGCTAGATTTTCTAGGTCTTTCTATTCTGCACTATGATCAAAGACCTTACAACACAATCTCCACTTGTGACTAATGGGATTACATAAAATGACTGTATCAGCACAACATAAACAATGAAATATACAATGACACTTTACAATGACATCTCTGGAGAGTGAGCTGAAGAAGCTGGGCAAACTTACAGGAACCAGTTTCCAAAACCATTTGGAAGGAGACTTCAGAGGAGGCAGCAGGAGAAAAGGAAAAGTGAAAGGGAAAGTGCATCAGCATTTTTAAAAATTAACAAGTTACAGTAAAGCTTCTGTTAGTGGAGCTTCAAGTTTACAGTTCTCAAAACATTTTTAAACTGTTAATACTTGAAAATTTAGCTTAAAATGTAGAGTTTCCTAATGATAAAAGACCACCACCTTCTCCCCCCAACTCCTCTTCCAACACAGATATGCATTTTTAGGATACCCTGGACCTGCTGCATACTTTGGAAGCAAAGAATTTTATTTCACAGCTCTGGAATACCACATCATATTAAAAAATAAAATATATAACACAAGAGGGAGTAGAAAGATTCTAGGCCTGGACTTGCAACCACTGAAATTCTTAGACATTAGGAAGCCAAGTCTTTGCCCCCAAAGGAAAAGACTGTTCCATAAGTGTATGCATGAGAGCAAACAGTAATGCAGAACTGAACATGATGCTAATTTCCCTTAATGATATAAAGAATTTCTTTCAATTAATGGGAAAGAAAAACAGTTGGCAATTCCTATCAATTAATATTTTTATAGAGTCTCTAAAGCAAGTAGCTACTAACACAAAGAGAATATAAATGTTATTATTTTTACTATCCAGGGGTGTCTCAAAAGATATAATTTTATGTCTTCAAGAAGATCAATAAACTCACAATTCCAGATAATTGAATAATTTGTGACTGTTTATATTTCCTAGCACCGTTTTTTTTTTTTTTTGGCATCCCTAAATAAATATTTGTTAAAATGAACCAAACTAAATGGGGTCTGAGTTAAAACCTGTACTAAAATTTTATGCAGGAAGTTTTTCTTATAGAAATTAACAGTAAAAATAAAACTATTTGGAAAAATAACATAAATAACATACATTCAAGAACTTAAAAAATCTGAAAAAGTCATCTCAAGAATCAAAAAAATACCAGCTTCTCACAAAGAGATAACATTTCTAATAAAGTTTTCTTGCTGCCTCAGGAAGAGTAACCTTAACAATTTTGTCACATGTATTTTAGCCTCTCATTTAACCAAAGTCTTTGGCAGCTGCATTTGTTAACAGTTGTGAAAAGTATACAAACAGGACAGGAGACCCCTGAAAATGTGTCTGGGTTCCCAGTGAATAACAGAAATGTCAGAACAGGAATTTTCCTGTTTTTGATACTAGAAGAACCCACCACATAGAAATTACTAAGGATTATTCAAAACAGGTGATGAGCAAAGGAGTTAGTCTGTATTTCTTATAAAATATTCAGTACTTGAACTTTTCTCTAATTCAGAAAACTCTGACATGGCTCCCAATGACTGGAGCTGGGAAATCTGAGCAACAAGTTAACACCACAGACTGGATTGTAAACCCAGTACATACACACACACACTCATACACACGAGTCCAGACTGCTACAAATAACTGACTGAAGGATGTAAGGAAGTGGACAGGACACAGTCTTCTTTAGAGGAAACTTCCAAATGACACAGGGGCTCGACCCTGCAGGGAGGGAGCTACCGTCTCTCTCCTGCAGCATGGGCTGGACCGAGGGACCCACTTTCAAAGAAAACAGTGCTGATGGGGGAAATGGAAACTTTACAGTGAAGGACACGACTTGAATGAACCAAGTGATCATGTGGACACCATCAGTGACAAGCCGCGTTCACGTCACACGCTCCGTGATGCGAAGAGATGAGGTGTGAAACCACCTCTGTGATGTCGCTCTCTGAAAGCCCACACACCAAACCTCCTCAGGAGACACAGGCGACAGCCCAGCGCAGGGGTGCTGGGAGGGCACCGCGGCGGTGCACCAGCTGGTGGGATCGAAGGAGAGCCTGCAGTTTAGTCAACATTAGTACCGCACCCGTGGTACCTCGTGTTGTTGACAAAAGGGCCATGATTAGAATGGTAAGATGTTCACAGTGGGGGAAACTGGACAAAGCTGTCCCATCTTTGGGATTGCTCTGTCAACTAAAGTTATTCCACAATAAAGTTTATTTCAAAAATAAATACACGCAAAATTAGATGAGGGCTGTCAAAAGGTACAAACGTCCAGTTAGTTATAAAACAGTAAGTAGTAGGGATGAGACATACAACACGGTAATTAACACTGCTGCCTGGTCCATATGAAGACTGTCAAGGTAAAGCCCAAGAGTGCTCAGCACAAGGGAGAACGTGTTTCTATTTCTTCAGTGCTGTACCTGTGTGAGGTGATGGAGGCTCACGACATCTGCTGTGATCATTTCGTGATGTGCGTAAGCCAGACCATGATACTGCACACCTTAGCCTCACACCATGCTATGTGTCAATCAGAGCTCATAAAACTGGGAATGAATATGTGAGTAACTATGGACAGAAATACATGATATGCATTAAAATGAGAATCTATCACTCCATACAGACAATAGAGATGACAGGGTGATAAACAGACGAGCTCAGATTTGCTTCCAGCACAATCCTAACTAACGAATGGGTAAGGAATGATGGAGCTAGAGAATCACTATTTTGTAGCCGCCATAGTAAAAGTAATTGAAGTAGGTATCATCCATAAATGCTAAATCTAGGATGCAGGGAAATGCAGAAGAGGAGCAGGGTATTTACAGTCTCAAAGTATCTCCTCTCAAATTACTACGAAAGGAAAAATAATAACCATGCAGTCAAAAAGACCAAACAATATCTTGACCAACTGATCTAATTATTTTCAGCTAATAGGGGCAAATGGCTATCACGTGCCTCTGGATCCAATCCTGTGAGAAGGATACACTTCATGTCGTATTTCAGTCTTAAAAAGTACAACTTAATCTAATCGCAAGGAAATGCCAGTAAAAATACCAAAGTGAAGGATATTCTATGAAAATGCGCTGTATTCTTCAAATATGTCAAGGTCACAAAAAAGGAAAGCCGAGGGACCGTTCCACATTCAAACGATGAGAAAGATCCACAATTAAACATGTCAGATGATCTCAGACTAGATCCTGGTCTAGAAAGAGTGTGAAGCATGATGCGACTGGGGTGGGTGACCGACAAGACCGACAGGCGCTGAGTCGGGTAGAGCACAAGGTGGACACGCGACCTGCCTGTGGCTGCACAAGTGGGCAGCTCTGCTCTTCGGAAACACACGCTGAAACACTGAGGGGTGAAGCGCCCCGAGGGAGGCAAGACCTTGCTTCACATGTTTCAGAGAAGTGTGTACGTATACATGTTTGTGCGTGCGATACGTAACACACGGGGCACACGTGCACGCACACGAACTGTTACGCGACGTTACAAAAAGGGCAGACAGGGCTCTTGCATACTATCCTTGCAACTTTCTGTAAGTCTGAAATATTTCAAAATAAATGTTCTTAACAAGTTATATCAAGTCCACACCAATCCAAATCTTTGTAGGGTCTTGTGTCCAAATGCACAAGACTGATTTACAAAGCTGTTAAATCTAATTTTTACAGCCCTCTTAGACAAAGATTAAAATCATGGTATTAGGTTATCTAACTCATATATAAGTCACTTCAGACCAAATCATCTTTATAAAACATTCCTTGGAGAAAAAAAAGTCATGGTACCATCTCTGAATCTTTTAAATGTTTAACTACATATATACATGTGAAAGTTTATCACAGCCAATTAGTTATTGTTTTCCCTAACCTTTCATTTTGAGTCCCTCACATTTACTGCATGTAAACTGAGTGTCACTTCAGTCGCAGGATTTAGGAGCCACCCACTCAGACTTTAGCTTCTGTGGACCCAGGTGGCGAGGCCTGGGGTCGTGACAGGCTCTGGGAAGGGCGGTGGCAGAGCTCTCTTGACCAAGCCCAGGGCCCGCTTCCCAGAGCACTCGGGACAAGCTCCTTAAGAGAATGCACACTGGACTTCACGTCGCTGGTCTTAACCCTCAGAGACTGTTAAAGTAGGGCTGCCAGATTTTGCAAGTAAAAATACAAGATGCTCATACAACTTATACCAAAAAATTATTTATTTGAAATTCACACTTTAGAATCAAAAGGAGTAGCAGAAGCCAAAAGAGAAAGTTGAAAGAAAATAACATCAGTAACCTGTTTAATCAAAACTTTTTCCTAGGACACTATTTAAAATGCCTTCCTCTTCCTGGGCTTTTGTTTTCTGGAAGATTTCTGATTACGGTTTCAATTTCCGTGCTTGTGATGGGTCTGTTAAGATTATCTATCTCTTCTTGGTTTAGTCTTGGAAAGTTATACTTTTCTAGGAATTTGTCCATTTCATCCAGGTTGTCCAGTTTATTTGCATATAGTTGCTGATAACAGTCTCTTATGATCCTTTGTATTTCTGTGTTTTCTGTTGTGATCTCTCCGTTTTCATTTCTAATTCTGTTGATTTGGTTCTTCTCCCTTTGTTTCTTGATGAGTCTGGCTAATGGTTTGTCAATTTTATTTATCTTCTCAAAGAACCAGCTTTTGGCTTGGTTGATTTTTGCTATGGTCTCTTTTGTTTCCTTTGCATTTATTTCTACCCTGATCTTTAAGATTTCTTTCCTTCTACTACCCCTGGGCTTCTGCATTTCTTCCTTTTCTAGTTGCTTTAGGTGTAAAGTTAGGTTATTTATTTGACTTTTTTCTTGTTTCCTGAGGTGAGCTTGTATTGCTATGAACTTTCCCCTTAGCACTGCTTTAACAGTGTCCCATAGGTTTTGGGTTGTTGTGTTTTCATTTTCATTCATTTCTATAGATATTTTGATTTCTTTTTTGATTTCTTCTGTGATTTGTTGGTTATTCAGCAGTGTGTTGTTGAGCCGCCATATGTTGGAATTTTTAAATGGTTTTCTCCTGTAATTGATGTCTAATCTCACTGCATTGTGGTCAGAGAAGATGAGAAAGCTATATATGACAAACCCACAGCAAACATTATCCTCAATGGTGAAAAACTGAAAGCATTTCCCCTGAAGTCAGGAACAAGACAAGGGTGCCCACTCTCACCACTACTATTCAACATAGTTTTGGAAGTCTTGGACACAGCAATCAGAGCAGATAAAGAAATAAAAGGGATCCAGATTGGAAAAGAAGAAGTAAAACTCTCACTGTTTGCAGATGACATGGTCCTCTACATAGAAAACCCTAAAGACTCTACCAGAAAATTACTAGAGCTAATCAGTGAATATAGTAAAGTTTCAGGATACAAAATCAACACACAGAAATCCCGGGCATTCCTATACACTAACAATGAGAAAACAGAAAGAGAAATTAAGGAATCAATTCCATTCACCACCGAAACAAAAAGAATAAAATACTTAGGAGTATTTCTACCTAAAGAAACGAAAGACATATATAGAAAACTATAAAACACTGACGAAAGAAATCAAAGAGGACACAAATAGATGGAGAAATATACCGTGTTCTTGGATTGGAAGAATCAATATAGTGAAAATGAGTATACTACCCAGAGCAATCTATAGATTCAATGCAATTCCTATCAAGCTACCAGAGGTCTTTTTCAGAGAATTAGAACAAATAATTTCACAATTTGTATGGAAATACAAAAAACCTCGTATAGCCAAAGCAATCTTGAGAAAGAAGAATGGAACTGGAGGAATCAACCTACCTGACTTTAGGCTATACTACAAATCCACAGTCATTAAGACAGTATGGTACTGGCACAAAGACAGAAATATAGATCAATGGAACAAAATAGAAAGCCCAGAGATAAATCCACACATCTATGGACACCTTATCTTTGACAAAGGAGGCAAGAATATACAATGGAGAAAAGACAATCTCCTTAACAAGTGGTGCTGGGAAAACTGGACAGCCACTTGTAAAAGAATGAAACTAGAACACTTTGTAACACCATACACAAAAATAAACTCAAAATGGATCAAAGATCTAATTATAAGACCAGAAACTATAAAACTCCTAGAGGATAACATAGGCAAAACACTCTCCGACATAAACCAAAGCGGGATCCTCTATGACCCACCTCCCAGAATATCGGAAATAAAAGCACAAATAAACAAATGGGACCTAATTAAAATCAAAAGCTTCTGCACAACAAAGGAAACTATAAGCAAGGTGAAAAGGCAGCCTTCAGAATGGGAGAAAATAATAGCCAATGAAGCAACGGACAAACAATTAATCTCAAAAATATGCAAGCAACTCCTGCAGCTCCATTCTAGAAAAATAAACGACCCAATCAAAAAGTGGGCCAAAGAACTTAACAGACATTTCTCCAAAGAAGACATAAAAATGGCTAACAAACACATGAAAAGATGCTCAACATCACTCATTATCAGAGAAATGCAAATCAAAACCACAATGAGGTACCACTTTACACCAGTCAGAATGGCTGTAATCCAAAAGTCTACAAGCAATAAATGCTGGAGAGGATGTGGAGAAAAGGGAACCCTCTTACACTGTTGGTGGGAATGCAAACTAGTACAGCCACTATGGAGAACAGTGTGGAGATTCCTTAAAAAACTGAAAATAGAACTGCCATATGACCCAGCAATCCCACTGCTGGGCATACACACCGAGGAAACCAGAATTGAAAGAGCCACGTGTACCCCAATGTTCATTGCTGCATTGTTTACAATAGCCAGGACATGGAAGCAACCTAGATACCCATCAACTGACGAATGGATAAGAAAGCTGTGGTACATATACACAATGGAATATTACTCACCATTAAAAAAAATTCATTTGAATCAGTTCTACTCAGGTGGACGGAACTGGAGCCTATTATCCAGAGTGAAGTAAGCCAGAAGGAAAAACAACAATACAGTATACTAACGCATATATATGGAATTTAGAAAGATGGTAACGAGAACCCTGCATGCGAGACAGCAAAAGAAACGCAGATGTATAGAACAGTCTCGTGGACTCTGTGGAAGAGGGCAAGGGTGGGATGATATGGGAGAATGGCATTGAAACATGTTAATTATCATATGTGAAATCAATCGCCAGCCCAGGGTTGATGCTCGGGGCTGGTGCACCGGGATGACCCAGGGGGAGGGAATCGGGAGGGAGGAGGGAGGGGGGGTTCTGGAGGGGGAACATATGTAAACCCATGGCGGATTCATGTCAATGTATGGCAAAACCAACACAATAAAGAAAAAAAAAAAAGAAGCAAAAATAAATGAGGCTAATAAAAAATTGTCCATAATCTTAGGGGAAACCAGGAGGTATGGCTTAAACTTCAAGTTGCCTATAGTATTTCATGAATTGTTTCAGATATTAGAAAAACTATTTTGTCTTTCAAAAAAAAAAAAAATGCCTTCCTCTTAAAGCACTACCCAATCCAATAATCAGAAATAGATGGTCAGACAATGGTCTAATAATCTACTGAAATGGCTTTGGAATTTTAATTTCGGTCCAACACTAATAATACACAGTACAAGTATCCCCCAACAGAGCACGTATTTTACCCAGAAGACAGACATAGAAAGAACTCTATTGAACATCTGAGCAGAGAACTGCTGGACAGGACCAGAGATCAGACAGTCCCCAGCCAGCACCCCAGGCTCTGTCCACATCGGGGAAGGACAGACACAGGGCGGGGCTCTGGACTTCTGCCTTGAGAGCACCTGTGGGGTCAAAGGGCATGGCGGCCACTTACCAACAGCACAGCAAGGAGAAAGAGCAACTCACTCGACCTCTCCTCCGTAAAAGGAGAAAAGGGTGAAGCATTTGCTTTGCAAGAATGAAAATCAAGAATAAAACGATTCTGTTTCTAGCCACACAGTCCAGACGCTGACACTCCCACTGACAGGTAAGAGAGCAAGGCTTCCTGAACTAGTCCGTGCTCCGCCGGGCGTTTCTCCACGACGCCTGTGCTACGCAGTAAGATGCCGCGACAGTAACACCTTCCCCCACATCTTAGCCATGTGAACAAGGATAAAATCCATTTGAAAATGAAGGTACTGAACCTAACATGGCACAGATCAATCTATGAACAGAAACAGACACTCAGACAGAGGGAAGTGACCTGTGGTTGCCAAGGGGATGGGGGGCGTGGGTGGAGGGATGGGCTAGCGGTCTGGGGCTAGCAGTTGCGGACCACCATGCGCAGGACGGGGAGGAGCAAGGCCCTCCTGCACAGCACAGCCGACCACACGACCAAGACCCGTGACAGACCGTAATGGGAAACAGCAGAAAGAGCATGTCCGTGTGTATGGCTGGATCACTCTGCCGCACAGCAGACTCAACACACCACTGCAAGTCAACTGCACCTCAATGAGAAGTTAGACATAGAAAACAAAAGGGAAGAAATGAAAATGAAGGCACAGATGCTATGTTCGTGCTAAATAAAAACGTGCAGTAAGCCGAACAATTAAGTGAAACGCACTGATCTATTCATTCACTCGCTCAGCAAGCCCTGGTTGTGAAGTGTGTATGTGCAATTCCACGGGACCAAGTGCCATGAAGCCAGAGTGGCGAGCCAGTTGTGTATGAATTCCATACAGTCTGTCTCTCTTAACGGTTAGTGAAGCAGGAAAGCTTGGCGCGCTGCAGTTCATGGGGTCACAAAGAGTCAGGCATGACTTAGCGACCGAACAACAACTACTTCATCTACAGTTGACTGAACACAAACAGCATTTTTTTCCATAGTAACAACATTTACTAGATCCTCTGTAATCATATAAAACCCATGTAGTTCATAATGTGTGTGCAACACTACAGAAGTGAGCCATTGTATGCAACAAACAAGGTCTCCGTGGAAGCCCTGTGACTCAGGACGGTGCTGAACCTGACTTCTGATCAGAGCCAGGAGCAAAGCAGCAGACAGGAGTAGATCCGCCTCCAAGGCAAGGGTTTCTACTCCTGAGGGAAGCAAAGAGCCAGGGGGGAAGTAAAGGAAAGGGCTGGGGACCCGGTGGGGACTGGGCTGGGGAAGGCAGCGGTGGGGCCCACCTCACTGGGGCAAGGTCAGCCACGGGAGCGAGAGGGTGAGGGCGGGTCAGGGCGATCCCAACACCCACGCAGGCAAAGCTGCTGGTGTCTTCGGCAGAACCTTCCTAGCAAGGCTGGTGACACACGAACCAGCTCTCCCTTTCCCTCCTCTTACAGAGCATCAGTGGCCAGCAGCCTCTGTCCAAAATGAAGAGAAGCACTGCATAACAATGAAGACACTCAAAATAATCCAAATGGAAAATAAAGTCTCTGGGTAATGGAACTTCTTATACCTCAACTGAAATGCTCGACAGCAAGTCTCAAGGGCTTTCCCCGTAACACATTTTAGAAAGTGTAAGATATATATTGCAGGAAATATCTTTAGGTTTCAGTATACAGCAAACACCCAAGTCTTCAAAGAAGAAACCTCTAAAAGCCTGTTCGAGAATTTTTGAAGAATAAATCCACGTTAGTGCTTCTTCTTCCTTCACAGAATAACCATGTGCAAAGCTTACGATTCCTGGAGTAATTTTAGAGGCTGGTCTTATTACAAGTCATTATAAGGCTGATGCACTGGAAATTGCTTTCTTGTTTCATAACTCTACCAAACAAAGGCAGAACCATTATTTTTGCCAAAAGAACCTCAGAAATTGAGCTCTAATCATTAACAATCTTTCCTAAACACCATCATCCAGTCAACCTTCATTTTGGACTTCTACTTACCTGGCATTTATGGCAAAGTTTCCCAGGGTACAGTTAAGATCACCAAAAATAATCTGATGAACACAACTGTGAACGTTTCCCCAAACAGCACACACACGTGAACACAGGCTCTCATAAAGGCACTTCTTCCCCTTTAGGAACATGTATGTACCTTTTGACCTCCTGGAGTTTCCACTGCGTGATGGTCTTTCAATTTCTGCTCTTGTTCCATTATGTCCTTCAAATGTTCATTTACCTTAAAATATAAAGACATTAATTTTAATTTATAGTCAAATATAACAATAAAATAACATGTACCTTAAAATGCCTATGTTCACATCTCTGATGTCAAATACCAGTACCACTCAAATGAACAGAACCTCATTTTCCCAATCAGGAAAAAACATTTTACCATACTTACAGGTGTTTTGTTTGAAATCCTAAACCTACTTCATTACTTTGCCAAACACTTGCTGAGCACCGACTACACGTCAGGAGCTAGCTGGGGCGCCAGGCAAAGTCAGGTACTCGGTAACTCCAGTCCCTCAGCCACGCCTGACTCTTTGCGAACCAGGGGACCGCAGCACGCCAGCCTGCCCTGTGCTTCACTATCTCCCGGAGTTTGCTCAGACTCATGTCCACTGAACTGATGATACCATCCAACCATCTCATCCTCTGCTGCCCTCTTCTCTTTCTGCTTAGGAAACAATACAACTATTTTTCTGTAAAAATTTTCACAATCTCTTTTAGGACTAATAAGTGAAAACCATTTTCCCTGAAATTAATGTTTTCATTATCAGCAGAAAACACTTTGTTTGGATTAAATTCTTAACCTGTGATTTCCTAGGCATGTCCCTGGGTCATGAGTGGGGTTTAGTGTGGTCACAGGTCACAGTTAAAATACATGAAAACGTTAGTGTATAGGAAGTTCTCAGGGAGAAGGTCTAGCTTATCAGACCGTTCAAACAGTCAAAATTCAAGATGACTAAGAAGCAATCTGTCAAGTGCATAAAGGATTTCTTGAGAATAGTTTAGATAATTTTGGATTTTGAGTAACTGATGTTAAGGTCATTCCAACAACAATAAATAAGTGCTCAAATTAACTAATAATGGCAATCTAGAAAACATGAATGTTGTTACCAACCATTGCAAACTAAATCAATAACCTTCTAAATTCTGTTGCTTGAAATTCAGTCCGGTGCTTTAACAAAAGGACTGAAGGCTTCTAATTCATGACAGACTTAGCCAACAGTCACTAACAGCCTCCTCTCCCTGTGACCCTACCCGAGGCGTTACAAGGCATTAACCTCGCACAGACTTGCTCTGGGTGTGAGGCTGCTGTGTGCCAGCTCTCGGAGCGCCGACTCACTCGGCTGGGTACACACTCTTCCTGAGACGGCAGACACAGAAGTGCGCTGGCTCTGACTCAGAATCCCCCACGCACAGCTACGACCTTAACGCTTTGCTGGTGTCTCTGGGCCTCGGTTGCTAGTTTGCAGAAAACCTACTTCATACATGGTTTGGGGGGATTACGGCTCCAAGGCGGTCCCCAGGCACCGGGTGAGTGTGGGCAGGGCTGAAGATTTGCTTCAGACCCACCACGGCCGGTGTGCCCACTTCCACCAAGGGCACGAGCTCTGTGGTCTGCACAGAGGTCAGAGTCCCAGCGTCCCGAGCTGGCAGAACCACGGCCTCACCCAAGCGACCCTCGAGGCCCGCAGCCTGACTCGGCCTGCCACCTGACGGCTTCCTTCTCTTTCTCTGAGGCTCAGCCCTGTGGCACAAGCCTTCCAACTACGTCATCTATTTGTGGTCTTACACACGTCACTCAAGCAAACCTAAAAATCACCTAATTGGCAACAGGAAAACTTATTTCATTCCTGGAAGCAAACATAATTTATGGAGCACCCACAGAGTATATTCCCTACTCGAGAGTGCTCTGAATTTTGTACCAATCTGAGATCAACTAGGTTAATCATAAGATGTAATGACAGATATTGCAGAATACATAAAATGTTTCCACCATTTTAACAGGTTTTTTTTTTAAGTCTAAAGGGAATGGGAACTGTTAAGTAAGACTGCATGACTTTAATTTTCACTTTGACTTTAAACAAAAGAGTAATGGAATCTGTCTTGGTCTGATCAGGCTGCTATAAGAGGAACACCAGAGGCCTGTGAGCAATGGAAATGTATTTCTCGGGTTCCGGAGGCTGGGGAGTCCAAGGCGTCAGCAGACTGCCTGGCGAGCCCACTTCCTCACACGCAGAAGGGGCGAGGGGGCGCTCTGGGGTCTCTCATGAAGAGAGCAACCCTGCTCCCACATGAGGGCACGCCTACAGGACCTCTGAACACCCGGCACTGGGGGTCACGAGTTCCACCCAACTCTGCGGGGGCGCAGACTTTCAGCGCAGAGCAGTGGGCAGGCACGGCGTCTGCGGACCTTGTTGATCCAGTACATGACGGCAGCCTCGGTGTCGTAGGGCAGGTCTGTGGCCTGGAAGAAGGCTGAGTACTGCTGCGCGCAGGCGGCCACCTTCTCCACGCTGACCATCTCCACGGTGTAAGCCATCATGAGGGTGTCGATCATGGCCAGGTGAGCGCTCTGCAAACACACGGAGAACAACCGTTAGGATCACTCTGAGAGACGGCTGCTTCTGTACTGTTAAATGTTCCTAACATTGCCTAGAAAATGGGAGCAGAACTAAAAGTTATGAACAGTAAGCCTCGGTAAGAGAGCATAAATGGTACACACAGGCCAGCAGTGAGCTCAGGTAACCCGACCCATTCATCACTCAGAGGCTCACTGAGGGTCTCCACTCAAGATGCTCATCATCTCCTCTCAAAGGAGGCTCCATGTCCTGCTTTTCCTGGTTTTGAGACGGTCATGATCATTTACTCAACAAAATGACTCTAGACTTCAGAGTCATCTCTGAACAAGCTCTCTCCTCTCGTCCACAGGGAGCCGTGTACAGACTCCACTCCTAACTGTTCCTTGAGTCTAGCCTCCTTATCTGCTCACCTCCATTCCAGCTCAGACACCACCACTTCTCAGCCCTGAACAAGGCAAATAACCCTCTGCTTTTCCTGGTTGCAACTTCCTCCCGACCTCTGCATCCATCACAGGACTGCTAGTCTTTCCTTTGCTGCTGTTTCTCATGAGGAGTAGTTTCATACAGAAACGTTACATCGGGCCAGAGGCGGGGGTCTTAAAATCTCCCAACGTTACAATGTTCCTAAAGTCGAAAGCACCCTGTCCCTCGCCTACTCCCCAAGCAGTGTCCATGGTTTGGAAGGTAGTCCCACAAAAAAATGCGCTGCTCCCACCCAGGGAGACACTCCACTGCCTCTTGCCCTTTGGCATCACCCACACCCCACCACCCTGGATCTCTCCAGGGACGGCTCCCACTGCGGGCTGCGGGGCCCACGGGCAACCAGGCGTGCAGTTCTGAGGAACCACCCGGGGTCTGCTCGCTAGCGGGCAGGGCAGCTGTCACCCCCAGGGTGTCGCCAACGGTGCCTGCTGCCATACATTCTTGGTCAACACTGGACACCATGCACTTTTTATCATCTGTTATCCAGTCTGGAGGTTAAAAACCTTCCTCTGTTCAGATGGCACATTTCTCTGATTAATGAGGATGGGCACCTTTTCATATGTTTAGCAAATATTTATGTTTTTCCCTCAGAAAACCTCCTGCTCACATCTCTGCTTACATTTCTCTGTGAGATGGCCACCTTTCCTTTTTTATTTCTTGATTTGTAAGAGCTCATTATTTATTAGGTGTCATTTGGACATCAAATACCTTTTTCCAGCTTATCTTTGGACTTTCTACTTTATTTGGAATGTAATATTATATTAGGAACCAGAGATTAAATTGCCAACATCTGTTGCATCATAGAAAAAGCAAGAGAATTTCAGAAAAACATCTACTTCTGCTTCACTGACTGCTTCACTGACTGCTAAAGCCTTTCACTGTGTGGATCACAACAAACTCTGGACAATTCTTTAAGACATAGGAATACCACACCACCTGACCTGCCTCCTGAGAAATCTGTATGCACACCAAGAAGCAACCGTTAGAACTGGACACGGAACAACAGACTGGTTCCAAATCGGGAAAGGAGTACGTCAAGGCTGTATAGTCATCCTGCTTATTTAACTTATATGCAGAGTACATCATGAGAAACACTGGGCTGGATGAAGCACAAGCTGGAATCAAGGTTGCTAGGAGAAATATCAATAACCTCAGATATGCAGATGACACCACCCTTATGGCAGAAAGCAAAGAAGAACCAAAGAGCCTCTTGATGAAAGTGAAAGAAAGATGAGAGGGAAAAAGTTGACTTAAAACTCAATATTCAGAAAACTAAGATCATGGCACTCGGTCCCATCACTTCATGGCAAATAGATGGGGAAAGAGTGGAAACAGTGACAGACTTTATTTTCTTGGGCTCCAAAATCACAGCAGATGGTGACTGCAGCCATGAAATTAAAACACAATTACTCCTTGGAAGAAAAGCTATGACCAACCTAGACAGTATATTAAAAAGCAGAGACATTACTTTGCTGACAAAGGTCTAGTCTAAGCTATGGTTTTTCCAGTAGTCATGTATGGATGTGAGAGATGGACCATAAAGAAAGCAGAACACCGAAGAACTGATGCTTTTGAACTGTGGTGTTGGAGAAGACTCTTGAGAGTCTCTTGGACAGTAAGGAAATCAAACCAGTCAACCCTAAATGAAATCAATACTGAATATTCAGTGGAAGGCCTGATGCTGAAGCTGAAGCTAAAATACTTTGGCCACCTGATGCGAAGAGCTGACTTACTGGAAAAGACTCTGCTGCTGGGAAAGATTAAATGCAGGAGGAGAAGGGGATGACAGAGGAGGAGAAGGAGATGACAGAGGAGGAGAAGGGGATGACAGAGGATGAGATGGCTGGATGGCATCACCAACTCGATGGACATGAGTATGAGCAAGCTTCAGAAATTGGTGATGGACAGGGAGGCCTGGCGTGCTGCAGTCCATGGGGTCACAAAGAGTTGGACAAGACTGAGCAACTGAATTGACTGAACTGAATATTATATTGCAGAGAAGGTCTAAGTTATTCAATATTTACTTGTTAAAACCTGTCAATCTTAATGTTCTCCTTTATGACTGGAATTTCTACCAAGTTTACAAAAGGCTCCCCCTACCCCCCCAAGAATATAGGAATAATTTCTTATACTTTTTTTTTTTCATATTACCTTAAATCCACATGGAATTGACTTCTGAAGATGTTATAAACTGGGGACTAGTTATGTTTCCAAATCAGAGATGCCATCATCTCATGCTCCCATAAAGTTGATCTCATCTTCTACACCGTAAAGTCTAAACTCTTTAAAAAGGGGAGTGCTCTTGATCAGCCGGCTCCACCTATCAATCCAGCTTCATAACTTGCATTTCCTTCCCCCGTCTACACTCCATTCAGAGCAGCTGGCAGAGCTCCGCCGTCCCCAGGCCTGTGGCCTGGCTTTGCGTCCCTACCCTCCGCACACTGCAGGCACGTCCTGCTCCTGGTCTGAGTGCCACCCTCTGATCCCTTTCCTGCTCGTTCTTCCTACAGAGCGAGGACAGCTTCCTGCAGAGTGCTGCCTGCACTTGCATGAAATTCTGATTTTCTTTCAGTCTTACTGAGATATCACTGACGCAGTGTGAGTTTAAGCCTGGACACACGGCACTGTGACATGATGAGCACAGCAGGCTCCGTGACATGTGCACAGAATCCTGGCCTGACATCTGAGGCGGCCACAGGCCATGGCACCTTCACATAGCTGCTTGGATGCAGCGGGCGAGCAGTGGGCTGAGGGCCACAGGCTGGCTGGCCGAGGGGTGGGCGCTGGCTCCCTGCTGAGACAATGAGGCCCAGAGGGCAAGGGCCTCTTCGGAGGCACCTCCACATTCCCTGTACCTGAGGCAGCACCTGGCAACAAACAGGGGCTGAAGGAACGAAAAGAGCTAACCTACCACGCACTGTAAAGAGGGACGCGTGAGCTGGACTCTGAAGGTTAGGACGGAGGCCTGACTCGGAGCTGGGGGACCAGGGCACTGAAGACTCAGCAGTGCTGACAGGAGGGCAGGGCTGCATGCTTGATAACGGCCATCAGAAAACCAACTCGACTCAGATGCTGTGCTGAGTACTTGACTAACATACCAGCTCTTCCATTTCAAATCTGTTCTGAAATAAGACGAGGTAACATACAACTTTTATAACCCTTAAAGCTCAGAATGAAGCATCACTCATGCTCTTAAAGTGAGGAAGCTGAAGCTCCGAAAATTTAATGGTCTGTCCCAATCCGTGCACTCCTTCTACCGTGTCACGCAGTTGGCAGAAACTAAGTCAGCTAGTTAGGCAAGAAAGATGTTCTGGAAAGGATAAATACACACCAAATGCAAGAAAGAAGAGCAAGCACGACTGTTTGAACTTCAAGTCATATTTTCACACATTCTGCCTCCCCTTCAGGCTGCTACTGTCCAGGGACCCTGGGTCTTCCCTCAGACTTGGGTGGACATGGGGCCCATCCCATGCGCCCTTCACTCAGGGATTTTCGTGTCCTCTCCGTTCACCTGAGCCCTAGGGAGCAAGGTCCTGTCTTTCCCACCTGTTTCCAGCACAAGGGTTTAATAGGAAAGCCCTGAGTAGGAGGATTCAACAGCATTCTAAAGCACAACTCTTCTGAACAAAAATGTGGAAAAACATCTCGAGAGCTGTAAAACCATTCAAGTCCTCTTCGCTAAGACTCTTTCTCTTGGCAATTTATTCCACCGGTAAGAGTTTACGAGAGAAAAAAAGAGCTGCATGAATCAAATTGACCATTATTCAATTATATGCACCAAGCAAGGAAGCAATGGTACAGCTACAATGAATAATTCATGCTCTCCTAAGCTATTTAACAACAGGATAAAATGTGTTCAACACAATACTGAGTGAAAAAAGCAACACCATGTTCACAAGACATACATGCACATGGGCAGACACACGTGTGCACACACACCCTGAATACACCTATAATATAAGTAAGACAGGAAGAGAAAGAAGAATAAAAGTAGAACTTGCTTAGAAATGACCTTGTAATAATATGCAGATCATTACATATAAGTATAATCAGTAATATATTTTCAGAACAAATTTCATCTCACTGATTACTTCAACATACTCCTAAATTCAACAACAACAAAAAAACCCACTAATGTGTTTACAGATATTTCCATAAGAGGTTCACCCACTTTTAAACTAAGGATGTTCAAATTTGAGTGTGATATTTTTTACCCCTTAACTTTATAATATGTGGAGAAGTAATTTAAAAATTATGTATAACAGAAACTATACATAATGAATCTAGAAAAGATCAACAGTGAAAAATAAACGGTAGGCTACAATCGATCAATCTGGACTGACTTCTGCCTCTAAACGAAATACACACATCCCATCTTTCACCCCAAGAGCTAAGGTCAAGCAGTAAGAGCAGCAGCCAGCACCGGGGGGCACTGCGGACCGCGCGGCCCGCCGGCTGCCGCGGGTCAGGCAGGGAGGGCCGGCGCGCGGAGAGGGCGGACCTGGCGGGAGGGCGGCCACCAGGGGGCGGCGCGGCGGAGGCCGGCGGGAGCGGGGCGGAGGGAGCGGGGCGGAGGCCGGCGGGAGCGGGCCGGAGGCCGGACGGAGCGGGCCGGTGGCCGGAGGCCGGACGGAGCGGGGCGGAGGCCCGGCGCCGCCGGCGGCGTCCGGCGCTGGGTTTCAGGGTCCCGCTGCCTCCGGCGGTGGAGACGGGACAAGAGGCCGCACGCGCACGCCTCGGAAATGAGGGTTCGGGCCGCCTGGCGAGGAGCACCGACGTGCGGCCGGCCAGGCGGCCGCTAAGGAGCCTCGCGGAGGGATGGGACCGCGCTCTGCGAGGCCGAGGCTCGGGCCTTCTTCCACCAGGTGTGGAGACAGGACTGAGGGTTCCCGAGCGACACGGGCCGGACAGGCGGCGGGAGCGCGGAGGCCCGGAAAGATGCTGCCAAGACGGTACACAGCGCGCGCGCGGGCACCAAAGTTGATTCCGACTCAGAAAATGAAATTTCACACATCATTTATTTATATAAACAAGTCTACCATAATTTTCATTTATCTTTAACTTACACAGAGACACAAGGAAAACAGCACTTAAAGCCCCACTGAGACACCACTGCGTGCCAGGAAGGCTGTGATTAAAAAGTCGGATGACGGCAGCCGCCCGCGAGGACGTGGGGAGGCGGGCGCCCCCGCACCGCTGCGGGGATGGCACACATGCTGCCGCGGGGGCGGCGGGCCGGCAACCCCGCCCTACGTGCAGAGCCCGAGGACGAGACGTCCACACCCGCGTCCGCCCGCAGCCGAACGGCCGGCGCCTGGCGACTGGGTAAGCAGAAACGACGCACCCACGATATTCGAATCTCCATTCACAAAGGACCGGCGACATGTGGACCTGGCAAACAACGTGGGTAGAAAGGGCCGGGTACCCGTGGCGCGCGCCCGCACACACACATTCTGCTACCCCGTTTACATGAGATGTCCAGAGCGGGCCACTAGAGAGACACCGAGCAGGGCAGGGGTTGCTCTGGGGGTGGGGAGATAGTGCTTCTTCCTGATGAAACTGTTCTAACAGGGACTCGGGTCATGCTTACACCACTGAGCTCGCCAAGCCAGCGCACCGCACACCGGAACGCAGCAACTGTGCGCTGTCAGTTACACCTCAGCTGCTACCCCCCACTCAAATCAAGTTCCATGCTTCCCTGTCCCCTTCCCAGTGTAAACACCTCATAAACCACCTTAGCTCTGAGGCAGGCAGTTAGCCATATCCATGTGTTTGCAAAGTAGTCCTTAAAAGGACTTCAAGGTGAAGCAAAACTGATTTTTCTAGACAGCCTTGTATTTTAGACATTGCTAGAAAGTGAATTAAACATTTATTACCATGAGTTTGCTTTCTATATAATTTTAAGTAGGAAATATTTATGTAGGAACTGATGATAAAAATAAATAAATATGCTAAATTTATTCTAGTTTCCTCCCACAGATATTTATGCTCACTTTCTTAACGGACTAGCTAATTGGATAAAAGGTATACAAAGTTTACTTGAAAAGATTATCATTTATGATCTTTCTTAGATAACCCTAATTATTTTAATAGCTAGAATGTGAGATAGGTTGCTATAGTTGGTATGAGAATAGAAATTTTCCAGAAAAATATTTATTTCCAATCATGATGTCTGTCCTCTTGTATGATAAGATCTTAGCACACCAAAAGCTCAGCCTCTCCTGGGAATCCCCAAGCAGCCAGCAGTTAGGGCTTGGCACTTTCACTTCCACGGCCTTGGGTTCAATTCCTGGTTGGGGAACTAAGGTCTCAAAAGTTTAAAACAAAACGAAAAACAATTAGCCTTTCAAAAGTAGGCTAGTCCTAGGGGCAAAAAGCACTGGCCTTCAAACAAAGGCAGAGCACCACCTAGTGGCCCTCAGACAGAGGGAGAGGACCACCCAGCGGGCCTCGGACAGAGGGGGACCACAGAGCAGGCCTCAGACAGAGGGAGAGGACCACCGAGCGGGCCTCGGACAGAGGGGGAGGATCACCGAGCGGGCCTCGGACAGAGGGGGAGCACTGCTGAGCGGCAAAGGGCTGAGCTCTAACTGCAGCAGGATCAGGGCTGTGCCAGGCACAGCGATGTTGCACCCAACCTCCAACCTGTGCGAGACAAGGATGGGGCAGTCGCTCTGCTGCACCACGGGGAACTCGGGCTACCCCTGGGGCCCTGGCAAGGGAGGCGCCGTCCAAAGAAGCCAAACCCTTCACATAACATTTGCTGGTGACCACACTGAACTGACGGTGCTGTTTTACCCAGACCTACCTGGTCAGACATGTGAAGAAAGAAAGGGAAACAGAAGGGTCACCAGCAGATGACTCATAGCACAATGACACTCGCATAGCAACCATTTAATTCTGCCTCAACTGAACAAATACCGTGTGACAGACAGCAGAGCAGTCGAGGGCTCTCTTTCATCCATGTCTGTAAGGGTACGTGAGCACCTGACTCCAGTCACTCCCATGTGGTGACTCTGATCATCACACCCAGGGGAGAACTGTTTCCAAGATAATGTTGAATTAAACTGAGATGAAGCTCTACTGCAAAGGGATGTATGCAAGACACAGCCCAGCCCAGCTGTCTTCCAAAACGCAAGTCTCGGACCAATGAAAGACCGGTGTCTCCTGAGCGGCCCCCCACTTCCTCTGGACTACACTTAGCCTCAAGCGGGACTTCCCTGGTGGCCCAGGGGTTCATTACTTTGCTGTCTGGTGCAGGGGTAGAGTTCACACCTGGTGGAGGAGCCAAGATCCCACATGCTTCGTGGCCAAAAAACAAAACAGAAAACAGAAGCAATACTGTAATAAATTCAATGAAGACTTTAAAACGCCCCCCCCACACACAAAATCTTAAAAAAAAGCACAACATTATTCAAAACAAACGGACAACCTCAAATGGCAAGTTATTAACTTAGGCCCTCTCGGGTAGACACAGACAGGAAGGGCACGCGAGCAGCAGACAGTCAGCAGCGGCAGTGGGCGCCGGCAGCGGCTCTTGGTGCGGCCAGGCATCGGGAAGCGCACTTCTCCTGGCCGAACCTCAGGGACCCCGGCCAGCCGCCCAGCAGGCATCCCGCCTCCACCGCCCCTCATCACAACCGAGGCCGGCGGGGGCTTCCCCGAGTCCACTCCCTGCGCGCCCGCAGCGCCAGGAACGGCACGAAGGGCGCGGCTCGGCCCAGACCGCACCCCACGCCTCATCCCCACCGGGCCCTCGGGGTCCTCGCGCACAGGCCGGGCGGGAAACCCCGCAGGCAGCGGCCGAGGAGCTGGCGGACCACGGCCCCGCGGGCGGACGCCGGGCCGACGCGGAGGAGGGCACTCTGGCCCTCGGCCAGGGCCCCGGCGGCGCTCGCCGGGAGACAGAGGGCCGCCGTCAGCTCTGGGTGACGGGCCCCCGCGTGGCGTCTATGTTCTTCGGCCCTCAGTTCCTCCACCGTGTCCGGCTCTGCGGGACCCCACGGGCTACCGCCCTCCAAGCTCCTCTGTCCGCTGGACTCTCCAGGCAACAGCGGGTTGCCTTTCCTTCTCCAGAGGGTCTTCCCGACCCAGGGATCAAACCCACGGCCTGCCAGGCGGAGTCCTCACCACGGAGCTGCCTGGGAAGCCCTGTCTCTACGACGCTGCGCTCAGATGAGATCGGGCGCGTTCAGGGCATAAGGCTGTGGATGGCCAGTGTGTTCATGCATGACCGGGGCTCAGCAGCCCCTTGGGGTCTTGAAGAAAGGGCCCAGAAGCAACACGATAAACCCGCCGGCACCCAGATCCTGGTTTCTAAATAACATCTCCTCATTAAAGTAAATCCAAGCCTCTTTAGAAAACGGCTGAGTCCAAGTCAGAAACAAGAAAAGCACAAAGTAAGCTTGGAACATCTAGTTATGTCATAAAGAAAAAAGGATTTAAAAACTGTCAAAAGGATATAGGAGCCAGTCTAAAGGGGCCCCCACTGGCCAAACACAAGCCTACAGGAGCATAAAAAAGATGAATGACAAGAAGGAATGACAAAAAAAAAAGAATGAATGACAACACAACCACTCAAAAAAAAAAGTCCATGAATCCCCAGTGACGTCACTAAGGGGGAAAAGGGGATGGGAAAGCTTGTCTTCACAGAGCAGTGCTAGGCAGAAATGGACAAGGGACGAGAGAATTCTTAAATCACAATATCACAACCACCAAGGCAGTCACTGATTCAGGCAGAGACCACCCCAGAGATGCTAGAACCATGAGGGGGAGCACAACATGCCAATGAATGTGAAAGCATCAGCCCACCTGGTGCCTCTGTGCTTCAAAGGAAAAGTGGTCACCCTCAGAGTCTCCAGGAACAGGACACAATGAGACTGACTCAACACCACCCCTGTGTGTAATACACACCACCTACCCACGTCATGGAATTCACACCATATACCACACCCCCTATTCATGTCACGGCATTCATGTATATGACACACACACCTATTCATGTCACAGCATTCACGTCATGTAACACACCACCCACTCATGTCATAGCACTCATGTATATAACACACCATCTATTCATGTCATCTAACTCACACACCTATTCAGGTCTATAACATGCACACCCATTCATGTCACAGCATCCATGTCTAAGGACTGCAATCTGAACTTCATCAGGAGGAAACAAATCAGATAAACCAGGGTTAGAGTACATTCCAGCAGCCAATCTGCTTGCATTCCTCAAAAACGTTAATGTCAGGATCTGACAATAAAATAAGAGGGGAGAGGGAACTGTTCTAGACGCAGAAGAGCCAAAAAGGCAGGACAACAACAGGAGCAGACGACCTCTGACCGGCTTCTGGTCCGAAAATGGTTAAAGGAAAGCTACAAACAACATTTTGGGCACAATAGTTGGAGAAATAAGACTACGGATTATGTATTAAATAATAATGTAGCAACATTTAAATTCTCAGTGTGACCATGGTATCCTGGTTATGCAGAAAAATGTCCTTGTTTTCATAAGATACTGAAAGGAGTGTGTGTGTGTGTGTGTGTGTGTGTTTCTGGGTCTGTGTGGTGTGTGAGACAGAGACAGGAATAAGGAGGAGAGAAGCAAATATGGGAAAATCTGAGTGCCAATCATTCTTTAAATCCAGAAGAATGAAAAATTGAAGGAAGGGCAATTTAGAAGCAAACAAAACCATATTCATTTTCCACAGACCTGAGGAACACACAGCCTTGAATAGGCTACAGTTAAGTCAACTGAGGTCTAAAGATGAACATACAGAACTTACATCAATATTTTTATCTCACAAAATACTGTGTACAGAGTAACACAGCCTAAACGTGTTACTTCACGTGATACTCAGTCTAACAGGAACTGCTGATACACACACAGCTGTTCCCGTTTACCTTTTTAACACCTACATAACTGTTGGTGGCTTTCTTCTCAAACCATACCTCACAAAGAAAGTATTCCAAATGTCTGTTTGCCCAATAAGCAAGTCATCAGATAGGAACAGGGGAGTGTATGGCCTTCATGGGGTTCTCGTTCAGCAGTACTTACCAGTCCTATTGCTACAATCAGATATACAGACTGAGAAGGCTTCGGTCAGCCAAAAAGAAAAAATAAAATCAAGTGAAGTGAGAGTCTCAGTCGCGTCATACTCTTTGCGACCCCATGGACCATGCAGTCCATGGAATTCTCCAGAATACTGGAGTGGGTAGCCGTTTCCTTCTCCAGGGGATCTTCCCAACCTAGGGATCCAACCCAGGTCTCTCATTGCAGGCGGATTCTTTACCAGCTGAGCCACCAGGGAAGCCCAAGAATACTGGAGCCTATCCCTTCTCCAGCAGATTTTCCTGACCCAGGAACTGAACCAGGCCCTCCTGCATTGCAGGCAGATTCTTTACCAGCTACCAGGGAAGCCCCCCCAAAATCAACATCAAAATCTTAAAGAATGAAATGGCTTCAGCTGACGTTTCAGAGCAAACAGCAGCCCCCCGTAACGATCCGCTGGTACGCGGAGCACAAGGACACAAGCGCTTTCCAGTCAGAACACCATCCAGAGGAGGCAGTCTCTTTGCAGCAGCCCTTCCGGAAGCAAGTCATGCCGCAGAAATGCTAGGATCTGAAGTGACAGTGAAGTTTACTTTTGTAGTCATTATTCTGCTTTACCACACAGTGAACACTTTCAGAACAATGCATACTTAACTATATTATTTTGAATTAATCCATATGCTAACATTGAGTTTAGGAAAGACTCGGGAAGAGAAGCGGGACAACAGAAACCGACTGTGCCTGCTGCAGTTCACCGACCTCGCATCACAGACCGAGTGCTGCACGAGAGGCTCCGAGCCGGATCTAACGAGTCCTCGCAACGTGCGGGCGGACGGCAGGGTCCTTGCCGGCACAGCTCAGAGCGGGCCAGTCTCAGGAGCAGTCCCAGGTCAGGCGGCCACGTGCTGCCGGCCGAGCCTGCCCTGCTCTGCAGACGCGGGGCTCCACCGCCAAGGGCTGCCTCACAGGGCACCTCTGCTCCTTCCAATCTTAAATGCCCATTCCCCACTAACTTTGTTTAAATCAAGCTTTTTGTTAAGTGAAAGTTAACATGCAATTGTAAGGAGTAGCAGAGAGGCCGCAAACGCCCCTCCCAGCTGTGACGTCACTGAGACGGACGCGGACGCCGTCAAATCGTCACAAGGGCGTCTCAGGAACGCCCCGCCCAGCTGCGACGTCACCGATACGGACACGGACGCTGTCAAATCGTCACAAGGGCGTCTCACGAACGCCCCGCCCAGCCGTGGCGTCACCGATAGGGACACGGCCATGGTCAAATCGTCACAAGGGCGTCTCACGAACGCCCTGCCCAACCGTGACGTCACCGAGAAGGACGCAGACGCGATCAAATTGTCACAAGGGCTTCTCAGGAACGCCCCGCCCAGCCGTGACGTCACCGAGACGGACGCGGAAGCGGTCAAATCAAATCGTCACAAGGGCGTCTCTGAGCCACTTCTGCTTCCCTCCAGCCCCTTCGTCTCCTCAGACCCGGATCTGTTCTCTGTTATAACTTGTGCTTTCAAGACTATTACCCAGATGTCATCGATAGCTTACGGTGAATGATGTAGGATTCGTGATCTCCAAAGAAGAAAATTTATCTTCGGGGCTAGAGACCAGGCTTCACCACTCAGAGCTTTTGTGTGGAGAAAATTTTATTACAGTGAACAAGGACAAAGAAAGCTTCCGACACAGACATCAAAGGGGGACGGAGAGTGCCCCCTCGTTAGTCTTATCAAGGCCATACACGCTTTAACCAGACCCACCCTCACAACATACATCTTCAATGAAGGAGACTAGAACTAACAATATATATAGAAAGGTCTTATCAGACCCACACTCATCTCGCACACTAGCAAAAATTCTCCAAGCCAGGCTTCAACAGTACACGAACCGTGAACTTCCAGATGTTCAAGCTGGGTTTAGAAAATGCAGAGGAACCAGAGATCAAATTGCCAACATCCGCTGGATCACTGAAAAAGCAACAGAATATCAGAAAAACATCTACTTCTGCTTTACTGACTACTCCAAAGCCTTTCACTGTGTGGGTCACAACAAACTGTGGACAATTCTTCAAGAGATGGTAATACCAGACCACCTTACCTGTCTCCTGAGAAATCTGCATGCAGGTCAAGAAGCAACAGTTAGAAATAGACATGTAACAACAGACTGGTTCCAAACTGGGAAAGGAGTACATTAAGGCTGTATACTGTCTCCCTGCTTATTTATCTTATATGCAGAGTATACCATGTGAAATGCCAGGCTGGATGAAGCCCAAGCTGGAATCAAGATTGCCGGGAGAAATATCAATAACCTCAGATATGCAGATGACACCACCCTTATGGCAGAAAGTGAAGAAGAACTAAAGAACTTCTTGATGAAAATGAAAGAAGAGAGTGAAAAAGTTGGCTTAAAGCTCAACATTCAGCAAACTAAGATCACGGCATCCAGTCCCATCACTTCATGGCAAACGGATGGGGAAAACAGTGAGAGACTTTATTTTTGGGGGCTCCAAAATCACTGCAGATGGTGACTGCAGCCATGAAATTAAAAGATGCTTGCTTCTTAGAAGAAAAGCTATGACCAACCTAGACAGCATATTAAAAAGCAGAGACATTTCATTACTTTGCCAACAAAGGTCTGTCTAGTCAAGGCTGTGGTTTTTCCAGTGGTCATGTATGGATGTGAGAGTTGGGACTATGAAGAAAGCTGAGCGCCGAAGAATTGATGCTTTTGAACTGTGGTGTTGGAGAAGACTCTTGAGAGTCCCTTGGACTACAAGGAGATCCAGCCAGTCCATCCTAAAGGAGCTAGGTCCTGAGTGTTCACTGGAAGGACTGATGCTGAAGCTGAAACTCCAATACTTTGGCGACCTGATGCGAAGAATCGATCCATTGGAAAAGACCCTGATGCTGGGAAAGATTGAAGGCAGGAGAAGGGGACAACAGAGGATGATATGGTTGGATGGCATCACTGACTCAATCAATGGACATGAATGTGAGTAAACTCTGGGAGTTGGTGATGAACAGGGAGGCCTGGCATGCTGCAGTCCATGGGGTCACAAAGAGTCGGACACGACTGAGTGACTGAACTTAAATGAAACAGACCCACTCCCACAACATACCTCTTAAGATACCAAGAGCAGTTGGAAGGTTCTTGTCAAGAAGAAGAAACAAGTTCTTGAGAAACACACGCTGTTGTTATATAATCACTCAGTTCAGAAATGTTATACAATCATTAGCACAGAGCTTACGGAAAAACATACCCTTGAGCAAAATGAGTAGTTCTGTTGTGTAATCATTAGCTCTGGGCTTAAAGACCATTGTAACAACTCAGAGTCTAAGAAAGAATGTCTTCTGTGACCAAGACAAAGCAACATAGGAAAAAACGTGCATCCCTTTCTTCTCTGCCAGTCCCTAGACCCCTTCTTCCTCAAGGGCTCCAGACTCCTTACCAACCCACCTGCTAATTAGCTGTCTCATGATCATACACTACAAAGCTTTGGGGGATTAGCATTTTTTATTCAGCGTCTTCTGTGAAGATTCATCCAAGTGGCTATATGTCTCAGTTATTCCTTTTTATTGCTGAGTAGTGTTCCAATAACGCTCTTAAGACACTGATTACTTAATATTACGATAATCAATACTCTCCTTTTTTAATTAGTTATCTGGCTGCTCCAGGACGTCGCTGCAGCATGTGGGATCTAGTCCCTTGACCAGGGGCGAGCTTGGGCCCCTGCACTGGGAGTGTGAGTCTTAGCCAGTGGACAACAGAGGAGTGACCAATACTTGTGTCCTGTAAACACATCACCTCGCCTAGTCTCCACTATTAGCTTCTCCCTATCCTTTCAAGCCCTGTATCTGAACTCCTTGAACACTGGGCTCCCCTTCTCAATTACTACCCACGTGCATCTCCTCTATCACGTCTCTTTGACTGGCTTCACTGAGGCTCCCCCTGTCCCCAGGCAGTGAGCTCCTGGAACTCCAGCCCTAGCTGGACCCTTCCCGGGCTAGGCCCCACATCACGGAGGCCCTAAGAGCCCTGGTTCAGGAGGTGGCTCTGCGTCAGGCTGCCTGGGCACAGCGTGCCTCCACAGGGACGTGCTGCCACTTGCAACAGGGCACGCCAGACCTCTGCAGCTAGGTTCCTCAGGGGTGAAATCAGGGACAAAACATTGCAGACCTCAAACAAAGCGTTAAGGACAAGACACGAGTTAATAAACATAAAGTCGCAGAACAGTGCTGGCACCTAGTGTTCTACAGATATGATCTGCGGACGGCAAAACACGGCTCTTGGCCATGAAGGGGTAACTGGTTCAAGGCTTGGCCTCCTGCCACAGATAGCTCTGGAGAAGGCACTGGCCCCCCACCCCAGTACTCTTGCCTGGAGAATCCCAGGGACGGGGGAGCCTGGTGGGCTGCAGTCCTTGGGGTCGCGAAGAGTCAGACACGACTGAGCGACTCCATTTTCCCTTTTCCCTTTCATGCATTGGAGAAGGAAATGGCAACCACTCCAGCTCTCTTGCCTGGAAAATACCAGGGACGGGGGAGCCTGGTGGGCTGTCGTCTATGGATCGCACAGGGTCGGACACGACTGAAGCGACTTAGCAGCAGCAGCTGCATAGACAACTCAAAAACTGGAAAAATACATAAAACTGCTTTCAGACACTGGCCTACAGATGACATAGGCCAGTATGTTTTGATTCCTGAGAGAAGCAAAACAAACACAAGCCCCACAGTCCCTTCACAGCACATACAGAGGCACTTCTGGAACACTGGAGCAGGAGAGGGAAGCTACCCTGTGTGTGGTGGGCTCGCTGAGCTGAAGACACACAGACTGGCGTCCGGGAGCAGGAAGGCCGAGGCAGCAGAGGACCTCTGTGGAGCAGAGGACCAGGGAGGGGGCAACTCCTCAGAGAAGCCTGTCTGGGGCGCCCGTGGGCAGACTGCTAACCTGCCCGGGGGCAAGGTGAGGTTGAAGAGGCCGGACAAAGAGTGGCTCCGGTGGGGGACAGCTGCAAAGGCACCGCAAGCAGGACTGGCTCACTTGGCTTGACGGAGAGACCACATTGACTGTCCAGGATACTCAGGCGAGACTCCGGAAGGTCCCTGAGCAACAACAACTGGCTGAAAACAGCAAAGGTCACTCCAGACCTGCCCTAACAAAGGCCAAATACAAGCTCACAAGGATCAAGATAATCTGCAAGTAACTGCCCACCAAAAAAAAAAAAATTAAAACTTAAAAAAATTATTTAAAAATAATTACAGGTTCCCAAGAAGCTTACCAAAATTCAAAGCTTTTTAAAGGTGGGAAAGATTCAGACACTGAAAAATATGAGTTACAATGTCTAGCATTAAATTAAAAATTATAAGATACAGCAACAGGAATACGTCTCACAATTAGGAGAGGAACCAGGCAGATACAGCAGAGAGGATGGAATCATCACAGACTCAAAAGAAGACAAGATAAAGCAGGAGCATGTTGAGGAAAGGAATGTGTTACTTGTTTTTTTTTTTTAAATAAAAGGAATTTGTAGAGCTTAAAAACACAGTATTGAGTTTGAGTATTAGAACTGAAAGATTCACTGGACGGGCTTAACAACAGACGAAGCACAAAGTGAGCCTGAAGACACAGCAAGAGAGAGAAACTACCCAAACTGAAGCACAGAGAGAAAAAAGCAGCAGTGTCGGCAAGAAACCCAAAACAGGGAGCCTCAGTGACCCGTGGGAAACAGCAGGTAGTTATGCAAGTGGGGGATACAGTAAAAGAAATAAGGCCCAAAGAACTTCCTTTACTACTCTGAAAGAAAAAGCTGTCAACCTAGAGTTCTACAACCAACAAAATGTTCTTCGAAAAACTGGAGATGAAATGAAGACATCTTCAGACAAATGTTGAGAGAAGTGGTCACACAAAAAACCGCTGAGAGAAGTGCTTCAGGCTGAAGGAAGGCACTGTCGGACGGAGACCACGCTGAATCAAGGGGCGAAGGGCACCTGAAGAGTGTACGTGCGCATGAATGTGGGGGCTTCGTTTTTCCATTTTTTTTAACTTAAAAAACTGACTTTTAAAACAAAAAAAATTTACTTAAAATTTGAAACTGATACTAAACAACAACAAGACAAGCAACTCAATTTAAAAATAGGCAAAGAATTCGACAGACGTTTTTCTGAAGGAGACACACAAGTGGCCAACAAGCTCATGAAAAGATGCATGAGGTCCTTAGTGAAACGGAAAACAAAATCACAATGAGACCGCCACTTCACAGCCACGTAGGATGGCTACAGTTTTTAAAATGAGAAATAACGAGTGCTGGTGAGGGTGTGGAGAGTTTCGAGCCCTCACACACGGCTGGCAGCGTGTAAAATGGTGCGATTCCTGTAGAAAATTGTTTGCAGGCTCCTCAGTGAGTGAGACACAGAATCACCACCATGACCCAGTACTTCTCCAGCAAGGCACATACCCTCAAGAACTGAAAACAGGCATTTGACTAAAAACCTGTCAGTGAGTATTCACAGCAGCACTCTTCACAGTACCTACAAAGCGGGAATGTCTGCCAGCTGACGAGCGGGTGAGTGAAGTGTGTCCGCAAGCTGCAGAGAAGGCTCGTTGCTGGTAAACGGAGCCCAGTGTGGCCACATGCCGAGGCACAGGAGCCCCTCTCAGTGCTGTGCAGGGCAGAGCAGCCCCAGAGACGCTCTGCATGCCAACTGGAGTGGTGTTTGCACCAGTGTCAGTCAGTTCAGTTGCTCAGTCAGGTCCGACAAGACAACTGTTTACTTTAGACAGGTGCGTTTTATTTAAATACTGCCTCAACAAAGTTACTTTAAAACAAACAAACAAACAAACTCTGACCTGAAAGTCCCTCATACTTCACTGAACGTCTTTTTCTTCATCTACTAAATGTGGATAATACTTACCTTCTCACCCCACAAGACATCAAATGAGGTCAGTCAGTCAGTTCAGTTGCTCAGCCGTGTCCAACTCTGTGACCCCATGGACGGCAGCACGCCAGGCCTCCCTGTTCGTCACCAACTCCCGGAGTTTACTCACATTCATGTCCACTGAGTCAGTGATGCCATCCAACCATATCATCCTCTGTCGTCCCCTTCTCTTCCCATCTTCAATCTTTCCCAGCATCAGAGTCATTTCAAATGAGTCAGTTCTTTGCATCAGGTGGCCAAAGTATTGGAGTTTCAGCTTCAGCATCAGTCCTTCCAGTGAATATTCAGGACTGATTTCCTTTAGGATGGACTGGGTGGATCTCCTTGCAGTCCAAGGGACTCAAGGGTCTTCTCCAACACCAGAGTTCAAAAGCATCAATTCTTCGGCACTCAGCTTTCTTTATAGTCCAACTCTCACATCCATATGTGACCACTGGAAAAATCATAGCCTTGATTAGACAAACCTTTGTTGGCAAAGTAATGTCTTTGCTTTTCAATATGCTGTCTAGGTTGGTGGTAACTTTCCTTCCAAGGTGTAAACATCTTTTAATTTCATGGCTGCAATCACCATCTGCAGTGATTTTGGAGCCCCAAAAAATAAAGTCTGTCACTGTTTCCCCATCTATTTGCCATGAAGTGATGGGACTGGATGCCATGATCTTAGTTTTCTGAATGTTGAGCTTTAAGCCAACTTTTTCACTCTCCTCTTTCACTTTCATCAAGAGGCTCTTTAGTTCTTCTTCACTTTCTGCCATAAAAGTGGTGTCATCTGCATATCTGAGGTTATTGATATTTCTCCCGCCAATCTTGATTTCAGCTTGGGCTTCCTCCAGCCCAATGTTTCTCAAGATGTACTCTGCATATAAGTTAAATAAGCAGAGTGACAATACACAGTCTTGACTCCTATTTGGAACCAGTCTGTCATTCCATGTCTAGTTCTAACTGTTGCTTCCTGACCTGCATACAGATTTCTCAAGAGGCAGGTCAGGTGGTCTGGTATTCCTATCTCTTGAAGAATTTTCCAGTTTATTATGATCCACACAGTCAGAGACTTTGGCATAGTCAATAAAGCAGAAAAAGATGGTTTTCTGGAACTTTCTTGCTTTTTCGATGATCCAACAGATGTTGGCAATTTGATCTCTGGTTCCTCTGCTTTTTCTAAATCCAGCTTGAACATCTGGAAGTTCACAGTAAACGTACTGCTGAGGCCTGGCTTGGAGAATTTTGAGCATTACTTTACTAGCATGTGAGATGAGTGCAATTGTGTGGTGGTTTGAGCATTCTTTGGCATTGCCTTTCTTTGGGATTGGAATGAAAACTGACCTTTTCCAGTCCTGTGGCCACTGATGAGTTTTCCACATTTGCTGGCATATTGAGTGCAGCACTTTCACAGCATCATCTTTTAGGATTTGAAATAGCTCAACTGGAATTCCATCACCTCCACTAGCTTTGTTCACAGTGATGCTTCCTAAGGCCCACTTGACTTTGCATTCCAGGATGTCTGGCTCTAGGTGAATGATCACACCATCAAGATTATTTGGGTTGTGGGGATCTTTTTTGTACAGTTCTTCTGTGTATTCTTGCCACCTCTTCTTAATATCTTCTGCTTTTGTTAGGTCCATACCATTTCTGTCCTTTATTGTGCACGTCTTTGCATGAAATGTTCCCTTGGTATCTCTAATTTTCTTGAAGAGCTCTCTAATCTTTCCCATTCTATTGTTTTCCTCTTTCTTTGCACTGATCACTGAAGAAGGCTTTCTTATCTTTCCTTGCTAGTCTTTGGAACTCTGCATTCAAATGGGTACATCTTTCCTTTCCTCCTTTGCTTTTTGCTTCTTTTCTCAGTTATTTGTAAGGCCTCCTCAGACAGCCATTTTGTTTTTTTGCATTTCTTTCTCTTGGGGATGGTCTTGATCCCTGTCTCCCGTCCAGTGTCACGAACCTCCCGCCATAGTTCTTCAGGCACTCTGTCTATCGGATCTCATCCCTTGAATCTATTTCTCACTTCCACTGTATAATCGTACGGGATCTGATTCAGGCCACACCTGAAGGTCAGATGAGACCAGCGTCCATCAGGTGCCCAGCTGCCAAGTGGCACGGTGAGGTTCAGCGGTTCATCACCTCAGGCACCCCTCAGTGTGCGACTCTGGGTCAGTCTGCAGAGCGTTTATCGTCTGAAGGTAATCTCCGGATTTCACTGTAATCATTTATTCTTATGTTTCCCCAAACAAATGCAACGTCAATCAACTGTTTGAGGCATTAAATCAGGAGTGTGCCTGGCCGACTAACAGTGGACCTGCAAGGAGCCAGCAGAGACTCCAAGCAGGCAAGACAGCCACCACCACTGGGACAGCGAAGCCGGGGCTGCTTTATGGAAACCCCCAGAAGCAGGTGATTACACCAGCTCATCAAGATTCAAGTACAGAACATCTGTGTCTTTCAAACGTCCTGGGTGACCTGGGCAAGTTTTATTTATAAGGCAGTTTATATATGGCAGCTCAGGCTCATCACCAGCACTCAACATAATTGCTGCCACCTCATGCCAGAGACCTAAAATGACAGCTATGTTCTTTCATTTGCTAACCAGTATGACGTGTCTCATATAGTTGAACCAGTCACATATGGTGTACTTCAAAGTGTGTTTGTGCTTTATAGCTTTCCAGATTTGAAAGTTTTCCAGGCATATGGATCCTGAGCCAAAAACTGTGCTTCAAATCTCAAAATCTAAAACAAGTTGCACAAAATACACTGAAATATGCTTTACCATGTAAAAATAACCATCAGTAAAAGCTCCAGTTAACACTCAAAAAATTGCCTGAAAGTAAGTTTGTCAGCAAATTTCTTTCAGCTGGGTATCTCTGAAACACGCTTTACCAGAAAACAAAAGAAACTGAACCACACGAGGTTATGACATAAACACAGCTGTTCCAACCACGCAATCAGGATTCGTCTGCCATGCGCTGTCTGTGGTAGAGACAGAGGGAGGTTGCAAGGTCTCGTTGGTGACATGGGAGGTCACCACCCAGGTTTCTGGAAACTACAAAGATGAGTTAAAGCTGAGTAACAGCAGGCAAACTTTCACCAGGTTTGAACACAGCTACGGCAGAAACTCCATCAGCAAAGTAGGAAGTGGGGACTCCGTTCCTCCCGCCTGGCAAGCACCTTGAGGGCCGGGGGAGGCAGTGCCGGAAGGAGCATGCCGTAGCGGCAGAACTCAGAATCCGAACTCGCCGAGGCCGGCATCAAGGCCTCTTCACATAGATGTTGGCCAGAGGCAGAGCGCTGTACATCTGGGAGACACCTCACTAGCTAGCTGGCTGGAAAACGAACACTCACGAGACAGGAGTCAGTGCATGGAGAATGGGTGCTGTCAGCCCCCTGGCCCCCGAAATGACCTGGTGACAGCCCGCAAGAAACTCTCCTGCCGACAACAACAGACATCGTCCCCGCCGTCCACACTAACTAAGCTGAACACGTGTGAAGGGATCAAAAGACTATCAGGTTTTTTGTTAAACCTCTGAGCTGGTAATACCTTATTAGCATTGATTTTTCAAACAACTGAGAAGTAATGTCCACATAAAACGCTCCCACTATAATTTTGGTAGACCATAATATATGTAACTCTTTTAAAATATTGATTTTTAATGAATCATTACTGACATTATTAAAATCCAAATTCTAATTTAGATCATGAAAAACACTAAGAAATAATAATTTATCAATAACAATGTTGTTTAATAACAAAAGAAGATTAAAAAAATCAGTTTTCCTTGCATTTTCAGGCCCTCCTCAGTAATATTCTCATAGCTGCACGGACACTAGGAGGGTGGCACAGACTCTGCCAAGGTGGGAGGAAAGACGGAGTGTGAACAAGCGGTGCCACGCAGAGCACTGCAACCAGTCAGATGTCAGAACGGCCAAAGCACTTCAGAACCTACGTGCCTCATCATTATTTTAAACGAAATTTTATGATAAAAAAGAACAAAACTGGAGGTGTCACGACCTTTGACTTCAGAGTTTACTACAAAGCTAGTCATCAAAACAGCACGGTGTTGGCACAAAAACAGACTCACAGCTCAACTGAACAGAACAGAGGGCCCAGGAATAACCACACACGCCTGCGGCCAGTCCACCTACAGCATGGGAGGCAAGGAGGCCAGAGGGGAGAGTCCCCCTGCAGCGGTACTGGGAACACTGAACAGCTACATGTAAAAGAATTAGAACATTTTCTTACACCATACACAAAAATAAACTTAAAATTGATTAAAGGCCTAAATGTAAGATCTGAAACCATAAAACTCCTAGAAGAAAACCGAGGCAGTGGCTTAGATGGTAGAGAATTGGCCTGTAATACAGGAGGATCTGGGTTCAATCCCTGGGTCAGGAAGATCCCCTGGAAAAGGAAATGGCAACCTATTCCAGTAGTCTTGCCTGGGAAATCCATGCACAGAGGAGCCTAGTTAGGGGCTACCATACATGAGGTCGCAAAGAGTCGGACACGACTGAGAGATGGCTTCCCGAGTAGCTGAAATGGTTAAAAAAAAAAAAAGCTACCTGAAATGTGGAAGACCCAGGTTCAATCCCTGGGTTAGGAAGATCCCTTGGAGAAGGGCATGGCAACCCACTCCAGTATTCTGGCCTGGAGAATTCCATGCATAGAGGAGCCTGGTGGGCTAAGTCCATGGGGTCGCAAGAATCGGACACGACTGAGCTACTAACACACAAGGGCTAATACCCATAAACAAAGAACCCACAGAACTCAAAACAAAGTCAACCCCCCCCCCAAAATATATATATTAAAAAGTGGGCAGAGGACCTGAGTAGGTATTTTTCCAGAGAAGACACACGGATGGCCAACAGGCAGCACAGAAAGATGCCGAACATCACCGACCACCTTGCTCACGACCCGCGTGGTGGCTCCTTCCAGTTCCTGAGGCACGACTGCAGGCCACCAGGCCTGCTGACTCTTTTGCCTGGAATGTTCTTTCCCAGGAGTCACACGTGCTGTGTCCTTCCAGTATTTAGGCCTCAGCTCAGGCGTCAGTCCTCTAGCCGGCCTTCCCTGACGCCTCCGAGGAAGACCGCACACCTCACCCCCTCGGCCTCTCCCTGACTTCTTTCCTTCAGGGTGTTCGAGACTATCAGAAACGGTCGCCCCTGCTCGGCCCGCCACAGCACCGCCCGCCACAGCTCGGCCCGCCAGAGCGCCAGCCACGCGAGGGCAAGGCTCCCTGCCTCCCGTCACTGTCTTGTCACCGAGGCCCCAGCGGTCCTCAACAGGCACTCACTGAGTCAAACAGCTCACATCTCACAAAGCACAAAGTAACAAATGTAGCCCGAAAACCTCAAATTCCAGAACACGCTCCCTCCAGGAAACTCTCCATGGGAACTGGATCACCCAGACGTGAAGCTGCCTTATTTGGCGGCCTGTCTTTGCTCCCTGTCGGGGATGCTGCCCCCCACCTAAGTGGCCCCTCGTGGAGAGCTCTGCTCACAGCCGCCCCCCGCACCAGGCCGCCCCAACCCTCCTACCCAGAAGGATGCACCCAACTCCCTCAGGCTGCTCCAGCATGTCCTCCCGTTTTTATTTTCCTTATAGCCCTCATCACTCCCTAAAGTTACCTTTTTAACGTTCACTAGGTGGACTGTTTAGCACAAACTAAAGATTTGAGCTTCAGGAAAACTCAAATCTGCTCAAAACTCAAAACTCATAACCAGTATTCTCAGATCCCTGCAAGTACAGCAAGAGGACTTCCTAAAAAGACAGGCCCCGGGACAGCTCTGCAACACAGCCACTTTGTGAGGCAGCTCATTATAACCCTCTTTTCAACAGAATAGTGAAAGCTCAGAAGGAATCTGAGTATTACAAAGATCTTCTTTTCTATCACAGAAGCTCATGTATCCAGGTGACTAAATACAGGCAAGCATCCAAATGGAATGGTTTGTGCAGTTTTTAAATACTCATCTATTTTCCTTCTTTAACTCTCTTCACTGACATTAATCAAAAACAATTTGCTAAACTATTACAGTCTACCAAGCTAAAAAACAGCTCGGTATCATGGGGACGGGGTGGACCACCCCGTGGGGACGACTGCAGACCACTGTAGGACCACACGCTGCTCGACAGCGCTGGCCTGGAGCTGTGCGGACGGGAAAACCTGCATCTCTACACCAAACCTGCGAAGGCGGCTCAAACCTAGTACTCCGATTATATATGTTTACATACAATTATGTATGCTAATGCTTGCGAAGAGCTGACTCACTGGAAAAGACCCTGATGCTGGGAAAGACTGAAGGCGGGAGGAGAAGGGGACGACAGAGGATGAGAAGGTTGGATGGCATCACCGACTCAATGGACATGAGTTTGGGTAAACTCTGGGAGTTGGCGATGGACAGGGAAGCCTGGTGTTGCAAAGTCAGACAAAACTGAGTGACTGAACTGATGCTAATGCTGTATATTATTTAAAGAAATATTATCCTCGACAGTACAATCTACTTAAATTTAGTAATCTACAATGAATAATTACCTTTTTTCTCTTTTTAAAAGATGAAAAGTCTTAGTTAATACACATTTACTTCACCTTCAAAAATCATCAAAAATTACTGCTGGCAGGTCTATACTATTAGACAAGTATCTAAATATTTAGCTTTTGCTACTTTGAATATGTTATGAAGGTGAGATTACCAACAGACAATAAAACTTTCACTATTTACAAGTGAAATTTATTTTATAGACAAAGTCTGAAGTAACTCGTTATATCATACTTTAGAAGCTAGCTCTGAAAACTCAAATTTTTTACAATGGACTATGCATATGAATCTGCAATATATACTGAATTTCAAATCAAATCAAATGACTAACACTTTTTAATTGGAAAGTAAGACAGGTATCAAAGTATTATTTCAGGAAGATTAATCTGCTAGAAGTATACCACTGAAATTAGCTAAAAGAAATCTTTTTTTTTTTTTTTGGCCACGCTGTGCAACTTGTGGGATCTTAGTTCCCAGATCAGGGATTGAATCGACCCATAGCACAGAAAGCGCCAAGTCCTAACCACTGGACCACCAGGAAAAGTCCCTAGATAAATAAATCTTAAGGTGGCAAGTCCACACACAAACTCTACTCCCACAGTTTCTTTTTCTTTTCTTTCATTAAATCAGATACAAGTCGGTAACTTATAGATTAAAATACATTTTTAAGAAAAACATAAGCATGGCATTTAGTTTTCAGCACCAACACTGTCACCTTAGCAGTCTTCCTTATAAAAAAAACAAGTGCTTTTAAATGTGTGTTTATAACCCATTTATGGGTCAAGCATGAAGTAGGTTCCATCAACCAGTCCACATTTTTTGCAAACAGAACAGGGAAAAAAAAAAAGCCAGGTTACCAGGATAACTGCCACGTGTGCGCGCCAGCCAGACCAGCCGCAGGTCCTGCTGCACACGCGTCCCTGTGAGTCCCGGTCAGGAGGATTCCAGAACTCCAGCCCGGACGGCCGTGAAGGTCTCTCCCCACTCCAGACTTCACTGCACAGGTAAGCCTGTGCGCTGAGCCAGGTGGAACGTAGTTAAACGGGGACGAAGGGAAGCGGGCGGCTTACTCTACATGGTGCTTCACTACGGTCTTTTAACAGCAGTAGCGGGGTCTGCTGAGTGAACTGTGCTAATTAAACACCTGGGGCTTCCTGAGGGGACACTGAGGCAGGGCACAGACTGGGAGGTGGGCCAACGCAGGACAGACAGCCACGGAGGGCCTCCGGGCCTCCCAGGGTACTCGTGAGCTCCATCCCTGTGCTGCCTGCACAAGGCAAGCAGCCTCTGCCATCAGGAGGCCAACCCCCCGGAGAAACCAGCAGCAGCAGGGCATGGAGCACAGACGAGGTCTCTGGGAAATAAACTCTCCACCATCCCAATCTATTGAAAACATCTGATTTTTATGGCCGGAAATTAACATTTCATTTTGTAAGCACTATGTACTAGGCATAATACTTGTTTCAACATGATAAATATACACAATATATGCATATTAAAACATTAAATTGTACCGCTTAAATATATGCAGTTTTTATCAGTAAAACTGGGGGGAAATGAGATATATAAAATATGTTTTCAACAGCTAAAGGAGACTGAATTAAGAGCAAGTCTTTTAAAATAATGAACATTATATTGAATACTGCAATAAACATGACATTTTTCATTTCACATAATATATTCTTGAAAACTTAGGTTATTAAAAGTCATATTTTTCTAAATAAGTGTTGTGAAAATGAATCCTGGTATAAAACACCTTTAAAATTTAAAAATTATTTTGCAAAGTGAAACACTCGGTTTTTAAAAAATCTGTATCTTTTTAAGTCAGTTGTCACTAAATGAGACGTCCCTATGCAAGAAGAGTACCTGCTGAGATCTGAATGTCTGTGACCCCCTAAAGCTCAAAAAAGAAACCTGTATGCAGGTCAGGAAGCAACAGTTACAACTGGACATGGAACAACAGATTGGTTCCAAATAGGAAAAGGAGGACGTCAAGGCTGTATATTGTCACACTGCTTATTTAACTTATATGCAGAGTACATCATGAGAAACGCTGGGCTGGAAAAAGCACAAGCTGGAATCAAGATTGGAGGGAGAAATATCAGTAACCTCAGATATGCAAATGACACCACCCTTATGGCAGAAAGTGAAGAACTAAAGAGCCTCTTGATGAAAGTGAAAGAGGAGAGTGAAGAAGTTGGCTTAAAGCTCAACATTCAGAAATCTAAGATCATGGCATCTCGTCCCATCACGTCATGGCAGGTAGATGGGGAAACAGTGGAAACAATGTCAGACTTTATTTTTCTGGGCTCCAAACTCACTGCAGATGGTAATTGCAGAAATGAAATTAAAAGACCCTTACTCCTTGGAAGGAAAGTTATGACCAACCTAGACAGCATATTGAAAAGCAGAGACATTACTTTGCCAACAAGGGTCTGTCTAGTCAAGGCTGTGGTTTTTCCAGTGGTCATGTATGGATGTAAGAGTTGGGACTATAAAGAAAGCTGAGCGCTGAAGAATTGATGCTTTTGAACTGTGGTGTTGGAGAAGACTCTTGAGAGTCCCTTGGACTGCAAGGAGATCCAACCAGTCCATCCTAAAGGAGATCAGTCCTAGGTGTTCATTGGAGGGACTGATGCTGAAGCTGAAACTCCAATCCTTTGGCCACCTAATGCGAAGAGTTGACTCAGTGGAAAAGACCCTGATGCTGGGAAGGATTGGGGGCAGTAGGAGAAAGGGAAGACAGGGGATGAGATGGTTGGAGGGCATCACCGACTCAACTGACATGGGTTTGGGTGGGCTCTGGGAGTTGATGATGGGCAGGGAGGCCTAGCGTGCTGCAATTCATGGGGTCACAAAGAGTTGGACACGACTGAGCGACTGGACTGAGCTGAAAGCTCAGATGTGGGGACTAGAAACACCAGGTGATGGTGTGAGGAGGTGGGGCCCAGGGAGGCTCCCTCCTTTCCCCCACAGGGGGTCACAGCAGGAAACTGACAGCCTACAACCCAGAAGAGGCCTTCACCAATACCCGGCCATGATGCCTCCCTGACCTTGGCCTCCCAGCCTCCAGAACCGGGGGCAGGGATAAGTCTTGCTTGTTGATAAACCACAGGTCTGTGGGATTCTGCTGCAGCAGCCCAACGAGACTTGGGCCCCTCTGGCCACCCTGCCCTCTTTCAGGCTCCCCACTGCTCCTCTCACCACATTCCTCTTGGCGGCCACACACCCTGCTGCATGCTGACACTCTCTGCCAGGCTCCCCAGAATCGATGCAGAGCAAAATCCACAAGGACGAGAACAAGGGTGGCAGCACAGTGTGTGCCCAAAGAACACACACCAGGCCAGGAGTCAGGGGGAGCCAGCGCGGCCGCTGCCCTGTCAGGAGCTAGTCTCTGGAGCCTGCACCAGCTCCCGCAGCTAACAAACCGGCCAGGCAGAAGTGGGCAGATGGCCGATGCAGACACTTCTCCAAAGACGACACACAGATGGCCACGAGGCAGATGAAAAGGTGCTTGACCGCACTAATTATCAGAGGAATGCAAATCAAAACTACAGTGAGGCCTTACCCCACAGGGGTCAGAATGGCCATTACCAAAAAATAAACAAACCACAAAGGCTGGAGAGAAGGGACCCCCCCACACGGCTGGTGGGGATGTGCACCCGTGCAGCCACTGTGGACTACAGTGTGGGGGCTCCCTCAACATCTGAGCAGAACTACCCTATGACCCGCAGTTCCAGTCCTGGGCACGGAAGTATCTGGAGAAAAACTCGGTTCGAAAGGATACACGCACCCCAACATTCACAGCAGCACCAACACAACAGTCAAGACGCAGAGCGGCCTGGACGCCCGCTGACAGACAGAGGGATAAAGAGGATGTGGGAAGTGCGGACAACGGAACATCGGCCGTTACAAAGAATGACACAATGCCATTTGCCCAATACGGATGGACCTGGGGACCATCACACTAAGTGAAGTCAGACAGAGAAAGACAAGTATCATCTGATATCACCTACACGTAGAATCTAAAAAACATGGCCCAGATGGACTGAGTGACAAAGCAGAAACAGACTGACAGAATGAGCTCACAGTCAGAGGGGGACGGACAGACAGATCACCTCGGTCCGGCCCAGCAGTGCCTCAAGCACCTCCACAGCCTCCATGTTCGCTGCCCCGGCAGAGTGATCGTCCGCAACGCAGGCCCGAGCTGCCCTGCCTGGCGGAGAGCCAGTGCCCCCAGGAGGAGGGGACACGCGGGGTCACTGTGCCGTCCCCACCCAGTGCTCGGGCCCCAGTGCTCGTCTCCGGACACACACCTGGGGCTGGAGCTGCGTTCCGACAGCACGCTCCCCCAGACCACCTGCACCTTTGTGCCCGCCCGGAAGCCCCTTCAGGCCGTCAGGTCTCGGCCCAAGAGCAGGAGCGAGGCTGGAGCCCCTACACTCCTGAAACACACGATTATAAGCTGCTTGTTTCTCTAACCCCCAGGAGAACGCCAGTCTCTGGAGGACAGAGGCTCCTCCCAGTCACAGTAGGTAATACGGAGTATGAGGTAGACGCACTGTAAATAAGCAGAATAAATTAATAAGTGGCCTGACTTCAGGTTTATTATAAACATAAAGATTTTGTGAGATCATCTGGTAAAATGAACACACATTCATCAAGTTATTTCCAGGAGGAAGTAATCTGGAGTTCTAAATAAACTACTACAAATAAATGCTAAGTCAAACGTAAGAAAAATGGTTGTATCAAAAGACAATGTGACTTTGAGCTTTGAAATACTAATGGAATCCAAACCAGGTCCATGATTTATGGAACAGAAATAGTCAGCACTATGCCTGAAGAAAATCCTGTTCAACAAATGCCAGGAGAATTTAGAATAATTTTTCACAGATAAGCTCTGCTCATAGTTTACAAGACATTATTCTACACGAGTGACTAGAAATAAGTCCTTCCTCAACCACTACTGTAATAAATCTTACATTTATATAATCCTCTTTCTCTAAAGGGCAATTATTAAACTTCTTACATGGGGAAAAGGATTTTTTAAGCTTCTGCATGGGGAAGTGGCTGAGTTCCAGCGACGGTGGTGCCATGGTCGGGACGCCAAGCACGGCAGTGGAGAGGGCTGGTGAGCTGGGGTGGGGCAGCAACGAGGAAGACGGGACCAGACGCTGTTTTGTTTGTTTGCTGCAGGCAGAATAAAAACAAGCCCCCACACCATTACTGTCACAACAAAACCGCAGGAAAACAGCATGAAACCTTATACCATGATCCTGTAACACACAAAAAAGTTAAAGACCCCGACTCGGGCTCACGGCCCCTTCAGGGCCTAGAAGCCGGCCGTTCTCCAGGCGCACCTCACACGTGCGCCCGGGCAGGCAGCGGTGTCACTGGGGACACACGGCGGGCCGGCAGCCCAAACTGGGTTGGGAACTTCTGCGGCCGGCCACCTCCCGCCGGTCCCCTCCCACCCACGGGAAGCCCGTGAGTCACTCATCCCCGATGCCCTCCTCACAGCCGGCAGCGATCACGGCCCGCCCGTAAGAGCCCAGTGCGACGGCCTACACGCACACGGGGAGCACCTATTTCATGCTAAGGAGCACTTCTCCAGTCTCCTTTCTGGAGTTTAAGGTCCACCTTCCAAGCGCAGGCGTCCGTGGTCAGGATGTGGACAACAAAGCACGCTAAAGCAGCACCCCTTTACGTGTAGGGATGTCCTTCCTGAGGGCAGACAGATGTCTGCGGCGTCCGTCCGTCTCAGACACAGCTTCACTGGTCCTACACTACAACAGGGCAGGTGATGGACAGTGTGAGTGTGTGTGTGAGCCGCTCAGCCGTGTCAACTGTTTGTGACCCCACGGGCTGTAGCCCACCAGGCTCCTCTGCCCGTGGGATTCTCCAGGCACGAGTGCTGGGGTGGGTTGCCGTGTCCTCCTCCAAGGGATCTTTCGGACCCAGGCAACGAATCCAGGTCTACACTGCAGGCAGATTCTTTATCGTCTGAGCCCCCAGGGACGCCCTGATGGATAGTACCAGAGATGCATTATAATTTTTTAGCTTATAGCATGTGAATACCCCAAACATCCACTTTAACAGTGCTGCCAGTTTACCGAGAGAACTTGCTCATCAAATGGTCTGTCAGCACACTTTAGTTCCCACTAAGCAAACAGAGTACCAAAGCTCTTTCTGGCACTCACTAAAGAAAGCACTTTAAAGTAAAACTTTTCTTTATATGACTGCTTCAAAACAAGATCCGATTAATAAAGATTATTTTATGAATCAAACATGGAAATCACTCCCATTACTTCATATCACACAGACTGTATACATATACATTCACTTTAATGGAGCTTTATGAACGTCAACTCTTTTTCCTATATACGCAAACATGACTGGAAAGCAGATTTACAACCAAGAATTTGATTCATAACCAGTCTACAGTTTACATAGCACGAATCCAAATATTTAAGTGCTCAAATTTGTTTTAGATTACGGCATTATAAATTAGAAAGTCACAGTTTTAGCTCATTCAGATTCTAATTCTAGTCTTGCTACTAAATAACAGTGCTGCCCTAGTCAGATGGCTTAACCTCTAAATTCTAAGTATTACATATTTGAAATGACTCTGGGGTAGATCAAATTTCTCAGATCACATTCTTGACCACAGAAGTCACTCTGAACACCTGTTTAAAAGTACACATCCCAGGGACTTCCCAGGTGGTCCAGAGGTTAAGACTCCATGCTTCCACTGCAGGGGAAATGAGTTCGATCCCTGGCTGGGGACCCTGCACGTCGTGAGGTGCCTCAACCCCTCTCCCAAGGCTCCATGCTAGCAGCTCTACCTGGAGGGCCAGGGAGTCAGAGTTCCCCTGGACCGTGTTCCCCAGGCTCCTCCCGACTGGCAAGTTCTCTGCCACACACAGGTCAGCTCTGACCTCTAAGGCTCTTTCCAGCTGTGAAACTCATAGAAGTTAAGACTTTATGCCGGGACTCGAATCCACCGCCCAGCCTGACGGCATCAAACGCGGCACACATGCAGCCCCATCCTGCTGCAGAGGGGGCTGAAAAGCTCCAAGTCCCATCTGGATCCACCTGCTACAAGCCCCTCGGCTTCCAAGGCCTCCTGTGCACCAGGACTTGTGCGGACAGATAATCCGACCGATTCGGCTTAGGACTCACTGTGGTTCCCGCCGCACAAGTCGCCGCAGGTTTAACGCTGACTGGAGCACTGGCGCCAGGTCTCAGAGCCTGCGCCTCCCGCCTGGCGACCGTGCGCGGTCACATCCGGGCTCTGCTCACGGGTGTGCAGCAGGCACGCGCACGTCACAGTCCCGGCCCTTCGGCCAACCTTACAGATTACAAGTATGTGCTGAATAAAGGCTAACATACATCCTAACGACTCAACAAGCACAATTCCTGACAATACTTTTCCATTGACATCCATATAAAGAAAGTATTTTAAAGGCTGTACTCTCAAGACCCGCCTCTAAAAGCACTCTGATGGAAAGGGTGCGTTCTCCAACAGGGGTTCTCACTCTTTTTCAACAGGTCTTCCTTCCGATCCCCACCCACCCCCAAACTGCCAACACCTCAGTCGCCCTTGCCTCACGCTTACAGTGACGCTTCTGCTGCCACCGCGCATCTTCCCCGAGAGGCTGTGAGGCGGCGTTCAGAAGTAAGACTCCAGACCAAGACAACTTAGAAGAGGGAGATGTGGTGGCGGTCAGTATATCCAGAGCAATTAAACATGCTATTTTTCACTACACTTCTCAAAATACAGGACAGGGAAGGATACTGATTCTTATTACTCTAAAACCAAAAAGAATGGTTTCTTAAGATACAAAATTTTTACCAGCACTCTTGAGAAATTTTCTCATACAGGTCTTAGAAAAACAGTAATAGTACACTATCATCAATCAAAACTTCACAGCAACTGGAAAATCTTAAATCAAGTTGTAAGAAAAACTTAAAGTATACAATTACAACACAGATCAGTAGGTGTGACACAGCAAGGGGGAAAATGACACAGTCAAACATGAGTGTCTGAGGCCCACAGACAGAAGCCAGACCCAGAGAAGCAGCGGCCGTATCCTTTACATCATGTTCCTTAAACCTCAGCGCCTGGAAAATGAAAGTGAAGTGAAAGTCGCTCAGTCGTCTCCGACTCTTTGCAACCCCATGGACTATATAGTCCATGGAATTCTCCAGGCCAGAATACTGGACTGGGTAGCCTTTCCCTTCTCCAGGGGATCTTCTCAACCCAGGGATCGAACTCAGGTCTCCCGCATTGCAGGTGGATGCTTTACCAGCTGGGCCACAAGGGAGTCCCAAGAATACTGGAGTGGGGAGCCTGTCCCTTCTCCAGTGCCCCTTCCCGACCCAGGAATGAACCTGGGGTCTCCTGCATTGCAGGCACCCTGAGCCACCGGGGAAGCCCTCAGTTCCTGGAGTCAGATGTAGCAGCAAGATCAGTGCAGAGCGAAAGTAACCCGATGGGAATGCAAAAGGCAGTCTACCAAACTGTATCTTCATACACACAAGCTGCATAGGAAAAATCATGAAGAAAGTGTGGGAAGTCTGTTTCCTTCTTATTACAGAGGACCTAAAATAGGTAACCTTCTCTGAGGATGAGCAGGACATTTGACCTGTACCACTGGTACTTGGAAGAACTGGTACCGGGCAAACACAGATGCAGACTCAGCATCATGGACGTGCTCTGTGACCACCCCCTGGCCTGAGCCATGGAAGCAAAGCGGTCAGAGCAGGAGTGCCTGCCTAGCGCGGCGACTCGGGAGAGCGGACCGTGAGCTGCTGTAGGGTTCTGCTCAGCCCCGGGGCCTGCAAGCTGCCACGGGCACCACGCAGGTGCACAGACGCAGAGGGAACTGTAAAGCGAATATGCACACTGCACAGGTGTTCAGACCTGCGCCGCAGGTACCCTGCGGCTGTCACCGGGAGGTTGGAACCCCCTATCTGACAAGAGATACTCTTGGTCTTCCTCAGTGATTCTACAGTTCAATAAATCTATTAACTAAATTCATTAAGCAAAGTTTTCTTGAGACGTCATTCTCCATTTCCTCTAAGTAACAAGAACAGGTTGTTTCAAAGCAGGAAAACAGGCAGAAAGCAAAGGTAGGTCAGTCACCGCTTTGAGCGCTATACTGGTAACGTGATTTTCACTCATCTCTCTCCAATCTCATGACTTCATACAGTCCTACGTGTACCTCTCTCCTCTCCTCCAGGGAAGACAACCAGTCTCATACGAGAGCATCATCTGATCCAATACGCGAATGAGTCACCATTCTAATACTATTCTCGACACCCAGGATTCTGTAAACTCGAGTTCAAGCGGTACCGCAGACTGATGCAGCGCTCGCGTGTCTCCGGAGCCTCGGGGAGGAAGGGCCTGCCTGCTCGCCCCAGCCAGCACACAGCCCTGCGCTGCGTGTTTGCCACAAGAATGCGTTCACAGTTAGTAATATCAAATACTGAACACACAGAAATCCACCAAGAGGGCATCCAAGCATAGAAATGCACACTCACAAATCCCACCTTTTTCTAATGAGAAGACAAGGATGCCCTTTACATCTCTAGCATCTCTGGGATGGAAAAAAATGAGCTTTTAAATTAAAAAAAAAAAAAAATCACTTTAGTTGGAAATTATGTGATTGTTTCTCCCAGGTATTAGAATGGCACCAAACATTCCAAAATAGTTCATTAAACACTTCCTTAATTGAATTGCTTTGCTATACACCTGAAATACAACACTGTAAATCAATCATACATCAATTCTTAAAAAAAAATCTTCAATTTGAAAATGAGGTTTATGAGGAAAAAGATATTTTTTAAACTCCAGTCAGAGATGGCAATGCAATTGTAAAACCCAGGTCCCTCTGCTGGGTAACAATTCGTGCTCAGAAGCACACACGTCAAACACCATCATTGTGGGCACAGAAAACTCACCATCTGGATGGGTTTCTTGTGGAGGTCTCGCTCTGTTACCAGCTTTTCCTGGTCGGTGACATAGAGGCCCTTCTGAGCTAAGGCCTGGATGACGGCGTCGTGGCCCAACAGGGGCTTCGCAGCGTCGCTCCTGAGGATGAGGCTCCCGGCGCGGCAGTACAGCTCGGCGGAGAGCAGCAGGCCGACCACGGGCGGTTTGATGTGCTCCTGGTCATACTGGTCTGTGTAGAACGGCTCTCGGAGCTCCTCCGGCACATTCTCTGCAAGGATTGAGGGGGAGATGTTCTTACAAGATTTGTATAAAAGAAACATAGTTCCTTTAATAGTATCACTATGTGGTCAAAGATTTCTTTTAGAAAAAACAATAACCCTTTAACTCAAAAGATGATTTATTTGACCATGGCAGGCAATCCGGAATGAGAGAGAATTTTCCTTTATAGAAGATACTGTCCGAGAACATGACGAAGGGCCATCACCAAGCATCAAGGAGAAGTGTCTTCTGCGTCCAGTGACTCGGGGGAAAGTGCTCCCAGGTGCACGCTCGGACACACAGGACGAGTGCAGAGATTCCGAAAAGCCCGCATCAGTGACTCTGCTCCCATTCAAGCGGCCAACCAGGAAAGGCGGCCAAACAGCCATTTCAGGGACCCCAGAGCTCGACTCCTGAGTGTGACACTGTTTGCCCACCATCCGCTGTCCCCTTGCCTCCCACTGCTGGCCTGCTGAGGGGCAGTTACAGCTGAGGTTCAGGGAGAACCACCCTCAGAAGTCCCAAACACCAGAAAGCCCCATCACTACACCACCCCACTGACCACCTCCGTCCAACCCTATTGAAGCTCTCCTGGGCACCCGACTGGTCTGTCCCAGGGAGACAGACAGGCAGCTGAGCAATGGGACCCGTCTCTGGGCGTCCCCTCTGGAGGCCAGGCCACTCCCCAGGAAGAAGGCCCGGCGGGAACGCGTGTCGGCCAAGCAAGGAAAGGCGGGCATCTAGGCAGGAGGCTGACGTGGAGCCGCAGTCACAGTACCCGGCCAGCCACCAACCAGACCTTGTCCACCTTCTCCGGACAGTCAGGGTACGCGGCCACCCACTGCCGATCTCGGAGCTTCCTCAAGAGGCAGCTTCGATGTAAGCTCAGTAATGTCACAGCACCAGTGGAAGTCCAAAGAGCGTATTCACAAGTATTAACATACTCTATAGCAATATTACCTTAAAGCTTTTGAAAAAGCCATTTAGAAAAATATTTTCATCAAATATTATAATTACTGCACGTTCATTTTGTATACCAGTATGGGTTCTGGGGAATTCAAGGATTTAGAAATAATCCCTACACCCAAAGACCTAATAATCTACAAACAGTCTAGACAGGTCAAGTTTGTCAATTCGGAAACTGGAGACAACAGTAAGAAACCAACGACCCAGCACAAAATGAGAGACCAAGTGCGCTTCCAGCTCAAAGCAGTGAGTGCACGGCAGGCTGGGCCAACTGCATCCAGAAAGACAGGGGGAAAGGCAGGCAGAAACGTGCAGTGCAATCGGAAGGGGTAGGGAGCGTCTCTAAACAGCGGGGAACCAAGGGAGGAGAGAGAGAGAGGGCCCAACAACTGGGTGGGGAAAGGGTGCCGGCAGGAGGACAGGAACAGCAGGGACCTGACAGAAGCAGAGGACATTAAGAAGGGGTGGCAAGAATGCACAGAAGACCTGTATAAAAATGATCTCCACGCCCCAGATAATCTCGATGGTGTGATCACTCACCTAGAGCCAGACATCCTGGAATGCGAAGTCAAGTGGGCCTTAGGAAGCATCACTGTGAACAAAGCTAGTGGAGGTGATGGAATTCCAGTTGAGCTGTTTCAAATCCTAAAAGATGATGCTGTGAAAGTGCTGCACTCAATACGCCAGCAAATGTGGAAAACTCAGTAGTGGCCACAGGACTGGAAAAGGTCAGTTTTCATTCCAATCCCAAAGAAAGGGAATGCCAAAGAATGCTCAAACCACCACACAATTGCACTTATCTCACACGCTAGTAAAGTGATGCTCAAAATTCTCCAAGCCAGGCTTCAACAGTATGTGAACCATGAACTTCCAGATGTTCAAGCTGGTTTTAGAAAAGGCAGAAGAACCAGAGATCAAATTGCCAACATCCACTGGATCATCAAAAAAGCAAGAGAGTTTCAGAAAAACATCTACTTCTGCTTTAATGACTATGCCAAAGCCTCTGACTGTGTGGATCATAACAAACTGTGGAAAATTCTTAAAGAGATGGGAATACCAGACCACCTGACCTGCCTCTTGAGAAATCTGTATGCAGGTCAGGAAGCAAGTTAGAACTGGATATGGAACAACAGACTGGTTCCAAATAGGAAAAGGAGTACGTCAAGGCTGTATACTGTCACCCTGCTTATTTAACTTATATGCAGAATATATGATGAGAAACGCTGAGCTGGATGAAGCCCAAGCTGGAATCAAGATTTCCAGGAGAAATATCAATAACCTCAGATATGCAGATGATACCCCTCTTATGGCAGAAAGTGAAGAGGAACTAAAGAACCTCTTGATGAAAGTGAAAGAGGAGGGTGAAAAAGTTGGCTTAAAGCTCAACATTCAAAAAACTAAGATCATGGCATCCGGTCCCATCACTTCATGGCAAATAGATGGATAAACCGTGAAAATAGCGACAGACTTTATTTTGGGGGCTCCAAAATCACTGCAGATGGTGATTGCAACCATGAAATTAAAAAGATGCCTGCTCCTTGCAAGAAAAGTTATGACAAACCTAGACAGCATATTAAAAAGCAGAGACATTACTTTGCCAACAAAAATCAGTCTAGTCAAGGCTATGGTTTTTCCAGTAGTCATGTATGGATGTGAGAATTGGACTATAGAGAAAGCTGAGTGCCAAAGAATTGATGCTTTTGAACTGTGGTGCTGGAGAAGACTCTTGAGACTTGGACTTCTTGACACTTCTTGGACTTGTGGTCCCTTGGATCCAACCAGTCCATCCTAAAAGAAATCAGTCTTGAATATTCACAGCACGGGCAAATTGATGCTGAAGCTGAAACGCCAATACTTTGCCACCTGATGCAAAGAACTGACTCACTGGAAAAGACCGTGATGCTGGGAAAGATTGAAGGTAGGAGGAGAAGGGAACGACAGAGGATGAGACGGTTGGATGGCATCACTGACTCAATGGACGTGAGTTTGAGTAAACTCTGGGAGTTGGTAATGGACAGGGAGGCCTGGCATGCTGCAGTCCATGGGGTCGAAATGAGTTTTATAGGAGGAAAAGTGACCCATTATGCGTGATGTCTGGGGACACTTAATCTAGTATTCAGTACTGATGGTGATAAGCGTGAGAGACAGCAGGCTGCAGAGACTAGGAAATGAAGCTGGGAAGGAGGCAGGGCATTGACGTCAACAGGAAGGGAAGGACAGAGACAAGCCCAGAGGGCCCAGGCATGAAGCAGAGAGGAGAGGTCAGAGGGCGCTCAGAGATAATCAAGGAGAGAGGTGCATCACTGACAAGAGGAAGGAAAACCAGAGCCAGCACCTGCTCCAGAAGCAGGATCATGACCTCAGTTCCAGACACGCTGAGTCTGGAGCAACAGCAAAAATACCCAAGTGGAAATATAGGAAAGGCAGCTGGGGATACTGGAGTATGAAAACAGATCAAGAGTAGATGGACCAATTCGCGATTTTGGAGATGTCCAAAAATATCATCCTCATTTAATAACTGAAAACTCCTTCCTTCCTTCAGAGCCGCACTAACCAGTTGTGAGCCAGCCTGAAACCTGCAGACCCCGCAGGGTGATGGTAAGCTTCGTCATAAACTACGGAATGCAGCGTCAGTCTTCATGTCAATTCTTGTATCCCAGGAACTAAACGGAAGCTACTAGTAGAACAAATTTAAAAGGGAAATCATTTAAGATTATTATAAAATGTCTACATGATAAATTTTTTCCCTACAACAATGAAAAGTGACTAACACCGGGGACTTGGTACCTAAACACCAGTTGTGCAAGCTGACTGCTCACCATCAGTTTACAAAGTTCTCCACCACACCGTACATCCATTTGCCTTTACCTACCACATTTACATCCTTCCCCACCCCTGAGCTTTACTACAACTTGGGGAAACCGTCAAGTCAGGCCGTACACAGGTAAGAATTAGGACTGTGTTAGCACTCAATAAGGGCTTCTATGTCATGAACATGCGTCCTGTCTCTCACTACGGACAATCCTCTTGGCCCCATGTTACATATTATAAGGAACCCAAGAAAGGTGCTGTGCCAAAGGCGGACAGCTGATAAGTACAGAGTCTTAACTCTAAACCATGTAGCTAAGCACATTCAAAAATAACGATGGTCTGCCAGGATCACCAAACTGGAAGGTGGGAGAGTACAGCTTCAGGGCTATTTTCATTGTGCTATAACGTACCCACAAGTCTAAGTTATGAAAGTGTAAGCTTCAATGCAAGGAAAAGGGGAAGGAGCCATAGCAAGTCTCAGAATGTTTTAAGAATATGACAGAAACAGATTATTCCACCCCTCAGTTGAGCTCAGTTCAGTCACTCAGTCATATCTCTTTGCGACCCCATGAACCGCAGCACGCCAGGCCTCCCTGTCCATCACTAATTCCCGGAGTCCACCCAAACCCATGGCCATCGAGTCAGTGATGCCATCCAGCCATCTCATCCTCTGTCATCCCCTTCTCCTCCTGCCCCCAATCCTTCCCAGCATCAGGGTCTTTTCCAGTGAGTCAGCTCTTCACATCAGGTGGCCAAAGTACTGGAGTTTCAACTTCAACATCAGTCCTTCCAATGAACACCCAGGACTGTTTCCTTTAGGATGGACTGGTTGGATCTCCTTGCTGTCCAAGGGACTCTCAAGAGTCTTCTCCAACACCACAGTTCAAAAGCATCAATTCTTTGGCGCTCAGCTTTCTTTATTGTCCAACTCTCACATCCATACAGGACCACTGGAAAAATCATAGCCTCGACTAGATGGACCTTTGTTGGCAAAGTAATGTCTCTGCTTTTTTTTTTTTTTTTTAAATTTTTATCTATTCATATATTTATTTTTTATTTCTGACTGTGCTGGGGCTTTACTGTTGCATGCAGATCTTCGCTAGCTGTGATCGGGGGCTACCCTCTAGTTGTCATGCACAGGCTTCTCATTGCACTGGCTTCTCTTGTTGTGGAGCACGGGCTCTAGAGCACAGGTACAATAGTTGTGGTGCACAGACTTAGTTGTTCCATGGTATGTGGGATCTTCCCAGATCAGGGATTGAACCCATGTCTCCTGCATTGGCAGGCGGACTCTTAACCACTGAGCCACTAGGGGAAGCCCCCAATGTCTCTGCTTTTCAACATGCTGTCTAGGTTGGTCATAACTTTCTTTCCAAGGAGTAAGCATCTTTTAATTTCATTGCTGCAATCACCATCTGCAGTGATTTTGGAGCCCAGAAAAACATTCACCCACTGTTTCCCCATCTATCTGCCATGAAGTGATGGGACCGGATGCCATGATCTGAGTTTTCTGAATGCTGAGCCTTAAGTCAACTTTTTCACTCTCCTCTTTCACTTTCATCCCTAAAGAACGCAAAACTGCATACTGCGTATTGTAAAGTAGGTCACTTTTAAGAACAAGACTTCAAGAACTACATATGCTGAAAAGACAACTTCAAAAATGTCTATCATTTTGCAAACAGTACAAAACTATCATTCTTTAAAAAAACAGTTTGGAACTGTATCACATTTTACAACAAATGAACTGAAACCGCATATTAGAAAACAAATAGGCAAAATCAAAGATAAGAAGTTTCACCCTCCCCCACATCTCCAGAGTACAAGAAGATAAGAAATTAATACTTCAGGAAACTGAAACTGCACTCCCAGAATTGCAAAGGGGAAGAGACAAGTTTTTCTTGTGTACCAGGACTTAAGCAAGAACCTATCATACTCGTGTTATTGTAAATAAGTCCTGGCTAGAGCGAAGCTTTGAAGTTCACAGTCGCCTGAGAGGCTTGGACACAGGCAGAAGGCACAGAGACAGCCTTGTTCAAGGCCCTTCTCTAAAAATCTGAGTCAGTACTAGTGACAGTCGCATTCATACACCAGCAAATGACTCAAATTTCCTTAAACAGTGACTGGTGGCGGGGTATGAGGGGAATGCATTTCAGAAACGTCACTACTCAGCCAGGGGAATGCTTCCTTAATTTCCAAATCTAAAAATTGTGTCTAAGACAATTACTAAGACAGAATTTGTGAGTATCAAAAACTCCAAGTGAAAGTAAACCCTAGACCTTGAACTCTAAATTAACCAAAAGACACAAAAATGGTCAGTAACATTAAAAAGAAAAAAGTCCTAGTACCAGTAATCAAAGATTAAGTTACAGAGAGTCCGCCTATCAAAATGACAAACAGTTGCTAAAGCCACTGTTGACAGGAGGGACTCACCCAGGACTCACACTGCTGCAGCTTGGTGCCCGACGCACGCAATGGACATCTGATGGTTGAAAACGTTGCTCTGCAAAATTTTAGTCATTAGCCTTGTTCTAAAGATATGCACAGATTTCAAATTCCCCCTCAAGTCTCAGATTCTGCACTAGCCTTCCCAATTTACTGGGCCTGAGAATCCCCTCCAGGCCACCTGACTCCTGCAGCGGCATCCCCTCTCAAAACCCGAGCCGCCTTCAGCTGGCCTGCCTCACCAGGAGCAGGAGGCAGCATGGCAGCGTGGGGAAGGCTGGCGCTCCGAAGCCCGGCCTCACCTGACGGGGGACCCCTGAGTTCAGGCTGCCCCTCGCCGCCCACACGTGTCAGGTGTCCGCCACCACCGCTCTGGACCTCAACCCCTGCCCTTCCGGGCCGGCGCCGCACACACTGAGTCTCTAGGCTCCAAGCCGCCAGGCCAGCCCTGCTGTGAGCCGTCATCCCCAGACGCCCCTCCCATCAGTCATCCTGTTCTCCTTACTCCTGTCCCATGGCATCTGGGTCTGCTATTTCCCCCGCACCACAGTTTCCAGGAGAGCGGGCCCTTTCCTGTCCTCGGCGTCAGCACCCAGAAGGGCGCCTGGAGCACAGCACGGGCAGGGGCTCCCCGTCCCTCCAGGCAGCACCCCAGGTGAGAAGCCCCCACCCCACCCCTCCCGCTGCCCTGAGAGACACTAGGGCCTCTGCGGAGCTGCAGATCCTCACCAGCCTCCAGGATGCAAGGAAACCTCAACCCCAAGACCAGGGCCAGGTTCCTGGGCGATGCACAGGGCGAGGGGAAGATGAGGGCGAGCTCCGAGGAGCCGGCCTCGGATGGGAAGTGTCAGTGTGAGCACATGGCGACTGACACGCACCTGCGACAGCCACAGAGCGCGGGAGCCGCGGGTCCCGTCTGCTGAACCCCAGCAGCAGCAAGAGCGCACCCCGTCCTGCTCTCTGACAGCCCCACTAGGAGCGACCAGGACCCCTCAAGAACGGAGGCTTCCTTCCGAGCTGGGACAGGAGAGTACACGCTCAGCTAAGAATGTGTGCTGCGCGCGCGCGCGTGCGCATGCCAGGAAGTATCAGAGCTAACAAACAAGGGGACCCGTCAGAAGCTAGCAGGACTCAGCTGCAAGGAGATTCCAACTGGCCAAACCTGAGACCATCTAAACATCAAATGAATAATGACAACAAATAATAATGACCCACTTGAATAAACAAGCATGTCCATCCTGATGTAAGCAAATAAATGAATAAGTGTGTGAAAGAAAATGAAGGGAAAACTCTTCCTTGCAGCAAAATACCAACTAAAAATGGGATACAGTAAATGGGGTAATAACTGACTCAAGCAAGAATCACTGTGGATGCTAAGTCGGTGGGTAAAAGTTTCATGAACAGGATGTTTCAAATCATCTCCCACAAACTGCTTAATTAAAAATGGAAAATAATAATTTCATAGTGGAGACAAGTAGCAGACACCCCCTGAAGCCAGAGATCCAAGTCTGGACTTGCCTGGCGGCTCAGTGTAGGGCACGGGCTCGACCCCTAGCCTGGGAAGACCCCACACGCTGAGGAGGAACCTCTAAGCCCTGCACCACAACTCCTGAAGCCTGCACACTCCAGGCCCTCGAGACACAGCCCCGGAGCCCGCAAGCGCGGCCAGAGCCCGTGCTCCCCAAGAGAAGCACCGCGCGATGGCACCCACAGACGGCAACAAAGACCAGCACGAGCAAGACCAAATAACCTGCCTGTTTTTAAAGAGAGAGTAAAATGCACCTCAGCAACTGAGCACACGCCGCGCGCCTCTGACACGACCCACCGGGAACACGGCGCCCCTTCTGCGTGACTTGCCTCTCGTGAAGACCCGCTTGACAGATCCAAACCAAGGGACACTGGGTAAAATGACTGGCCTACTGCTTTTCTAAGATAAAAACACACTTCAATAAAGGAAATAAGGGGACACTGCAGGTTCAGACGTCCTGGGGTGCTGAGAGCTGGGCCTTCCCACTGCTCCCCCGCCCCCGCCTCTCCGTGTGTGAGAGGGGGTCAGGCGGTCCGATCCGGGGAGCACCAGAGGGCGGGGCTGCCCGGCTTCCCAGTGGTTCCCCTCGGGTGCCTTCTGGACGGCCCGGCCAGACCCCCAGGAGAGACAGGGATGAGAGAAGAGGCAGGCGGGGCGGGGGAGACATCAGAGGACAAGTGGGGGGAAGCCGAAGACGCCGCAGGTGGGGGGGGTGCGGGGGAGCGGCTCAGCTCCAGGGCTCCATCGCATCCTGCCCGGGGAGGGGTCTGTGCAGCTCTTCCTACTGTCTAGGGTTCCTGCTGGGACACTGCCAGCAGCCAGACCCTGGCACGGAGGGCAGAGGACCAGGGGGCGGGGCGGCCCCGCGGGGACCTGCCTGCTGTGCCTACAGACATCCCCGCAGGCGGCGGGGCGCGCAGGCTTCACCACATCGGCACCACGCACACAAGGACAGAGTGAGAAGCCACCCAGGTTACAGAGCCGACAGAGACAAGCGTGGTGTGTGGTCCTGGGGGGCTCTGGGAAGAGAAACAAGTAGCAACAAAGGACACTAGGACAACAGCAAAGTTGAACGTGGGATTAGATAATGTAACATCGAACTAAATTTCCCGATTCTTAAAATTTTCAGATTATCTGAGACTTACCATTCATCTTAGGAGACAGCCTGAAGCATTTAGGGGTGGAGGATACAGTGTCTCTAATTCATTCTCAAACAGTTCACAAAATATTATACATATACACACATGTACTCGTGTCAGGGAAAGGGGAGGACTCACAGAACAAACGGGACAGAATGTTAACCGATAACTCTGGGTGAAGGGCATTTGGGAGCTCCTCACACTGTTTTTAGACATTTGAAATTATGCTGAGAAAAGTTGTGAAACCTCAGAACGCCCCAAATCAATCCCCCCCCACCCAGGCTTCCTCACGTCAAAGACCTACAGCAGCACCGAAGTGCACAGGCCTGGGACCTGCGGTCATCGCGGCCACCTCCCAGCCCCTCAGCCCCAGATCAAAGCCAGCGCCAAGCCCAGCCCAGAGCCCTCCCTCCTCACAGCCTCAACTCAGGCCTCCCAGGCCCGGCTCCCGGGACTTCTCCTCTGAACCACGACAGCGCAGTCCGATGGCATCAACCTCCCGGCACTCAGCACCAGTCGTCTCCGACATCTGTCTCGGCAACGTTCACTCCTGCCCTGCTCCAAACCATGCTCTACTGTGGCCGGAATCTGCTTACTTCCCGTGGGCAAACCTGACCAAGTTACACACCACACCAAGCCTCGGGGTTTTCGAAGATGTCAACTTCTTCCAGGACTCAGGGCCTTCCTGTGACCCACAAGAAAGTGGCCCAGGCCTGCCTGCATCCCTGGATCGTGGAGTGCCCCTGCCGGCCGCGCAGCCTCTGAGCCCCTGGTCACCACCGCTCAGAGTGCTCTTTCTCCCTACTCTTCTCTCCCTTCCAGACTCTCAGGGGCCACTGACCCATCACTTTGGTCCAATTTCCCCTCAGTAAAGGGAAAGTACAGACCACTTATACTGCCTTTCCTGTACCTTAGAAAATGTACTTTTACTTTAAAGATTATTCAATTCTACCAAAAAAATGCATACGTTTGTAAAATAAATGTGAAAACTTTTAAGATATTTGAAGTATAGGTAACTACTAGGAAATAGTCTGTTAGCCACAGACAGAACTCAAGGGATGTTGCCGAGTAAAGGTGAGTGCGGAGCAGCGTATGTACCTTAAGCAGAGAAAGGCAATGCTGCTGTCGGCTCGCTCAGCCATGTCTGACGCTTTCCGACCCTGTGGACTGCAGCACACCAGGCTTCAGTCCTTCACCACCTCTCAGAACTTGCTCAGATTCATGACCACTGAGTCAGTGATGCCATTCAACCATCTCATCCCTCTGCTTCCCTCTTCTTTTGTCTTCACTTTTTCCAGCATGAGGGTCTGTTCCAACACGTCATCTCTTCCCATCAGGTGGCCAAAGTATTGGAGCTTCAGCTTTAGCATCAGTCCTTCCAATGAATATTCAGGAATAATGTCCTTTAGGAAGGACTGGTTTCATCTCCTTACAATCCAAGGGACTCTCAAGAGTCTTCTCTAGCACCACAGTCCAAAAAACATCAATTCTTTGGTGCTCAGCCTTGTATGGTCCAACTCTCACATCCATACATGACTACTGCAAAAATTACAGCTTTGAAGTGTACGGGTCTCGGTCAGCAAAGTGATGTCTCTGCTTTTTAATACGATGCCTAGGTTTGTAATAGCTTCCCTTCCAAGGAGCAAGAGTCTTTTAATTTCATAGCTGCAGTCACCATTCACAGTGATTCTGAAGTCCAAGAAAATAAAGTCTGTCACTGTTTCCACTTTTTCCTCTTCTATTTGCCATGAAGTGATGGGACCATATGCCATGATCTTAGCTTTTTAAATGCTGAGTTTTAAGCCAGCTTTCTCACTCTCCTCTTTCACCTTCATCAAGAGGGTCTTTAGTTCCTCTTTGCTTTCTGCCATTAAGGTGGTATCGCCTGCATATCTGATGTTTTTGGTATTTCTCCCAGAAATCTTGATTTCAGCTCGTGATTCATCAAGCCTGGCATTTTGCATGGTGTACTCTGGGCATATAAGTTAAATAAGCAGGGTGACAGTATACACCCTTGACGTACTCCTTTCCCAATTTGGAACCAGTCAGTTGTTCCATGTCTGGTTCTAACTGTTGCTTCTTGATCCACATACAGGTTTCTCAGGAGGCAGGTAAGGTGGTCTGGTGTTCCTATCTCTTTAAGATGTTTCTATGAAGCAGATGTTTTTCTGGAACTCCTCTGCTTTCTCCACGATCCAACGGATGTTGCCAATTTGATCTCTGGTTCCTCTGCCTTTTCTAAATCCAGCTTGTACATTTTGAAGTTCTTGGCTCACGTACTGCTGAAGCCTAGCTTGAAGGATTTTGAGCATGCTAGTATGTGAAATGAGTGCAACTGTACCATCGTATGAGCATTCTTTGGCATAGCCCTTCCTTGGGACTGGAATGAAAACTGACCTTCTCCAGTCCTGTGGCCACTGATGAGTTTTCCAAATTTTCTGACATACTCAGTGCAGTACTTTAACAGCATCATCTTTTAGAATTTTAGATAGCTCAGCTGGAATTCCATAAACATTTTGGATACATTAAATATGCATGAGGCTAAACAAACAACAGGCAATGAACACTACATATACTTGAACACTTCACAGTCTGAAGGCTTCAGTGAGCCACCCATCGGTGGTACTCACTCTGGCCCACGCGTCCTTCGCCCAAGAAGCATGAGACCCACACGGATGCGTCAGGCTTCCCGAACGCCTGACATGTGGGGCGGCTGTGGCGGGCATGCTGTCCCTTGCGTCCCTGATGGAGCGGCGTGTGGCCTGCGTCACTGGGGGCCTCCCTGTTCCAACTTCAGCTCTGACTGGTGTGACCACACCGTCCGCAGGTGAGGCTGGTGTACGAAAGCAGTGGACGGGGTAGGGCACGGGCTCCACTCTGTCCTGCACCTGTCAAGCCAGCCCACCTTCCCCCTCGCTTCTCACTGTAGACTGATTTAACAAACCACGTAATATGAGCACGCTGATCTGGTTTGTGAGCTTTTCTGCCCCATGACCTTTGGGGTGGGTGCCTGGCAGTACACCTAGAGGCTATGGTTCGTTGAGGAAGTTTCCCCCCCAGGGTACGCAGACACTTAATTCAGGGAAGAATATTCCAAGTAACAAATGAAGAAGTCATGACAGAAAGAGAAACAACGAGACATAAAGTGCCTCCGGTGGACGCACACAAATCTATGAAGTATGTGGGAAAAAAATCAAACGTGAATTCATCTGATTCTCTATATTTAGCTGTCAGTACATAAGAGCCACAGGGGGCCAAAAAAAGGGGGGAAGAGGGAGAGACATACAAATCGCGAAGATGGCCCTGATTTGCTACTGACTGGAACAAACGAACTGCAAGACCGAGGAGGTGAAAGCATGGTGACGCGGAGTGGTGTGATGACGGCAGGACTACAGCTGCGTTTAAGAAGGGGGCCCCTCCATAACAGAAGGTGCGGACACCCCAACGTTCACTGCAGCACTGTTCACCACAGCTGAGATGGGGAAGCAACCTGGCCGAGCATCAATGGATGAGCAGGTTAAGAAGATGTGGCACGTACATCCCACGGAGTATATTCCTCAGCCACAGAAAGGAATGGGACTGTGTCTCTGCAGAGACAGGGGCGAACCCCGAGACCGTCACACAGAGTGAAAAGCACTGTACTGCGACGTGTCTACGCAGACTCTCGGAGAGCGGCGCAGCTGGACCTGTCTGCAGAGAGACACAGACACGGAGGCGCGCGGACACCAAGGACGGCGGGGAGGGGGCCGAACTGGGGGCCGGGACAGGCACCACAGACCCTCCGCACGGCACACGAAGCAGGTGACCCCGGAGACCTGCCGAGCCGCACGGGGAGCGCCCCTCAGTGCACTGTGCTGACAGAAGGGTGTGCACAGCGGGATCCAACACAGCGCTGCAGAGCAACTAAATGCCAAGAGAAACAGCAAGGGAGCCCCTGACGTCTGAAGACACTGACAAAATGGCTGGATGGCAGGGATTTGCTTCAAGTAATGGGCAAGGGGACAGATGAATCAAGGCTGGCCATGAGCTGTTGACTGCGGAGGCTGGGTAAAGAGTACATGGAAGTTTACTGTTGCTGTATATATACATCTGAGATCTCCTATCATTGAGCGGCTTTGTCTGCTTAAAGAGAAAGAAGGCAGTAAGAGGAGAGAGGAGCACTTTCTGTGATGCTGGGCAGAGCCCTGGGCTGAGTGCGACGTGAGAGGACCCTGGAGCAGGGGCCATTCCTAAGTGAAAACAAAGATCACCCTTAACACTCCCCACAATATCATCTTTCCTTCTCTGCGTCCAGCTGACTTCCCACTAGACCTGCCTTCTGTACATCTGGACTCTTGAATCTATGCCTGTCTCACCCTTTCAAAACATATGAGGTGTCAAAAGTAAAATTTCAAGGACTTACAGTCAAGCACTCTAAAACCCATTTAAAAAAAAGTGGAGATAGCTTAAAAAAAAAAAAGGGTCAGTTCTGCTGTTTCAGAATTTGTTACAATATAAATTTCTACAAAATGCACCAATCAGAGAAAAAGTTACAAGTCAGCAATCTCCTAATTTGAATGTCATTAAACAAAAATGAGAACAGAAAACAAGAAGAAGCTGAAAGAGAATCTAGGAAAAAGCAGAAAAACCAGGAGAAAAAAATGAAACCGTCTACTCTGAAATTTTCCTTTGCTGAGAACAAATGTCATTTCAGATATATTTTAATTCAAGAGCATAAAGTACTTAAAAATTGCTCCTATTCCCCATTTTAGAGCTAGAAAGCAGTGTGAGGGAGCAAGCTGGGACGGGGTGCTGCTCAGCTCCTATGCAGCACAGGCTGCTGCCCACAGCAGAAAAGGGCCCAGCCAGCGGGACCCTGCCTCACAGTTGTTCAAAGAAATGTAGTATCTATATAATAGGGTCATTCTCAGAATTAAAAAAATGCATATAAAATGCTCAAAACCATACCTGACACAAAGAATGTGTTCAATAAATTATAGCAGCTTTCTAAATAACATCTAATGGGCCTAGAATAACTTACTTATCTACTAAATAAACACCAAATTCCTTAATGCAGCCCCTCAAGCAATCCCCACCTACCCTTTGCCCTGCCCGGACATACCTGGCTCTGGGCTCCCCGCCTGCACACGCACTGCGGGCGGGCTCTGCCTGCCGCGTCTTCTCTCCACTCAGCCCGGCCCCTCCCTGGTGCCCTCCCCGCGCCCACCATCCCCACTGTCCCGGCTTTCAGTGCCCTCCACAGCGCCCCCAGCTCCTCCCCTTCCCCAGGGCACCGTCCAGGATTTCCCCTGAACCCTGCTGCGGCCACACTTGGCCCACATCCCTGCACTAGGGCGCAAGCTCTCAGACGACAGGCAGCCCTCACACCGCAGCCTCCGACTCAGCTAAGACGACCACCCACTGGGAACTTTCCCCTTCCAGGGCCTCAGTGTTTTTACACTTTCTTGATTCTCCTCCTAACTCAGATTGCTCTAATTCCAATTCTCCTCCCCAGCCTCCTCCCGAAACTCTTTTCAGTGCTGGCTACCCCAGATTCTGTCTCAAGTCTTTTCTCTCCCTCTCCCTTTCTCTCCCATCTCCTTCCCAGTTCAGTGACACTTTCTTTATACACAGAAGATTCCCAAATTGCTATTTTGTAGCCTTGCCTGGTTAACCCTCCTCCATACCCACATTTACAGCTGCTTACCTTTTTGGATTTCTCAGAGAACATATTTGGCCAACACATTAAGTTCAAGGTTCCCCAGAACAAAGCTGACTCCCCTTCCCACTGGCTGCTCCCAGCTCAGCCAAGGGCACTTGACTCACCCTGCCAGTCCCCAAGGGCAAAGCTCAAGTGACTCTGTCCTCCTCCTAACCTCAGGTGACCTCGTTCCCTCCCCAGGCAGCACAAATGCAACCCTTCAGAAACACCAGGGACTAGGTCTCGGCAGTGATTTCTCTCTTTGCCTCTCTTCCATTAATCTGACTCCTACCCGTACAGCACAGTGGTAAAGAGAGCAGCCTGAAAACAGGTTCAGCACACACGACCGTAAGCTGGGTGGCATGGGGTGAGTCCCTAACCCCCTGGGCCTCATTTCCTCATCAGTGACCCTGGACAGCTTCCACCTCTCAAGGCTGTTATGAGGCCCAGAATGAGATGAGCACAGAAAGAGCCCGACCCACAGGAGAACTCAGTCAACACCACAGCCGCCTCCATGCCGCCACCAGCGCTCGCGGCCTCACGCCCAGACTCCTGCGAGAACTTCCCAAACCCGCCTCTCTGCTCCAGCCAGGCTCCCTGCACCACAGTGCTGGCCACTGAGATCGTAACTTCGAGAGTCGGGTCTCATGCAGGAATCTGACAAAATGTATTAGGATATATAAAGAAATATGGTAAGGAGTATTTATAGTATCAGATAAAAAAGCATATTAAATAAAAATAGCTGATAAATACAAATACACCAGACACAGCACAGTTCAACTTTCCCTTCTGCAATTTGCTTAAAGTAACTAGAGCATCTTACCTTAGATGTGGGAATACCAGACCACCTGACCTGCCTCTTGAGAAACCTGTATACAGGTTAGGAAGCAACAGTTAGAAGTGTTAGAACTGTACATGGAACAATAGACTGGTTCCAAATAGGAAAAGGAGTACATCAAGGCTGTATATTGTCACCCTGCTTATTTAACTTCTATGCAGAGTACACCATGAGAAACGCTGGGCTGGATGAAGCACAAGCTGGAATCAAGATTGCCGGGAAAATATCAATAACCTCATATTTGTAAATGACACCACCCTTATGACAGAAAGTGAGGAGGAACTAAAAAACCTCTTGATAAAAGTGAAAGAGGAGAGTGAAAAAGTTGGCTTAAAGCTCAACAATCAGAAAACTAAGATCGTGGCATCTGGTCCCATCACTTCATGGCAAATAGATAGGGAAACAGTGAGAGACTTTATTCTTCTGGGCTTCAAAATCACAGCAGATGGTGATTGCAGCCATGAAATTAAAAGACGCCTACTCCTTGGAAGGCAAGTTATGACCAACCTAGACAACATATTAAAAAGCAGAGACATTACTTTGTCAACAAAGGTCCGTCTAGTCAAGGCTATGGTTTTTCCAGTAGTCATGTATGGATGTGAGAGTTGGACTATGAAGAAAGCTGAGCGCCGAAGAATTGATGTTTTTGAATTATGGTGTTGGAGAACTCTTGAGAGTCCCTTGGACAGCAAGGAGATCCAACCAGTCCATCCTAAAGGAGATCAGTCCTGAATATTCACTGGAAGGACTGATGTTGAAGCTGAAACTCCAATACTGCAGCCACCTGATGCAAAGAGCTGACTCATTGGAAAAGACCCTGATGCTGGGAAAGATTGAGGGCAGGAGGAGAAGGGGACGGCAGAGGATGAGATGGTTGGATGACATCACCGACTCAATGAACATGGGTTTGAGTGCACTCCGTGAGTTGGTGATGGACAGGGAGGCCTGGCGTGCTGCAGCTCAAGGGGTCGCAAAGAGTCAAACACGACTGAGCAACTGAACTGAACCCAACCTGCTTACTGACTAAAATTCACCTAAATAAACTTGTTCTTCATTTGATCAAAGTTGAATCTGCCTCCTCCCACAAAATATTAAGATTTGGGTTATCTGGAACATTTTCAGTGTAAAGAAAAAGAATATGATTCCAATCTCAAATTAAGTAAATACTCCATCTGCTTTCTAGGCATTACAATGCCAGTGCTTTATTTATTTTTTAAAGTTCAATAACTTCATTCTATGCCCACAATTGATTTCCAACTATCATCTTAAATGAGTTTTCTGATATACAGTTCCAAAACTTAATTTAATATGTCAAAAGTTAGAAAGTTTCTCACAGAAAAAGACTAAATCAGCACCTGAGAATCCTACATGCCATCACTGAAGGGATGTTTATAAGTCATAACTTAAATGGGGGCTAGTGTTTTGAATGATTCACTGAATACCACTAGGCAATACCTCTGAAATATGCTGTCTACTAACACCTGTCATAAAACAGTGTCTGCAGCAAATGCAGAAAATTTGCATCCAAAGAAATGAAACCTTACCTTTTTTCTACTCACCCCATATAAATTTATACTTTGAAAGACTGTTGAATAAGAATAAACAAAATGTACATAACCTTCTTAATATACTAATTTCTCCTTACTAAGTGACTTTCTTATGGCTTTTTTAAGCTTGTTCTTCATTCCATTTTGAATATGACTTTTATCCATGCCACTCGCTGCCAAAACAAATATAAGTGCCTAAGTCATTCATCTAAACCATCTGAGAGTAAGATCTGCCATTATTTAAAGAAAACAAATAAGTAAATAAGACTTTTAACATGTACTATATGGACATTTTGCACACCTGGCAGATAAGAGGCTTACTCTGCAGAGTGGCGGAAGGAGTAAAGACTTGCAGGATCCACCAGATGTTTAATCTTGAGCGAACGGGTCTGAGCTCGTTCCCTCATCTGTGAAATGAGAACACCATCCTTCTAGAGGGATGCTGTGGGAATAACAGAGCAGTGTTTGAAGTATCAGACACAGCAGTGGTGTGCCTGCTCCACCCACAGCCAACCCTTTAGAGTCAGACACTTAGTCAAAGCTCATGTCTGCCCTTACTCAAAGTGTGACCGTGGGGACGCTGTTTAATCTCTCTCTGCACTGGGGACCTCAAATTTTTAGATGAGGAGCAGGCTACCTACATCACAGAGCTGCCGTGGGCCCCGAGTGTGCAACAGAACGCACAGCATCTCACACGCCTCCCGCATACAACACGTTCCATGGGTGCTGTTTCTTCCTCTTCTCTTCTCCCCCAAACAGGTTCAACGCCTGCTCCTCAAAAGGCCCAGGATCTAGTAAACCTGCCTGACATGCACTCAGAGGGCAGGCCTTTTTCTGGTCAGGAATCCTCATGAATCCAGGGCAACAAGGACATCTGTACTACAAGATTTTTCTCAGTTTCAGGAGGAAAGAAAATATTTTAGCTATCCCCTCTGCATTCCATTTTGTACACACTGCTTTTCCAGAGGTGGAAATACAAATTTCCCTTTTTCCATGTTTTCTAAATACTTAAATAGCTTCCATTTCTCCTCTAAATGGGTATTAGCTTCTGTATGCAGCTTAAGTTAAAACCAAAATCTATCAACTATTTTCACCACTGATATCAGTGGTGTTGAGAAACAAAAATACTCTAACACTTCGTTTCCTCCCAGGTGTTATTCTACACATTTAGTTTCAAAAAAAAAATCTAGATTATTTCAAAGTAAATTTTTTATTATGTTTACTCCTGATGCCAGTTTTAAAACCTTTAACATCTTTCTACTTCAATATAAAGCATGAGAATTCAAATAAAACAAAAGCTGTCATAAACATCAAACCACGGTAAGATGAAGTTTCCCTCAAAACTAATTCAAATAATTTTCTAAACACTGAGGTTCATTAGCTAGTTAACTAAATATGCAGTCCTGCTAGTCACCTGTGTATGTATTCAGCTGTGTATGTTTGAACAGTTGAATGAATTAAACCATTTACCCACATATTTCATGGTCCTAAAATTGGAAATAAGTCATCATCTTCCCCTCAAAAAAAAACCAAAAACCTGTATTTAGCATCTGGAGAAAAGTCTGTAAATACTAAAAAACTTTTCAATAGATATTTTACATATCCAAAATTTATTAACTAGGGCCCAGAAATCTTACAGAATGACTCAAAGCTATCAGACGAAACCACCTTCATGGAAAAATCTCCGCGTGAAAAGCTAAATCTTTCAGAGCTCCACAACAGGGGCTCCCAGAGCACCAGCCAAGGAATTACACAGGAGGCCCTTTTCCTGTTATTTTGCAAAGACTGGGTTAAGGCGGGACTGTCTGACTTCCACCGCACTACACAGTTTGTGTCAACAGCACGTGCCCTCAAAAAGCTACATTAAAAAAAATTTTTTAATCCCACAGTAGGGAGTTGCTGTTTCTCTTAATTTATGAAGCCAAAATGTTTGGAGAAAAGGAATGTGTCTGAACACGAAATGAAAACAAGCTAAATACCGGGTTTAAATAACTGGTCTAACGGCGCCTGGACCGCGTACGGGAGGACACAGGCGTCAAGAACGACCGCAAAACCTGAGGACCGCCGCACAGCCCTCGGCCTGACTCGCAGCCGTGCTTACAGATGTCAGAATCAGCGCAGTCTGCGCGCCAGCCGCCTCCTGCCAATAATAACGAAACCAACTCGGATGTCGCGGCGGTGCAATCACAGCTATGACTGCGGGGGACATGAATGCAGCACAATCCGGAGAATGCCACACATCAAAACGACCCCGTGTAAAAACGCGACAAAACTGGTCACTGAGGGGGGACCCAAAAAACAAAAGCCACCCACCTCTGCTACCCAGCGAAAAGAATCTGGGGCCCCCCACCGGCCCCAGCCGCGGGCTCCCGGCCGAAGAGCAAGCCGGCCCGGCCCGCTCCTTTCTGCCCTCGCCCCGCGGCCCCGAGCGGCGCGCCGGGCAGGCGCGGAGGGGGCACGGGGCAGGGGACCAGGCGGGACGCGCGCGGCTGCGGGGCAGGGCGGCCGGGCGCCCCCGCCTACCTGTGCCGAAGGCCTTGGCCACCAGCCAGGCCAGATTGCAGGCCACCTTGGCCCTGGAGAAGTCGTAGTGGTCGAAGGGCTTGATGGCCGGAACAATGAACGTCCGCCTCGCGTCCCGCGCGTCCGCGGCATCCCCCATCCTCGCGGGCGGGCGCGGCCCCCTCACATGGCGCGGCCGGCCGCGGGGCCGGGGTCGGGGTCGGGGTCGGGGTCCCGGCCGCGTCCCCGGCCGCTCAGAGCACCGGGCGGGCCCCGCGCCTCCCGCGGACGCGCGTGCGGCGCCTCCCCTTTGTCTCGCGGGGCCGGGCCCGGGCGCGGCGGGGGCGGGCGTCCTCAGCGGGCGCGGCGCGGGGGCCGCCCGGCCATCACGCCGCCCTC
>ML663555.1:1541836-1628784 GCA_007570785.1 Antilocapra americana
GGACTGCGCGTCCGGGGGGACTCCCGCCGCGCCCTCGCGGTGACCCGGGCGGGCGGCGTCGCCGACCGAGCGCGAAGGTGCGGCGTCGGGCGGGCTGACGCGGGGCGCGGCCGGCGCCCGGGACCGGCGGGTCAGCGCCGCGAGCGCGAGGCCGGCGTCCGCGAGCGCCGGGGCTCCGTCCCGTCAGAGAAGAGCGGCCCGTCAGACGCCCGCCGGCCCCTCGGGGTCGCCCCCGCCGGCCGCCCCGCCCCGGCGCGGCCCCCGCTCGCAGCCGTCTCGTTCCGGCCCACAGGAGTTGCTCCAGTAACGTCCGCTCTGGTCGGGCTTCTTTAAGTCTTCATTGCTCTCAGTGTCTCCTTTCGGAACACTGTCTGTTGTTCAGTTCAGTTCAGTCGCTCAGTCGCGGCTGACTCTTGGCGACCCCATGGACTGCCGCACGCCAGGCCTCCCTGTCCATCACCAACTGCCAGAGTTTACGCAAACTCATGTCCGTTGAGTCAGTGATGCCGTCCAACCATCTCTTCCCCTTCTCCTCCCGCCTTCAACCTTTCGCAGCATCAGGGTCTTTTCCAGTGAGTCGGTTCTTTGCCTCAGGCCAAAGTATTTGCCATCAGTCCTTCCAATGAATACTCAGGACTGATTTCTTTTAGGAATGACTGGTTTGATCTTGCAGTCCACGGGACTCTCAAGAGTCTTCTCCAACACCACACAGTTCAAACGCATCAATTCTTCGGAGCTTCTGCGCTCAGCTTTCTTTATGGTCCAACCCTCACATCCATACGTGACTGCTAGCTCTGACTAGGTAGACCTTTGTTTGCAAAGTCAAGTCTCTGCTTTTTAATACGCAGTCTAGGTTGGTCATAGCTTTTCTTCCAAAGAGCAAGTGTCTTTTAGTTTTATGGCTGTAATCACCATCTGCAGTGATTTTGGAGCCCAGGAAAATAAAGTCTGTCACTATTTCCACTGTTTCCCCATCTATTAGCCATGAAGTGATGGGGCTGGATGTCATGATCTTCGTTTTTTGAATGTTGAGTTTTAAGCCAACTTTTTCACTCTCCTCTTCACCTTCATCAAGAGGCTCTTTAATTCCTCTTCACGTTCCACCGTAAGGGTGGTGTCATCTGCATATCGAGGTTATTGATATTTCTCCTGACAATCTTGATTCCAGCTTGGGCTTCATCCAGTCCAGCACTTCACACGACGTACTCTGCATATGTTAAATAAGCAGGGTGACAATGTACAGCTTTGACATACTCCTTTCCCAATTTTGACCCAATCCCTTGTTCCATGTCCGGTTCTAACTATTGCTTCTTGACCTGCATACAGATTTCTCAGGAGGCGGGGAAGGTGGTCTGGTATTCCAATCTCTTGAAGAATTTTCTACAATTTGTGGTAATCCACACAGTCAAAGGCTTTAGCATAGTCAGTAAAGCAGAAGTAGATGTTTTTCTGGAATTCTCTTGCTTTTTCTATGATTCAACAGATGTTGGCAATTTGATCTCTGGTTCCTCTGCCTTTTCTAAATCTAGCTTGAACATCTGGAAATTCTTGGTTCACGTACTGTTGAAGCCTGGCTTGGAGAATTTTGAGCATTACTTTACTAGCATGTGAGATGAGTTTGATTGTGCGGTGGTTTGAACATCCCTTGATATTGCCTTTGTTTGAGATTGGAATGCTGGCATAATCTAATTTTAGTCATTGTCCAATCCTTGTTATCTTCATTTCACACACACACAAAATGGAAAGCTAAGAAAAACTTGAAAATTACCCCACGTCGCAGAACAAGTAAAGATTTGAACCCAGGACTGTCTTACTCCAGAGTCCTTTTTTTTTTTTTTTGGCCTTGTGGCATGTAGGATGTTACTTTCCCAGTCAAGGCTGGAACCCACACCTGCTGCAGTGGAAGCATGGAGTCTTAACCACTGGACCTCCAGGAAAGTCCTTAGAGACCATGTTTTAACTAGTAGGGCTTTTCTGGTCCTTTCTGCCCTTTAAGATAGAAGCAGGGCATATGAAGTAGGGGGTAGGGAACTATGCTTTGGACCCAACTAACCAAAAGGATAGCTTCACTGGCAAGCAGGCCCTTTTGATCCTGTTTGATCCCCATAAATACCCTCCCCAAACACAGGGCATTACAGATAAGCCTTGGTAAGGATATGGGCTACAAAAAGAACGTGAATGACAAGAATAATAAATCACAGTGTGGTTGGTGTCATTTTCAATAATGAATATTAATAAGGTATTTCTCATAGGCAAGTCCTTTTGCTAGATCACTTGGTGGGATAATAAAATCAGCATATGGGTAATAGCCAACAAAGCACATTCATATGATAAATACCTTCATTCTCACATCCATGCTGTGACATAGACATTATTATTATCTTTCAACTCTAATCTCCCTGAGGGTCACAGAGATAAACTTGCATGGGCAAGATTTCATGGTTGATTCATACCTGAGTCTGGCTTCAAAAACAAGCTCAAGCTTTCTGGCTCCACTCCCCGGGCACCTTTCCTCCCTCCCCAGATTATGGAGGCTGACATGTTCATAAGTAAATATAACACGACGTGATAAAAGAGGTAAGTGCACATAAAGTACAGAAGGAACATGCCAGTGGGGAAGTCGGTTTCATAGAGACTTCTGTTTGGTTGAATGTACTCAAGTTCACCTTCAGCCAAATCATAAAGTGACAAGTCAAATTAAGAGAAACAGCCTGGAAATCCCATGGACAGAGGGGCTTGGTGGGCTACAATCAGTCCATGGGGTCACAAGAGTCAGACACAACTGAGCGACTAAACTACCACCACCGTAGCCTGCAAAGGTTGAAGGGAGATGCCAAAGCATTCGCCGATCTCCAAAACCATCCAAAAGCCAATGCAAGATGCTTCAGGCCAGAAACCATGCCCAACCAACTTGATGCCGCATATGTGACTGAGCACAAGTGGGGCGCTGTATAAATGCTGGCTGGATTTTACTGATAGCGATGTCAACCTAAACAGACACAACGAAGAAGAGAAGGCAGCACAGAGTCGCTCTGACTTGTCCTTTGACTCAGTGCCAATGCATTCAGTAGCGGTGGCCCAACTGTGGTCCCAGCTGGGGAGGAGCGTTTGTAGGCATGGGAATAAAATGCCTGCCCAAAGAGCAGCTTTTACTTCCAGGGAGGCTGTGAATCCTGGGGTCATCGGAGGAGGCTGTTATTAACAGAGAAACACTCTGAGTACAAAGAAGAAGGATTCGCTTTCAGGGAGACAGACACTGCAACAGGGTGCTCTTTGTGATTCCTTTTAGAATGATCCTTTTAACGACGAAATCTCTGCAGAGCATCGCGGTCAAAAAGAAATGCTCTCCGCTGCCTACTTGAGGTATCTGACTTCATTAAAAACAGAAACAAAGCCCAGTGATTCTCTGAGCCAGCTTGTCCAGCTGCATAGCCAGTCCTCTGTGTTTCATCTCCAGGCTTGGACTCTGTCCATCAAGCAACAGCGACACTATTCCTGCATGTCCATTCCTCCTCCTCCCTGTATTAAGAGATTATCTGCTACCTCGAGAAAACCGCGATTCAAAAGAGCGCATGTACCCCAGTGTTCACGGCAGCACCGTTTGCAATAGCCAGGAGGACATGGAGACAACGTAAATGAGACAGCTGAACAGATAAAGAAGATGAGGCACTATTTACAGTGGGGTAGTAACCACTAAAAAGAACGAAGCAGTCATTGGTAGAGACGCGGATGAACATGGAGTCTGTCACAAAGAGTGAAATAAGTCAGGGAGAGAAAAACAAACATCGTGTATTAGCGCGTATATGTGGAATCTAGAAAAATGGTGCAGATAAACCTATTTGCAGAGCAGGAATAGAGTCACAGACACGGAGATGGGACCTGTGGACACGGGAGTCGGGGGAGACCTGGGAGACTGGGATCGACATGTGTACACACGTGTGAAATAGACCGTGGGAAGCTGCTGTGTAGCACAGGGAGCTCTGCTCTCTGTGGTGACTTAGAGAGTGGGATTGCTGGGGGCGGGGGTGGGAGGGAGGTCCGCGGCGGGGAGGATAGACGTGTCCTTACAGCTGGTTTGCAGAAATTAACACCACATAGTAAAGCAGTTGTACGTGATCTCTTTCCTGGAAAATCCACAGTGTCAGCCAGGCTTCCTTCCTTGGGGCCATCCTCCACTTCTGTGTCTTTGACTAGATTCATAAATGTTTTCATTCATTCATAAGCCAGTATTGACTGGGTACTTGGGTGCTGAGGCTGTAATGTCGAACAAGACAGCCCAGCAAGCAAACTTTGAATGGAAAACAGAGATCTCAGGGCCTGCATGGACCAGCTCTCTTCCTGTGGTCATGACTAGCTCTGTAGGCTTGAAGCCTTGTCACTTCACCCACAAAAACCTTCAGCGTGTCCCTTGGAAACAAACTATAGAAGACTACAGTAAAAACGTAAGTTATTTCTTTAACTGAGCGCCTATATTCACATACTGTCGTTCACTTTCAATTAGTCACACTAATAGCAGTAATGCTTATCGAGCACTGTCTGTGCACCAGACCCTGTTCCGCATGTATTAACTTATTTAATCCTCACCATAGTCCTGTTTTCCTCATTCGGCAAATAGAGTAACAAAGGTACAAAGACCTTAAGTGATAAAGATCTCATTCTGAAACGCGAGAGACTAGACTAAGTCACCTTTGAATCAACCGAGTTATGGGTGACCAAGGGAGTGGTAAGAAAGAGTGCTTAGTTAACTAATGACAATAATTGTTGACCTGGCTGAAGCGCAGCAGCACCTGATGAACCAGGCTGGGGTGGAGGGGTGTGGGCCGAGTGGTTGGCACGCCATCATTTCTAGACACAGTTGTGGCTTTCGTCTGCATAGCTAAGAGTTTTATAAGGATTACATCAACCTTCACAACGACTCCAGCAAGGCCTGTGTGGTCTGATGCCAAGTGTGGAGCTGAAGCAGCTGAGACTTGGGGAGGCCACAGAATCTGCCAGCATGGAGCTGTGCGTCAGAGCCTAAACCCAACTGTGAAGCCTGGCCCTTGGCTTCTCAGGGATGGCACGCCTGTTTCCCAGATCCCCAAGACATTGTCCTGTGTTTCCTAGTCACCCCTGAGTCTCCTGTAGCAGGCAGCACCTCCATCGCTTTTAGAATCACTGAAGGCAGGTAAGGATGCTGGAGAGAACAGAAAGAACACGGTCTGAGAGCACAGACCCTGGGGTCCATGACTGTTCAGCCATGTGATCTGGAGGAACACAGGTCACGTCTCTACTCTCCGATTTCCACTTCTGTAAAACAGCAGAGGTAGGGGCAGGCAACCTCTAAGGCACTTCCAGTGCCATCTGTCAAAGGGGGAGGGTGACATCTCTGTACTTCACCAGATAGTAACTGAAGACTTAATCAGTCTGCTGGCTAGCATTCAGGATTGTAATTTTTAGAGCAGAAGTCACTTTTTTATTTCCAGAAAGCACTCCAATGGGATTGGGCGGAAAAGCTAGGGGAGGTTACAGAGCAGGAAATGGGATCCTGGAATCTGGACGGAGGGGGATGGATGCAGTTGTTTGTGGTTAAATTCAGCAGTTCTGCTGCTTGAGTCGTCAGAGTCTGGAGGTTTTGAACATCACCAAGTCACTCATGAAGCTGTTGATCCTTGTATCAGGTTCTTGATGGAAACAACCCACACATCTACCAGTAGAGGAGAAGGCTGATCAAATAAATTATGATGTACCTCGGGTTCATATGGACAGAACAAGACATTATGTGCGTGCTTCGTCACTCGTGTCTGATTCTTTGTGTCCCCACAGACCATAGCCCACCAGGCTCCTCTGTCCATGGAATTCTCCAGGCAAGAATACTGGAATGGGTTGCCATGTCCTTTTCAAGACGATCTTCCTGACTCAAAGATCGAACTCATGTCTCCTACATTGCAAGCGGAGTCTTTACCACTGAGCCACCTGGGAAGCCCCCAAGACATCATGTGGCCAAGTAAAAAGAGAGGTGTAGGGATTTCCCCAACGGTCCAGTGGCTATGGCCTCGTCTTCCAGTGCAGGGAATGGGGGTTTGATCCCTGGTTGGGAGCTGAGATTCCCCATACCTGTGACCAAAAAACCTAAAGGTGAAACAGAGGCAACACTGTAGCAAATGCAATAAAGACTTTAAAAATCAAAAAATCATTTTTTTAAAAAAAAGGTACAAAGTAGTAGGTTTCAGGTGGTGTTTAAAAAACATGAAAGTGAAAGTGTTAGCCGCTCAGCCGTGTCTGACTCGTTGTGAGCCCATGGACTGCAGCCTGCCAGGCTCCTCTATCTGTGGAATTCTCCAGATAAGAGTACTGGAGTGGGTTGCCAACATACCTGATATATTACTGTAAATTTAGGTTATGAATAATCAACTATATATTAAAATGTGTGAAACTATCATAAAATAATAATAAAATTCTCAGGCTAAAACAAACAAAATACATATTCATTGACTCTGCCTGGACCTGAAATTTTGACCAAGAAATTGGAGGAGTAGGTGAGAGAGCCAGGTTTCTCTTTGTATGCTTTGGTAGCTTTTGATTCACATGCATTTTTACTTATTCCAAATATAATTTAATCCATTTTCAATATAATTTAAATATGAACATATTTATAAAGTAATAGTTTAGATATGATTAGATTTATTTTAACTCACCTCTTCACTTTTTCCTGTAGGTGGCTTCGGGCCCCCACCCCGCCCCGAACCCCTGGAGCTGTGCTCACAGTCCTTCTGAGCTCCTGCCAGGACCGCCGTGGGCATCTGTGGCGCCTGGCACTCAAGACAGCCCCTTTGTTCCCGAGACAGTCTTGTCTTTCAGGTTCCGTGGGCTCCAGGCTCTGTTTTCCCTGCTGTCCTTCCAATCCTAGCAGAGGAGATGGTCAAACTCATCCTTGGGCCCCTGCTCCCTCTTCACTCCTGCCCTCGGCAACACAAGGATGTCTTCATGGCTTCACCTCTCAGCCCTGGACCAGTCTGGTGGCCCGAGTCTGATGATTCCCAGTCTGGATCTCAGCCTCTGACTCCCAGGTTATGCTAACCTGTGTCATCGTTCTTGAGCCCTGCATCCCTCACTACCGATCCCTCTCATCTACTCCAATCATTTCACACTTTGAGCCCACAGGTGAATGAGAGAATCTTCCTAACCCTGAATTTTGATGACTCAGTAAATATCCACAACCAGTAGACTTTCATGATTTCAGACTGTGTGTCTGATACTGTCCTAGGCCTTTCACAGATGGCCTCTTACTAAATTTAATAATAGGATAGATATCATGAAGATATTAATCACATTTTACAGTTGGAAAATGGAGACCCATGGAAGAATTGCTCTAAGTTTTGTGGGGAGAACAGAGCTGACACTCAAAGGTCTGAGCTCCTGATTTCAAGGCCAGGAATCCATCTGTTCCCATGCCTGCTTGCTGGCTCTGCCTGGCTTACTGGATGTGGTCTAAACATTTGCCCTGACCCTGAGGATCCCCTGCAAAATGGCCTTCAGTTTTGTATTTCTCCAGTGTTCTACAGTCCATATCAGGTCAAATTACTTTCAAGACATTGAGTGTATTTAATCCTTCCCCACGTTTATTGCTTTGGATAATTGTTTTAACCCCCTCCACAGTACCCTCTACCAGACCAACATGAGCTACCAAAATCCTCTCGTCTTTCCATATCTGCCTCAAATGCCACCTCCTCCGTGAAGCCTTCCCTGCCTCACCCTTGGTTTCCCTGATCAATCTGTGTCCTTTTATGAAACGTTTTTTCTTGGATTAAAATTCTCTCTGTATACTGCTGCATAACCACCAGCAGTGCCTAATATGTAACAGACCACAGGAAGCATTTGTTGGATAGAAGACAGAATCAGTGAATTAGCAGCTAACAAAAATACACTTTAACACACACTCCAGGGCCATGAAACACACCCATGTAAATTAACTAGCTCATATGGGGATTAAAAATGGAAAGTTGATCTCCTTAGTGCTATACTAGGTCATTTCCACAGGTTCCTAAATACTAGTTTATCATGTTTTATTAGAATTTGTACTGAGAAAATGTAGTGGGTTTTTTTTTTTCATAAGCTAATTTTCTTCCTCTGAAGGACTACTTTTATTATGAGATTATTCCCTTCCTGATTTTTTTCTGTTAAAATGTCCTTTTTCTTATTAAATAGTCGGGATTACTGATGGTGGGTGAGCTTTTTGAATCTTCATTTAGAGATATGAGAAGTTGATAACCCAATATCTGCTCCTCTCCAGTTTATTTACTTAGTCATTCATTTGGGAACCATCCCTGCTCTGTGACATCCCAGTGGGAGACCACCGCTCTGATCAACTAAGTGAGTTAGTCCTGACTCGCTTCTTAAACAAAACTGGCTCCAAATAGCTCAGAAAAACAAAGCACAAATGTGTTATTTTTGTGTATCATATTTGCTATGGGAACAGCTATTACTCTCATTTCAAATATGTTGGTATTTGAACAAGTTGTGGCATATGGACTAAATTTTCCCTTTTTTTCAGTCACTAAAAATATAAATCAAACCTTCCGTTAAAGGGCTGGTTAGGAGCTATGCTTCAACTTTGCAGACTTCTTCTTAAATGGATGTTGAACTACTGCCGGAAGTAGGCCATGGCCCTTCTTTCATTATGCCACAGACAGAAGAGTGTACTGCACCTCTCTCTGATGTTTGGTCTTCGGGGTCAGGCTACTGGGAGCCTGCTGAAGCTATGATTTTGATTAACCAGAACAGACTGTGGTGGCTTCCTTATCCAGATTTAATTTTCTCATCTGTTCCCCATCTTCCTCCTCGATTTCTAGATCAGAGAAACACAGCTTCCTGTTTATTTTCTTCTGTTTTGATTTAAAGGTTCTGGATAGAACTGGAAGAAGAAAATTACAGCTTGAGCTTGAGCATTTGAAAAGGCAAACGCTTGTGACATCCAAAATGATATTCTTTATGGAACTTGGATAACTCAACATTACTTATCCCACATGAGAAACGCTTTATGATTAGGGTCCTCAAAATGAAACCTGGAGCTGAAAAGAAAGGAAAAGTGACAAACAGCCCAGGGTGTTCAAAATGTGCAGAACTTGTCCTCCATAATTCCCACACGAAGGAGGTGTCCTGGAAGACAGAAGACTTGGTGCTTTAGCTAGTCCATCCCAATTCTGCTTAAACCTAGTTCTTGTTGCATTTTAAAACATCTCTGTTACGATAGTGAAACAATTCAGAATGGTAACAACTGTTTGTAAAGGAAATCAGGAGATTTTTATTTGAAGGTAAATAAGACTGGAAATGCTCAGAACCACCTGGACTCACGCAGATGGTAAACCATCTTCTCGCCATAGATCCTGTGGATCCACGTTAATATTCATCAATTTGAAATTGATGTTGTTGTTTACCTTTCCTGGGCCACTTAGCTAGTTTGGTTAACTTTTTGGAGTGAGGATGGGTGTAGGAGCAGAGACATGGGAGTGGGGTCAGGACTAGATGGTGGGAGGTTCAGCCTGTTCCCAGATCTTGGCAGCACTTTGGAAAGTATGTTATTTTTTCATTAGGAAAAGGGAAAACAGTACAGATAGCTCAAGGAACCCCACCCTAATAGTAAAAACAATTAGAATACATTCTCATTGCAACTGAGTATATTTTTGGTACTTAAAACTCAACATTTTTTTCATATGGTGGAAGCAATCCATGCTTATTTGTTTAATTTAGAAAATAAAGAAAAGCAGATGGAACAATAGACACCGGTAATTTACCAACCAGAGATGCACTTTGTCTATCCTTCCATTTATTTTGTGCCAAAGTGAGATTCTACTGTATATTCCATGTATAACTTGTTTCTTTCACTTAGGTATTATTAATATACCTTGATATTAATAAATATTCATTTAAAACATCAATTTAATGCATAGTAGAAATTCATTGTTTGGATGTATCATTTTTATTTGTTTTTAACCAAACCCCTGTTATAGGATATTTTTGTTATTTAGATAATTTTGTTTCTTATGATAATGCTTTAAGCAGTAAACTTGAACACACATCTTTACTTTCCTGATTATTCTTAAATATAGATAAGTTCTTGAATGTGAATTATCAGTTTATTTTTAAGTCTTTTGATGTATATGCTATACTGCTCTTCTGAGAAGTACAAATTTTCATATATACCAGTAATATGTAGAGTGTACTGGTGCTGGGAAAGATTGAGGGCAAGAGAAGAAGGGGGTGACAGAGGATGAGAGAGTTGGATGGCATCACTGACTGAATGGACATGAGTTTGAGCAAGCTCCGGGAGATGGTGAAGGACAGGGAAGCCTGGCGTGCTGCAGTTAATGGGGTCACAAAGAGTCAGACAAGAACAACAATGATGTTAATACATTTCTTCATAATTTTCTTTGCCTTTTTTTCCTCTTATAAGACTAGTTTCCCATCCCAAAGAAACGCCAATGCCAAAGAATGCTCAGACTACCGCACAATAGTACTCATCTCACACGCTAGTAAAGTAATGCTAAAAATTCCAAGCCAGGCTTCAGCAATACATGAACCATGAACTTCCAGATGTTCAAGCTGGTTTTAGAAAAGGCAGGGGAACCAGAGATCAAATTGCCAACATCCGCTGGATCATCGAAAAAGCAAGAGAGTTCCAGAAAACCATCTATTTCTGCTTTATTGACTATGCCAAAGCCTTTGTGTAGATCACAATAAACTGTGGAAAATTCTGAAAGAGATGGGAATACCAGGCCATCTGACCTGTCTCTTGAGAAACTTGTATGCAGGTCAGGAAGCAACAGTTAGAACTGGACATGGAACAACAGACTGGTTCCAAATAGGAAAAGGAGTACGTCAAGTCTGTATATTGTCACCCTCCTTATTAACTTATATGCAGAGTACATCATGAGAAACGCTGGGCTGGAGGAAGCACAAGCTGGAATCAAGATTGCCAGGAGAAATATCAATAACCTCAGATATGCAGACGACACCACCCTTATGGCAGAAAGTGAAGAAGAACTGAAGACCATCTTGATGAAAGTGAAAGAGGAGAGTGAAAAAGTTGGCTTAAAGCTCAACATTCAGAAAACTAAGATCATGGCATCTGGTCCCACCACTTCATGGGAAATAGATGGGGAAATAGTGGAAACAGTGTCAGACTTTATCTTTGGGGGCTCCGAAATCACTGTAGATGGTGATTGCAGCCATGAAATTAAAAGTCGATTACTTCTTGGAAGGAAAGTTATGACCAACCTAGACAGCACATTAAAAAACAGAGACATTACTTTGCCCACAAAAGTCCGTCTAGTCAAGGCTATGGTTTTTCTAATGGTCATGTATGGATGTGAGAGTTGGATGGTGAAGAAAGCTGAGGATTGAAGCACTGATGCTTTTGAACTGTGGTGTTGGAGAAGACTCTTGAGAGTCCCTTGGACTGCAAGGAGATGCAACCAGTCCATCCTAAAGGAGATCAGTCCCGGGTGTTCATTGGAAGGACTGATGTTGAAGCTGAAACTCCAATCCTTTGGCCACCTCGTGTGAAGGGTTGACTCATTGGAAAAGACCCTGATGCTGGGAAAGATTGAGGGCAGGAGGAGAAGGGGACGGCAGAGGATGAGATGGTTGAATGGCATCACCGACTCAATGGACATGGGTTTAGGTAAACTCCAGGAGTTGGTGATGGACAGGGAGGCCACGACTGAGCGACTGAACTGAACTGAACTGTATTGATTTCTGAGAGACATATATTAAATGTATTAGCTCTTTGTCTATCAAACATAGCCATTTTTCCAAGTTTACCTTTTTCTCTTCAATGTTAGTTATAGCATTTTTTGATGCCTCGTTTTTCTGTAGTCAGCTGTCAGTCTTTTCCACTTTCTGCCTTAAATGTTAAACTTTAAAAGGTCCTTCCTTCTGTGCCTCCCCACTGAAGGTTAAATGACCGCACACATGTGAGTGAGTACATGAATCGTTACAGGTGCACTGTCTGCAGAGATGCTGAGGCTGTGCTCACTGTTTTGATCATTTTTATTAAGAACATTTTTATTCTAGGTAGAAACACAAGCATTTTATTCTGAATTATACCAACAATGTTGACTATGAAGATATTTTCACAGTGAGTGCCATTAAGCTAATCTACATCTTTGACCAATTTTCTCCACTTTGCAGTTAAACCACTCTCATCTTTTTTCATTTTCTTTTGATCTCTTACTGAGGCTATTTTTATTGGGATTAGTTCTTTTTCATGTAAATTTACAACTAAGCTCTTGTCTTTTGCTAAGACATTTTTGGCCAAATCAAATTCTAACAGCAGCCTGCAATTTTAAGTTTTCTTTCGTGGCCTACATTTTTAACAAGTTCAACTTTCCTGAATCACATTTTCATACTTCTAATTTAAAAAACAAAATGGGATTCTCCAAACAGCTGTTTATTAAAATTTTTTCCTGTATGTAGTCTGGCTTGTTGTCTTTGAAGTTTTGTGTGGCTTATTTCTTTTCATGATTTTTTACTCGGTTCAGTTCAGTTCAGTTGCTCAGTCATGTCCAGCTTTTTGTGACCCTATGAACCGCAGCACACCAGGCCTCCCTGTCTATCACCACCTCCTGGAGTTTACCCAATTCATGTCCATTGAATAGGTGATGCCATCCAACCATCTCATCCTCTATTGTCCCCTTCTCCTCCTGCCCTCAATCTTTCCCAGAATCAGAGTCTTTTCAGATGAGTCAGCTATTTGTATGAGGTGGCCAAAGGATTGGAGTTTCAGCTTCAACATCAGTCCTTCCAATGAACACCCAGGACTGATCTCCTTTAGGATGGACTGGTTGGATCTTCTTGCAGTCTAAGGGACTCCCAACACCACAGTTCAAAAGCATCAATTCTTTAATGCTCAGCTTTCTTCACCATCCAACTCTCACATCCATACATGACCACTGGAAAAACCATAGCCTTGACCTGATGGACCTTTCTTGGCAAAGTAATGTCTCTGCTTTTTAATGTTCTGTCTAGATTGGTCATAACTTTCGTTCCAAGGAGTAATCGACTTTTAATTTCATGGCTGCAATCACCATCTACAGTGATTTCGGAGCCCCCAAAGATAAAGTCTGACACTGTTTCCACTATTTCCCCATCTATTTCCCATGAAGTGGTGGGACCAGATGCCATGATCTTAGTTTTCTGAATGTTGAGCTTTAAGCCAACTTTTTCACTCTCCTCTTTCACTTTCATCAAGATGGTCTTCAGTTCTTCACTTTCTGCCATAAGGGTGGTGTCGTCTGCATATCTGAGGTTATTGATATTTCTCCTGGCAATCTTGATTCCAGCTTGTGCTTCCTCCAGCCCAGCGTTTCTCATGATGTACTCTGCATATAAGTTAATAAGGAGGGTGACAATATACAGACTTGACGTACTCCTTTTCCTATTTGGAACCAGTTTGTTGCTCCATGTCCAGTTCTAACTGTTGCTTCCTGACCTGCATACAGGTTTCTCAAGAGGCAGATCAGGTGGTCTGGTATTCCCATCTCTTTCAGGATTGTCCACAGTTTATTGTGATCCACACAGTCAAAGGCTTTGGCATAGTCAAGAAAGCGGAAGTAGATGTTTTCCTGGAGCTCTCTTCATTATGAGCTGGATAAAAAGGCTGATGGATGACAACGGATGTAACTGCAGTGTTTCACCGTATGGCGAACGAGAGAACGCAGTAGGTCTCCTTTGCCAGTTCAGAGTCAGTGAGTGACATGGTGGCTTAAAATATGCCCACAATATCTTCTCCAGGTGATACTCCTTTTAAAACACGCAGCATGATGCCCTTTCCCCAGAGTGTGGGCTGGAGCGAGGGACTCAGCTCCGAAGACCAGGAGGAAGCGTGGGGGCAGTGCCCAGGGGCCAGTCCCTGGAGACACGGCCTGAAAGGCAGACCTCTGCCTGCTCTCATCTCCCACCCCTGGGAGCCCTGCTGCCAGGCGGTGGGGACACCCCTGTGGGGGCACCACCTGGGGAGCGCACTGTTGGGTCCCAGGTCCCCTCCTGGGGGGCTGAGCCACAGAGCCTCAGCCAAACTGTGCCTGGGTCTGGAACCCCAGAGACTGTAAGATCGCTTTGGGGTGGTATGTCCTGGAGAGACGGTGAGCCCAGGGGAGCTGCCCCGGGGTCCTCGATTCGCTTTCCCTCAGGGATGCTCCGATAACACCCCTCTCTGTACTGCCCCTCCTCCCCTCAGCCCGCTCCCTTCCCCTCCCCCGTCACTGCCCCCTACCCTTTCCCTTCCCATTGGCACAGCAACGGCCAGGCTTCTGTGACCCATTATGGATGCCAGGGAGGGAGAACACAGCTTTGGTGATCATGCACCATGCCCGCTGAAGGTGTGAACTTGCATGGCACAGGTTCCTATGGGGTGCAGAGGTGCCCTCCATCCTTCCCAGACCTGCAGCACTGTGTGCCCACTGTGGGTGGGCAGCAGGGGATTTCAAAGGAACCCTTAAGTATACACAATACAAAAGTAGTGACTGGGATGTCCTGGTGGTCCCGTGGTAAAGCTTCTGCACTCTCACTGCAGGGGGTGCGGGTTCCACCCCTGGGCAGAGCACTAAGACTCTGCCTGCCATGGGCCAAAAGACAAGTCAGTAAATAAGATAAAACATAGTGGTCGCTAGAGATCATGTTAAAAACACAGGGATCTTAGATGGCTCCCGGAACCGTCCACTCCCCGTGGGGCTCTCTTGGGCCGGACCCTTCACAGGGCTGCCTGCGTGTCCTCACAGCTTGGCGGCGGGATTCTCTGGAGCAAGTGATCCGAACAATCTGAGTTTCAGTGTTTGCTCCTGTCGCTCACACAAATAAACCGTTTAATTGTCTCTTCCCCTGTGGAATGCTGCCCTTGTAGCTCAGTTGGTAAAGAATCTGCCTGCAGTGTGGGAGACCTGGTTTCGGAAGATCCCCTGGAGAAGAGAAAGGCTCCCCACTCCAGTATTCTGGCCTGGAGAATTCCATGGACCGTATAGTCCATGGGGTGGCAGAGAGTTGGACACGACTGAGCAACTTTCACTTTCACACTTTCCCCTTTTTTAAATAGGTCTCTTGACAAATACTTCCTGGGGTCCATCAGCTACAGTATGTTTTCTGTCTTGAAGTAATTTCTTTCTTTTAATAAACTGTTTTCCCCCAATCACGTCCAACTAAACATCCAAAACAAGTTGTTTTCCAGAATAATTGTATGTGATAAGGCAATACAAACTCAACGTAGTGATGTGTTTTAGCAGGATCTTGTCACGGCGTGACGTTACACACGACTCTCTGAGACATCGTGGCCAGATACAGCAAGTGTGTGAACTGTGCTGGTCTGTAAGTTGCATACCAGCCTAGCCCCCAAGCCCAGACGGAATCTCAGCATCAGAAAAGAGGGGCACTGCTTTCATTTTAAAGCTAACAAAGATTAGAAGCAACATTCAATTACAAAGATCACTCAGCATGGCTTCAGCTGATGAAATGCTGAAATAACAACGGTAATTCCAAGGACCATGCTGTGTTGCTTTGGACAGTCCAAGGAGGACTAGTGGAAATGCTGAATAAAACAAGTCTGGACTTCTGCTACACGCCAGTAGCTCCTCAAAAACCTTTTAAAAAACTTAAAAATAAAATAAAATAAAACCACTTAAAACAAAAAAATGAAACCTAAAATTGTTTTATTCCACTCTCTAAAAAATTCTTAATTAAATGATTAAAATATAAATTAACTATTATAATTTAGAACAATATTACATGAACTTTACTACAAGGTGTTTTTCACCTGATTCAGTTGAGTTCCAGGTACTTTTTTGCAGAGGAAATTCTCTAAAAGAAAATAAATTACCACAGTTTTTCCAGACAAATATCCTAGTGCTTTCTAAATTCCAAATGGAACTAAGACTACATTATGTAAAAGATGCTTGCCAAGAGTGTGACTGATTTTTGATCAAAGGCCTTATTAAAATACACACTTTCCTAACAGCATCCTTTTCCAAAACATCTTAAAAAGCAAGAACACAACTAATGAGGGGAGAGTCAGGCTCTACGTAACATGTTTAATTTGTTTGACTTGGTTGTGTGTGTTTTCGGAACTTGTTAAAAAAAAAAAAAAAGCACCATAACAACCCCCTCACTCAGGTCAGGCTGAGTGCCGAGTAGAGTGTCCAGCCAAGCTACCAACCTCAGCACAGAGAGGCTTGAACGGCAGTGCTGGGCGGGACGACCCGCGCAGCACAGCCGGGGAACCAAGGGGCCTTGAGCCTGCAGGCCTCTCGTGCCCCAGCGGTTGCCAGCTGAACAGGAGGCTCCTGGAGCTGGCAGGGGAGTGTGCCCAGGAAACTCAAGGGCACGGAAAGAAGCACATCGAAACGTACCCAGCAGCTGTCCGTTCACTGGACTTCTGAGAGGCCAGATATTTTGGTGCATGCATTTCATTAGCTGATGCGGAGCTTCTGCCGTTCAGCAGAACTAAGACCCTTCAGGCTCAATGTATCATGTTCCCAGTTTGGTTTTCAGTTGTGCTTCCCCTTTAACTTCGTATTCTGTCATAAAGTACATACCCACTTCCTAACCATCAAAATCAAGCAGTCATCAAAAACCACGGTTTACTGTTTAAATTTGGCATAATTCACATTTTAAAAATAAAGAAGGCCGTCGCTGCGCTCACCCTGGAGCTGCACGGAGGCTGGCGACTCCTGCAGCCTGCCGTCTTCTCTCAGGGCCTGCGAGACCCCGTTGCTCGTTGCCACTTCACTGGACTCCCGGGAATGAGTTACAGAGTGCGTTCTCCTGGGAAAGCAGAAACAAAAATCACGTAAGAAGGGACTAATGTAACAGTTCTCAACATTTTTAATTCTCAATTGCCCATTTTTAATTCCCTATGTCAGTTGTCATTTAAATAGTACCCAATACAGAAGCATGTTAAAAAGAAAGGTTAATAATATGAGATGAAGACCACACGGATATAAAAGCCTTACTCTGCGCCACTCTGCTGTCATTTGGGGGTCTTTCTCAGCCTGGGTGTACCCCTTGGCCCCCCTGCCCCAGCACCCCTGGGTGGCGGGAGCAGAGCCGGGAGCGGGAGACGGGGCAGAGGAAGAATCACTGTGCCCAGGGGCCCCGGGCTGCAAGTCCTTTCAGCTCTGCCCTCTCCTGCAGGGCGGCTCGCCTCGCTGCGACTCGGTTTCCCCATTTTGAAGTAGGGTGTTGAAGAAGGTGTTAGGAATGGCCTACCCTCAATTAAATGACATTGGCATCTAAGTCTGCCTTCTAACACGGTCTCTATCATTACATAAAGATTTACCCACTCTACATGTACACTGGAATAATACCCAGCCACAAAAAGAGCGAAAGAATGCCATTAGCAGCGACACGGATGCAACTAGAACTTACTGTATTAGGTAAACACACCAGAGAGAGAAAGACAAACATTATATGCTATCACTTATACGTGGGATTTAAAATGAACCTATTCTATAAAACAGATCCCCGGACATAGAGAACAGACTTGTGGGTGCCAAGGGGGAGGGACTAGAAGACAGATAGGATGGGAGTCTGGGGTTAGCAGATCCAAGCTATTACACACAGAGCTGTAACAAGGTCCCAGCATGCAGCGCAGGGGACTCTAGTCAATATCCTGTGATAAAGCATAATGGAAAAGGATATTTTTAAAAAGAACACATACATACATATAACTGGACCACTCAGCTGCCCAGTGGAAATTAAGACGACATTGTAAAGCAACTATACTTCAATGGTTCACTTTTTGCTTCATTGTTCCCCCAGTTTTATGAAATACTGTGTCTTCAGTCTTTGAGCCTAGTGAAGTAATTTCGGAAAACACAGCTTGATTTTAAATGATTTATTCATGGGCTGTGTTGATAGTAGAAAATGCTGGTATTAAATCAATGTATCACAAGACACTCCTGCTCAAGTTCAAAATGTTAGAATAACAGGACTTGTCTTCAGCAACCACTGCAGCTATTTGAGGGTATAAATCAGGCAGGACTAGTTTTACTTTGGTTTAAAATATTGCTTCTCTGGTGGCTCAGCAGTAAAGAATCTACCTGCAATGCAGGAGATGCTGGTTTGATCCCTGGGTCAGAAAGATCCCTGGAGAATGATACAGCAACCCACTCCAGCGCTCTTGCCTGGAGAATCCCATGGACAGAGGAGCCAGGCGGGCTGCAGTCCGTGGGGTCACAGAGGGTCAGACACGACTGAGTGACTAAAACCACTGAGGAAACTTAGAATATTTCAATCACTTTGTATTTGCTTCAATTGTTTAAAAATAAAGTGTTACAGGTGCAGTTAAAGCCTTCTATCTACTTTCCCCACCCTGTTCCTCACCCTCTGCCTCCCACGTATGAATTATTGTGCAACGAATGTTTTCTCCTTGGCGTATTTTGTAATTTTAAGACATATGAATATACAACAAATAAAGCACATCACTGCATATACTTTTAAACTTTGTATTAGTGACACCAGACCATCTTTCAATGTTGACATTTACCCATGTTAACCCGCTTAAGTTTGTTCGCTTTGATTGTTGTAGAGCATTCTTTTATGTGAATGTACTGTAGTTTATGTACCTAATGGCAGAAAGCAAAGGGAAGCCACAGAGCCTTTCTCTTTCACAGAAGGTGAAAGAGGAGAGTGAAAAAGCTGGCTTAAAACTCGACATTCATAAACTTCAGATCATGGCATCCTGTCCCATCACCTCATGGCAAATAGATGGGAAAACAATGGAAACAGTGACAGACTTTATTTTCCTGGGCTCCAAAATTACTGTAGATGGTGACTTCAGCCATGAAATTAAAAGATGCTTGTTCCTTGGAAAGAAAGCTAGAACAAACCTAGACAGTGTATTAAAAAGCAGAGACATCACTTTGCCAACAAAAGTCCCCATAGTCAAAGCTATGGTTTTTCCAGTGGTCATGTACGGATGTAAGAATTGGACCATAAAGAAGGTTGAGCACCAAAGAATTAATACTTTCGAACTGTGGTGCTGGAGAAGACTCTTGAGAGTCCCTCGGGGAACAAGGAGATCCAACCAGTCAATCCTAAAGGAAATCAGTCCTGAATATTCACTGGAAGGACTAATGCCAAGGCAATAATACTTTGGCCACCTGATGTGAAGAGCCAACTCGCTGGAAAAGCCCCTGCTGCTGGGAAAGATGAGGGCAGGAGAAGGGACGACAGAGGATGAGATGGTTGGATGGTATCACTGATTCAATGGACATGAGTTGGAGCGAACTTCTGGATATAGTGAAAGACAAGGAAGCCTCGTGTGCTGCAGTCCATGGGGTGGAAAAGAGTCAGACTCGACTGAGCTCTGAGCAACAACCACCTCAGTTTATGAATCCATTCTACCCTTGGTGGGTATCTGGATGGTTTCTACTTGCTCGCTGTTGCAGTATCACTAACACAATGTCGTTACTTGTCCCCTCGGGCGCGTGTGTGAGGGCTGCTGAGATGAACGCGCACCTTCTCAACCTAAGTCTGTATTTCTCAACGTCCTCCAGTGTGCGTGGGTTTCTCCGGCTCCGCGTCCACGCCAGCACTTGACATCATCCGATGTTCACATTTTTTCTGATCCAGCTATGTAAACGCTACTTCATTTTCATTATGATTTGTGTTTCTCTGATTGCAATCGAGTTGGAGTGCTTTTCTTTCATGTTAATTCAATTTCTTCTGTGACCTGCCTGTGAGTATCCTCTGCCCGATTTGCTTTTGAGTTGTCTTTGCTCAGGTTTTTCCTTTGTTCATTGCATGAGGTAGGTATGTAACTTTTTTCCCCACATGATTAATTCGATTTTACACCATTATTTATTGAACATTTGCCCTCCCCCCACAAATTTGTAATGTCATATACAGTTTCCATGTAGGAATGGTTTCATTTTATAAATCTTTGTTTGCTATTATTGATCTATTTCCTATTACTGAACCGGTATTAATTGTACTAGCCACACTTAATTATCATAGCTTGTAACAAGTTTTCTTACATGGTAGGGAAATTCCTTTATCTTGTTCTTTATTCTTTGAAAGCATCTTTTCATGTAAATTTTAGAATTCATTTGCAAAAACTCTGTAGAGATTTTGGTTGGAAATTAGTGAGTTCAGAGATTAATTGGGAGAGAATGAGGTATTTTTACAATATTGAATTTTCCAATAAATAAGACATAGCTCTACTTTTATGACCTTTTTATTTATTTTGACTAGCTTCAGATTTTTTTAAAAGGCCCCCTACATGCTGTGTTAGCTGTACAACTAAGAATCTTATGGGTTTGGGTACTAGGCCTTCTCAAGTGGCTCAGCGGTAAAGAATCACCAATGCAGGAGACGCAGGAGCCATGGGTTCAGCCCTGGGTCAGAAAGATTCCCTGGAGAAGGAAATGGCAACCCACTCCAGTACTCTTGCCTGGGAAATCCCATGGACAGAGGAGCCTGGTGGGCTACAGTCTATAGCATTGCAGAGTCAGATGTGACTGAACATGCTTCACGGAAGAAGAAATAAACTCAGTTTTTAAAAACTCTATCGTTGGTTCTGGTGGTTTGCTGATTCTCTGGACTTGCTGTGATGACTGTGATGATGGGTCATTTGGGAATTGTTGCAGTTTGTTTCTCTTTTTTGCAACTTTTCACTTGTCTTTTTTCATCTCTGACTGCTGAGGCTTAAATTTCTAATACCATAGGATACGAGCGACGGATGATCATGTGTCCTCTGGCGTCCTTGGCCCCTAAGCTTCCTCAGTAACGGCATTAATTCTCTACCGTGTGTAGCTAGTGGCATGCATTGGTCTGCTCAGGCTGCCAGAATAAACACCATAGGCTGGGTGGCTTAAACAACAGAATTGAACTTTCTCCTGGGTCTGGAGGATACAAGTCCATGATCAAGGCTCCAGACGACGTGGTTCCCGGTGAGGGCTATCTGCCTGGCTTGCAGATGGTTCCTAGTGAGGGCTGTCGGCCCGGCTGGCAGACAGACGGTTTCTTGCTGCATCTCACATGTTCTCTCCCTTGGTGCAGAAACACGTGCGCGAGCACACACACAGACACATACAACAGGCCCCCTGATGTCTCTTACAAAGAAACTAATTCTATCGGATCAGGGCCCTACCCTTATGACCTCATTTAACCTTAATTTTTCCCTAAAGACCCCATCTTCAAATAAGCCATAAAAAAGGCTTGAGGAAAAACTGCAATATAAGCAGTGAGAGGTAAGCTAAATGATGTATGGTTATTCTTATATTTATTTAAATTAGAGAATTTATCAGAAACATTTGGTTGAACATCTCCTAATAAATTTGGTATGAAGATCTGATAATGAACCAGTTCAACCATTACACAAAGCGCTGTGAGTGTGTGCTCAGTCGTGTCCGACTCTTTGCAACCCCCTGGACTGCAGCCCTCCAGGCTCCTCTGTCCATGGGATTCTCCAGGCAGGAATACTGGAGTGGGTTGCCATGCCCTCCTCCAGGGGATCTTCCCCACCCAGGGATCGAACTCAGGTCTCCTGCATTGCAGGCAGATTCTTTCTGTCTGAGCCACCAGGGAAACCCACACAAAGCCCGATCGTTCTGTTATTGTTCTAACGTAAGGCAAGAAGGTTATCACCTTTGCATAACATCTACAATATAAAGCAGATGAGGAAATCATCTTAATGTATTCTGTAACTCATTCCTAAAAATCAAATATCAATTATAACTGTTTTGCCCAAATTCTAAGTATCTCAAAGGAAATGTGAAATTAGAACTCATTCAATATTCAGACAGGAAATTTTCGATGGACAAATCAATAACATAGTGTTTTAAACATTTTATAGAAAGTGTTTTAAATCAGATAAATGAAATGATGATCATTCTTTTAATAACCAACTTCCAATACTTGCATTTAGGTGTGACTTTGCCTACAAAACATTTACACTAGCAATAAGAACTTTCATAAGTCCTTTAGTGATACTTGGGTGAAATCAACTTCTAAATGTTCAGCTGCAATGACATGGATTTCTTAATCAGATGTTTTGGTTCTGAGCAATAGAAATCTATCCAAGCTATCTTGAAAATATGCTGTATAAAGGGTTTATTATATGTAATTGGGTTTATCACAAGGAACCTCAAGAATGAGGCCACATGAAGAATCAGACAACTAAACAAGAAAACTAAAAAATAAGTAAGTGTCTACATTTGTACTCAGAGACTCTGCAGCTTTCTGTGCTCATCACCCCTCTCTCTTGCCCCCTAGATCTCTTTCCTTGGGTTCATGGTCAAACCTTTGCTCCCAGCGCTGCCTTCAGACTGCACCTCATAGCATGCACCTCACAGAGGTTGACCAACAGCTCAACTTCAAATCTCTAAGAGGGAGACTCTCATTGGCTGCACAGGTCAGGGGTGAGCAAGGAGGGAGGGGCGGGGGCACTCCCCACAAGTGGACATGCTGACTTCCAGGAGTAAACGGGGGCTTTGGGGTTGGTATCATTTGGAAAAGGCAGACTCACTCAGGTTATGTGCGTAGATTATACAGTGCTGTTGGACGTTGCAGAAATGAGACTTGGATGTAGAAAGTCCTCAGTCAGTGGGGCCTAAACAGCTGCATGTCACCCTCAGGTGGTAACGTTTCTGCATCTCTAGCTTAATTACAGCGTAAACCTGAGCATGCATGAAAGGAAACTGTCTAATTTTATATTCACATCTAACTACTAGGCTCAAGGCTCAAGATCAAGTGATTTTTTTTTTCAACAGTTATCTGAAAAGTTTAGAATCATTTTCACTCACCAAGCTCTTAGGAAAGAAACTATTAATTTTTGACTTGATTTATCACTGGAGCTTCATGAGATTAAATGTAAGTCTGAGGGATATGATGGGTTCTTTTTCCAAACCACCATATTTGGAAATATAAGACAGGCTCCAGTTTTACAAAGAGATCTTTCATTGGGAAAATTAAACACTTGTCATCACATATGTGTTGACCCTGCCTTGCTGTCCATCCCTTCCCCTCAGGACCCCTCATTGGTCCCCAGCCTCTGGCCCCAACTGCTCTTCACCTACATCCCAGGCAGCTATGTCTGTTCCGTGTTCCTCGCTGAGGTCAGAACCTGGGCTTTTCACCACTGGGGACAAGGATCACATGTTGGACAGGTTCCTCTAAACCCTCCAAATTTGTCTTAAACATGCAAGGGGAAATGAAGGGTTGGCTGATTTATCTGTGGAATAAGCAAATTAAGATCCAGGTGATGACAGATAATCTGGACAATTCCATTTCTGGTCCTGTCTTCCTAAAGTAGCCGGACAATTAGCATAGCAATCAAAACCCGCCAGGATTAAGACCCGCTAGATAATCTCATCACTTTTCCATTTGGCAGTTTCTAGAGACAAAGCATGGCCATTTGCTTCTTTGGGAGGAATGCTGACCTTGTACTTAACCTGCATGGCTGGCAGAGGGCACGGGAGACGCCTGGGGACCACCAGAGAGAGGATGGAAAACGGAGTTAGTACACGAGTCTCAGCCCTTAGAGAAAGCAGAGCCTTTGGGTTAAGGTTTCTTTACATTTATTTAAATATTTGAAATGAGTCATTATTGATTCACTGCCCAGCTACTTGATTTCTAAAGGACTGACATCTTGATTTTTTTTTATAGGTTTCTTTATTATAAAACTTATCAGGACTGTATTTTTATTCTTTTGGTCATGCCCAGAGGCATGTAGGATCCTTGTTCCCCAGTCAGGCATTGAACCCGAGCTCCCTGAATTGGAACTGCAGAGTCTTAAGCACTGGACTGCTAAGAAAGTTCCCGACATCTTGATTTTTAAATTGACAGCAGTGAAAAGCGAAAGTCTTTCTCAGAAAATCTGATGTTCTTTTAGATCATTTCTGTCTCTCTCCAGAAATGTTTTAAAGGGCTTATGACACTAAGTTACAGAGCAAAGCAATTCACATTATCCCATTTGGTTCTACTAATCAGCTTAGTAATTATGCCGAGGAAAATATGTTGTTGTTCCCGTTTCAAAAACAGAGAAAATGGCACAACGCCCTTTAGAATCCTTGCCCATGATCGCTGGCCAAACAGGAAGTGAGCCAGTGGCGCTCTGCCCTGCCTCCCAGGGTTTGAAGCTCTGCCCTCTTTCCTGTTTCCTGGCTCTTCTGTGTTGGCTTCAGCCAGGAAATTCCTTCCCTGGAAACAGTTTAGTCAGTCCAGCCTTTTGGAAGCAGTTGTGGAATGACTGGTCCTTGTGTTTCAGTTTGTGTTGGTATATCTCAGAGCTGGGCGGTCCAGATGATAACTTCAGGGCATGGAGCACTTCCAGGAGGTGGGAAAGCCCTGAATTATCAGCAACATCAGCACCACCAACATTCTAGAGACACAAGACCAAAACAAACGAACAAATAATCACGACATAAACAAGGAGTTTCTGAGGAGATGCAAGATGTGAAAGTGAAAGAAGCTGACAAAGTAAAGTGACAAGGCCACGTGTATGGTGATGAGCACGTTTGCCAGATGAAATGTGGGTCATATGAACTAAGGGAGTGGAATTTCTTATTCTATGGCTGATCGGCAGCACACAGCTCAGAGGAAGGAGGGACTCTGCAGCATTTGGGCGGGTTGGTTAGACAGGAAGGAAGGAGGTAAGGAAGGTGTGGGAACAGAACAGGAGATGGCACGGGACATCCTTTCGATGTATGTTGGAATAGAGGGAATCAGTCATTAAAAAAAATCAGCTTATAGAAGAGACTTGTGGACTTTGTGGATGAGGGTAAGGGTGGGATGAGATGGGAGAAGGGCATTGAAGCATGTTAATTGTCATGTGTCTAATCAATCGCCAGCCCAGGATTGATGCTCGGGACTGGTGCAGCGAGATTTCCCGGGGGGGAGGGAGGAGGGAGGGGGGACCCGGAGGGGAAGCATATGTAAACCCATGGTGATATCATGACAATGTATGGCAAAAACAATAATAAAAAAAAATAAAAAAAAATAATAAAAAAAAAAAAGAATAGGGAGGTCCATCTCCCATCAGCTATATCAAATCTAAAAAAAAAAAAAAAAATCAGCTTAAAGAGCATGCAAGGGCCAGGTGGTGGAGGCCTGGGAATGCCAGCTGAGGACAGGCGACTTCATGGGCACCAAGTGGGCTGAACTTGGGTGGATGCAATTAGGAAGTGATTCACCCACCAGCACCTCCTGAAATCATGCTCCAGATAGGATTGCCCTTCTTCACCCCCTGAGCGACTTTTTGAGCTGCTTTCAGGGCAGACTCAGGGCTTTGACTAAACCTAAATAAACACGCCAGTCCCTCATCCAAGTTAGAACTCGTCTCTCGCCCTCAGCTCGGGCCAGACCCAATGTTTGGGTGCCAGCACTGGGTGGGGGGCTGGTCTGCTCCAGCCCCTCCCCGATGCAGCTCTGGGCTGCTTTAGCGTTGGAGACCAGGCAGGCGGAGATGGGCTTAGAGGGGAGGTTTGTACTTGTTGTTTGGCCCCCTAACACGTGGCCGGCATCAGAAGGCTGGCCCCTCCCCGCCGTGCATCTCTGAATGGCCCGCTGGCTGTCCTGACGCAGCACTGTTCCTGGCTCATGGCCCACTGCCTCCCTCTGTGGGGATCCAGGCAGGCAGCTCTCTTGGATGGGGCCCTCCCGAGGCCGTCCTTCCCCAGCTACTCGCCGAGGTACCCAGTGGTCCACAGGGAACACCGCACGTGTTTGCTCCAGAAATGGACAAGTGCTCCCAGAGCAGCAAGGTGCCTTTTTTCCCTGCCCTGCCTCCACAGGCAGTTCCAGCTCACCTCCTCACCTTCATCCTGTCTGATCTGATTTCCTGGGGACATTTTCTCCCCCAAAGTTATGTTCCATTGTTATGGCAAAACCTCCAGCTGGAGTGTGAGATGCAAAGCGCCCCCCTTGCAGACAGCTCCAATCTCTACAAACGGGTTGATTGAGATCCCTTCTTTGGTTTGGAGGTGGGAGGGGAAGGAACACGATGAGATTTTCTACTCACTCCTGACTACCAGGAATCTCCCTGATAAGCCTCCTGTAAAGGCTGGACACAGGCATGGCATTATCGGTGGATCCACTTGGTCACCCCCTAGTTAGTCCTAAAATGACGTAGCTCGTCTCTTTCTTAAATATGGGTGCATTGGTTCATCCGTTGTCCCTGCCTTGAGGCTTTGGCTGAAAACTCTCCTTTCACATCCTGTGGGCATTGGGAGTCCGAGGAAGAAGAAGACTTGAGGAACAAGGAACAGACTTAAATGTATGCACTGCACTTTGCCTGGGAGCCTAGTGGTCTGTCTGTGAGCCTCTGCCCACTGTTATACGATGCCTTTGGCTTGCTGGCTTGTTGGGCTGCGGCTGCCTGATCACACAGGCCCCAAGGACTGCGGCTTTGTCTCCTTGCATCGTCGGTCTCTCATCTCCGTCTGCCTCATTCCGACTTTGCCCGGGGACTGTTCTGGTGTTTTATCTTCTAGCAGTTGCTGTCTAATATTCTTTCAAGATGAGCTTAAATAAGCATATATCCACCCAATTTGGATATTATTTCCTCTCCTAACTTATGGTCCTCAAAGTAAATCCATTTCAGCCACCAATGGGGGCATCCCGTCTCCAAGATGAGTATTTGGGTCTTCCTCTCTAAAGTGTGTTCTCCATGCAGTTCATGGCAAACATTTGAGGTGTTATGTGGGAAAACTTGGGCTTTGTGTTTTAAAATTTTTTCTAAATGTTTCAAGCATTAGAGCAGTAGCCCATGCTTCTAATAATAGCTAAAATAACATGAAGCCAATGAAGCTAATTATCTCTTTTCCACCTCTGCCCCAATGTCATCCATGCACTGCTTCTCCCCTGAGATAACCAATGTCAGTATCTTGTTAACACACAGACAAATCTAAACTCGGATACATTGAGGGGCTATCTCTTATCGTACTTCCTGCAGCTCCAGATGTTCACAGGACCGGATGCCCCCTTGAAGACCCCTAGCCCTTGCGTCCCAACCTAATCTTCTAAAAAACATTTTTTGATGTGAATCATTTTTAATGGCTCAGTCTGTAAATCCACCTGCCAATGCAGGAGGCATGGATTCGATCCCTGGGTTGGGAAGATCCCCTGGAGAAGGAAATGGCCACCCACTCCAATATTCTTGCCGGGGAAATCCTGTGGACAGAGGAACCCGGCGGGTTACAGCTCATGGGGTCATAAGAGTCGGACACGACTTAGTGACCAGCACCACCACCACACTGAATTTGTTACAACACTGCTTCTGTTTAACGTTTTTTGATTTTTTGGCCATGACACATGTGGTATCTTAGCTCCCCGACCAGGGATCGAACTCACACCTCCTGCATTGGCAGGTGGAGTCTTAACCACTGGACTGCCAGGGATGTCCCCCAATTTCCTTTTTTCATCAGACAGTTTATCATAGATTTCTCTTCAAGTTAGTAAATCTATAATAATGTTAATTTCTTCATACATAATTATTTCTCATATGCATTATTTTACATAGAAGAGAAAAATATATACTAGAGTATGTTCCATATATACTAGAGATGTTCCATATAGCCTAGAATATGTTCAGTTTGCTCAGTCTTTCCATCTTATTTGCATCCTTTCCTTTTCTCCTCCCCTCTTCCCTGATCCCTCTGTCCACCCGTTTCTCCTCCAGGGAATTTGTGCAAACAAGACGATACATATTTTTCTGTGTTTTTCTCCAGACTCATATAACCATACTAAGATAGGTAGATTGAAAACCGTTATTTGCTTTACAAAGATGAGATTGTTATGTACTCTGCTGTCGTATCTTAGTGTTCTCATGCAATAATGTCTCATCCAAACCCCTTTATGCTCACTGGCAGGATGTACATTTGTTCCTCTTCATGGTTGCATAATATTCCACAGTGTCGATGAATGCAAAGGAAGTAGCCATTCCTCTCTCGGTTGGCATGCACTTTGTTTCAGGTCTTTCTCACCGTAAATGATGCCACAGTGAACATCATTGTACATGTACCCTGGAGACTTTTAAAAACTGAAGTATAGTTAACTTACAATGTTGTGTTAGTTTCCAACGTACAATACAGAGTGCATATATCTATCCTTTTTCAGATTTGTGCGGGGGACTTTTACTTTTAGGAAATAGATTCCCAGGATTGCAGGGTTGAAGACGTGTGAATCTTCCATTTTAAGAGATATTACCAGATTCCTGATGTTGGGAAAGATTGAGGGCAGGAGGAGAAGGGGACAACAGAGGATGAGATAGTTAGATGGCATCACCAACTCAATGGACATGAGTTTGAGTAAACTCCAGGAGTTGGTGATGGATGGGGAGGCCTCGTGCACTGCAGTTCATGGGTTCGAAGAGTCAGACATGACTGAGCGACTGGACTGAACTGAACTGAACTGAACTAGATTCCTTTCCAAAAGACTTTACATTTCCACCAGAAATATTTTTCCCCCAGTCCCAACCAGAAATAGGTGTTATAACACCTTTTAACACTTGACAATCTAATGACTAGAATATGTTAGTTCTTTGAATTAGTATTTCCCTGACCACTAGAAAGTCTGAGCATCTTTGCATATGTTTTTGGCATCTTGAATTTGCTTTTTGATGATTGGAACATAATCTGCCCATTGGGGGGTTATGTGTGCATGGTAAGGGGTTCCCTCCCCAATTTGTTATAGTTCTTTGCATATTATAGACCTTAGCCCTTTTCCTGTCATAAGTATAGTGAGTGTGTTTTTCTACTCCATTATTTATTTGTAGATTTGTATTTGGCATAGCCTGCCATTCAAATGTTTTTAATCTTTGTACTGCTGAAAATGTCTTTTTGAAAACCAATATCTGAATTTCCTATCTTAGCTGAGAAGGTCTCTCACTCTAAGTCCACATATTGTAGCCCCATATTGTTCTCACGGAATTTTTGTTGTTTTACAACTTTACACGCCATGGCATAGAGTATGATGGTATTCTTTCCAGATGCAGGACCGGTCCTGCCGGCACCATATGGTAATAAACGGTCCTTTCCCTCCAAATGGAAATACCACCTCTGCTCACGGCAAGTCCCCCGGGCCCCAGGGACTGTTCCTGGACTCTCACGTGCCCTACTGACCTGCTGGCCCCAGGCCAGAGCCACAGCCACAAGACTGCACTGGTCTCATGGCTGCATTCTGACGCTGGGGAAGGCAAGCTCTCCATCACTAGCTTTCATTTTTACATGCTTTCCATGTTCCGGAGCTTTAGTCTTCCCTCTGAGCCCTAAGATATTTTGATCCTACATCCACCCCCGCTTAAAACAACAACCACAAATCTTGGCGAGAATTCTAACTGGAACTGCACTGAATTTCTGTCTTAATTTTGAGAGCTCTGTCATTTTTAAAATGTCTTCCCACTCAAGGACATAATAAATTGTTCCATTTTGTTCAGATGGTGATCTAAGCCCTTCAGTAAGGTTTTATTTTTCTTCATATAGGTCATATGCCTTTAGAAATATAGCTCATGTCTCCAATAACAAATGGTATCTATTTCTCTCATTTTTAGTGCCCTTTGAAATACTGAAAAATATTAGAAGCTATTATTTTTTATTGAAAATTTAATTGAAATAATGATAGATTAGCATGCAATCTTCAGAGAAGGCAATGGCACCCCACTCCAGTACTCTTGCTTGGAAAATCCCATGGACGGAGGAGCCTGGTAGGCTGCAGTCCATGGGGTTGCTAGGAGTCAGACACTGCTGAGTGGCTTCTCTTTCACTTTTCACTTTCATGCACTGGAGAAGGAAATGGCAACCCACTCCAGTGTTCTTGCCTGGAGAATCCCAGAGACGGCGAAGCCTGGTGGGCTGCCGTCTATGGGGTTGCACAGAGTTGGACACGACTGAAGCGACTTAGCAGCAGCAGCAGCATGCAATCTTAAGTGATAATACACAGAGATCTCATAGACTTCTACCCAGTTTCCTCAATGGCAACATTATGGAAAACTGTAGTGAAGCATCAGAGCAGGGCCTGGACATTGTACAATACAGACGTACCCAGTTTCCCTTCATTTGTGTGTTTAGTTCTATACAATGTTATTACGTGTGTAAATTCATGTATCCACTGTCATGGTCAAGATTGGGAGGAAGTGCCGAATAATTCATCACCACAAGGAACCTTCATTTTAATTTTTTGCAACCTTCCCCACCCATCTCTCTCATTCTTAAGCCCTGGAAACAACTGAACTATAATTTTGTCATTTCAAAATGATATATAAATGGAATTATATAGTTTGTAACATTTGGGGATTGACTTTTTTGCCCTCAGCATAGTTCCCTGGAGATCAATCCAAGTTGTTTTGCACGTATCAATAATTGATTCATTTTCATGGCTGAGTAGTATTCTACAGCATGTATATACCGCTTTGTTCAGTCACTCACCTGTTGAAGGGCATCTGGACTACTTACAGCTTTTGGCTGTCTGGGATAAAGTTGCTATGGACATTCACACACAGACTTCTGTGTGATGATAAGTTTTTGTTTCGCTGGCATGGATGCTCAAGAATGCAATTGCTGGGTTGTACAGTAATTGCATGTTTCGTTTTCTAAGACACTGCCAGCCTGCTTTCCAAAGTGGCTGTACCATTTCACATCCCATCAGCAGTTCGGGAGAGGCCCAGCTTCCTTGCGTCCCCATCAGCGCATGCTGTCGTCACTGATATTTATCTTCACAATGATGATGCTGGGTGTGCGTGAAACTTTATCACAGCTTTAATCTGCACTTCCCTGATGACTAATGACGTGGACATCTTTTCATGTGCTTGTTTGATACAAATATATCCTCTTTAGTGAAAAGCTCATTCACGTCTCTGCTCATTTTCTGATTGGTTTGTTCGATTTTTTTAACTGTCGAGTTTGAGAGGATCTTTATACACTCTAGCTGCTAGTCCTTTGTTACATATGTGGTTTTAAAATAGTTTCTCCTAGCTGATAGTTTATCTTTGCATCCTCTTCACGTGGGCTTTGGGAGAGTCAAAGCCTTTAAGTTTTGTCGCAGTCTGGTTATTCATTTTCCCTTTCATGATTTATTCAACACTTTTGGTGTCATACATCCTGCCTAGCCCTAAGTCGCAAGGATTTTTTTCCTTCTATTTTTTCTAAAATGTTTCATCATTTTACACTTCACACTTATGTCTGATGATGCCCACTTGAAGTCTTTTTTGTGTAAGGTGTGAATTTAGGTCCAATTATTTTTTTTATACTTGTCCGTTTGTTCTAGCAGCATTCATTGAAAAGATTATCCTTCCTCCGTGGAATCGCCTTTGCAGTTTTGTCAGACCTCCCTGGGCACATGTGTACGGGCCTGTTTCTGGGTTCTCCGTTCTAAACTCCCGAACCATGAGTCTTTCCCTCTGCAAGTCCCACCCTCCCTTGGTCACTGGAGCTAGATTACAGGCCTTCCCAGCAGGTAGGGTGATTCCTCCCCTTTTATTCTTCTTTGTCAACATTGTTTAGCTGTCCTAGAACCTGTTCCATGTAAATTTTAGAATAAGCTTGCCTGTGTCTGAAAAAAAACTGCTGGGATTTTAATAGGAACTACATTGAAGCTATAGATGAATCAGGGAGAACTGATGTCTTTACTGCTTGATCCTCTAGCCCATGAACACAGGATGTCATACATTTGTTTAGGTCTTGTTTGATTTATTTCATCAACATTTTATAATTTTCAGTGTAGAGATGATGAACATGTATTGTTAAATATATATACCTACGTATTCCATTTTCTTTGGGATGATTGTAAATGGTATTTCCCTTTGAGTTTCTTTTCCGCATGTTCACTGTTAGTATATAAAGATACCCAGGGTTTCATGTGTTGATCTTGCTTTTTATGATTCTGCTGAACTTATTTCTAGGTTTTGTTTGTTGTAGCGTCCTTAGGATTTTCTGTGTAGACAATCACGTTGCTGCACAGTGTATGTGTGTATGTGTGTGTGTGTGTACTCACTCACGTTCGACTCTGCAAAACCCCATGGGCTGTAGCCCGCCAGGCTCCTCTGTCCATGCAATTCTCCAGTCAAGAATACTGGAGTGGGTGCTATTTTCTCCTCCAAGGGGTCTTCCTGACCCAGGGATTGAACCTGAGTCTCCTGCATTGGCAGGTAGATTCCTTACCACTGAGCAGCTGGGGAAGCCCTATCTGCAAACAAGGATAATTTTTTCTTATTTTCTAGATGATATGCTATTATTTCATTCTTGCCATAGAGCAGCGATTATAGACTTTCCAGTACTACGTTAAATAATAATATAATAATAAGAGTGGACACCTTTGTCTTGTTCCCAATCTTAAGGGAAAAGCATTTGGTCTTTCACCATTGGTCTCATTTTAGTGGTAGGAGTCTACGGCCATACCACCCTGAACGCGCCCGATCTCGTCATTTTAGTGGTAGGAGTGTGCAGAGTCTTTGTGAAGTTGAGGTAATTCCTGTCTTGATGAGATATTTTTGTCTTTTTGTTTGTTTCTTTGTTTTTAATCATGAATGGGTGTTGGATTTTGTCAGATGCTTTTTATTTGTTAACTGATCATTATGATTCTATGATTTTTCTTCATCTGTTGCTGTGCTGATTACATTGTGGATTTTCAAATGCTGAACCAGTCTTACAGACCCAGAGTAAATCCCACTTAGTCATGGTGGATCATTTTTTAAAATACTGTGTTGCAATCAATTTGCTAATATTTCGTTGGAATTTTTTTATCTAAGTTCATGAGAGAGATTTGTTTGCAGTTTTCTTTTGTTTTACTGTCTTTGTCTGACTTTATATTAAAGTAATACTGCCCTCACAACACATGAGTTAGGAAGTATTCCTTCTGCTTCTATTTTCTGGAAAAGACTGTGGTATTAATTCCTTTTAAATGTTTGATGAAATTCTCCAGTGAAGCCATCTGAGACTGATGATTTCTTTTAGGGGACTTTTAAATTAGAAATTCAATTTTGTAACGATTATAGAATGATTTAGGGGGCTTGCAGGTGGCACTAGTGGTACAGAACCCGCCTGCCAATGCAGAAGACGTAAAAGAAGCAGGTTCCATCCCTGGGTCAGGAAAATCCCCTGGAGAAGGGAATGGCAGCCCACTCCAGTGTTCTTGCCTGGAGAATCCCATGGACAGAGGAGCCGGCTACAGTCCATGGGGTGGCACAGAGTCCAACGCAACTGAAGCAACTGAGCACATTCATACACAGAATGATTTGGGTTGTCTGTTGCCTCTTGGTTGGATTTTGATAACTGGAGATTTTAAAGAAATTGATCCATTTCTCTTAAGCTGTCAAACTTATGAACATAGAGCTGCTCCTGGCCCGGTCCTGCCTGTGGTGAAAAAGGGCTCACACAGGCCTGTGGTCCCACCCCGCCTGCTCACCGAGGGGCCCTGGCAGAAGGAGTCAGATCCGTGTGGAGCTGGAGGGAATGTAAGAGACGCTCAGCTGCCACCTTCCCTTAGCTAAATGTGAAGTTGACGATGTTTTCACATTCATCCAGATATCCTTTCATGCCAAATGGACGGTGCGCAAACAAGGCCTCCGTGAGTCGTCCACACACACAAACACGCGTGGAGCTCCAGCCCCCAGGAACGCGCCGTCGACTTCGCAGAGAGGTCCAGCCAGCCAGACAGCTGGCGCTCAGGCCCCCCGAGGCTGAGGTTTCTACGCAGACAGCAGTCATGAGAAACATCGGACCTGGCATAAAATCGGCACAAACGGCAGAAGGTATGGTTTTTAGAACATAATGGTTATTTGATCTCTGTGCAAACCTCAGCATATTTCTCTCTCTCTCTCTCTCTCTCTTTTTATCCTCTAAAAAGCTATAATTTGACTTTAAGAGTAGTAGTTAGGAGCGAAATGCTAATCAAGTCAGAAACCCGTGCGTTGCAGCCTCTCACGAGGGAAGCATTGTGTGGAGGAAAAACAGCTCCAGGGGCTTCCCTGGGTGGCTCCCCTTGTTGGCCAGGACCAGTCTGCCTCTTCTTCCAGAAATCTTTTTTTCCAATATTACCCTCAAAGGGCCTTACTCCTGCCTTTTTTGAAGGCAGACATGAGGTTTTTCGTTTTAAGGGTTTTCATTGGTGCATGTTATTGAGAAACAAATAACATGGAAACAAAAAAGTAAACAAATGTTGGGAAAGTTACAGAAGTTTAAGACCTTGCCCAAAGTTATCTTAAATATGTGTCCCTAGGCTGCAGCAAAGCGCAGCTGAGGCTGGGAGGCCTCTTCCAGTGCCTTTCTTTGGTTGTCATGAAGAATGTCGTCAGCACCAGCCTTGAGGGGCTCCCCTTTCTGTTCCTGTCACCCTAGTCCCCCGACTACAGCTCAGGGAGACTGCCTTTCCTGCCCCCATGCCGACCTCTCTTCTTTGCTATCGGGCTCTGATATCCTGATGATCTTATTGGAGCAGAATCTGGGCTCCCCTAGTAATTCACCCAAACGCCCACATGCATCTGAAGGGGGTCATTTATGTCCCCGGAGAAGTTCTGTGTCTATAATCTTCATGCAGGACACGTCACTTTAGCTTATTCCCTAACAAGTATCACAGACGGAGGGAATTAGGAAGTGTCCTCAGTTTTCAGTAACAAGCAGGCTCACGTGTTAAGTCACAGCTCCAAATCCAACTGGGGTAACGTCAGTTGGAGAAGAGGCACAAAGCAAATTCAGACGATGACTAAAGGTCTGGAAAATAAGACTATAATAAGAAAGGTAGCAGAGTTCATCGACATCGGAACCGTTACCACTGGGGTAACTCTTTGTAGGGGGCTGTCCGTGTGTCCGAGTGCGTGCGCGCACCGTCTGTGCATGGCGGCGGCAGCCTTGGCCTCTGCCCCCCGATGCCAGTGGCGTTTGCCCTCCGGCTGCGACAACCGAAAAACAGTCTGCAGACGTTGCCAAATGTCCCATTACCTGGTTAAGAGTGACGATGAGAGGGGTAAAGACAGTCCCCTCAGGGGAGAGACAAATTAGGAGCTTGGGATTAACGCGTACATACAGGAGAGATAAACAAGGACCTGCTGTATAGCACAAGGAACTGTATTCAATATCCGGTGAGAATCAACAATGGAGAAGAATCTGAAAAGGCTCTATATAGGTGCACACCTACAACTGGACACACCGAGTCCCTCTGCCGGGCGCCGGGAACCAGCCCGTGTTGTAAGCTAACTGTACGCTGCGCTCAGTCGCGCCCCGCTCTGTGCGGCCCCACGACTGCAGCCCGCCAGGCTCCTCTGTCCATGGGCTTCTCCGGGCAAGAGCCCTGGAGTGGGTGGCCATGCCCTCCTCCGGGGATCTTCCCAACCCAGGGATCAAACCCAGGGATCAAACCCAGGTCTCCCGCGTTGCAGGCCGACTCGTTACCATCTGAGTCACATACTTCCATTTAAAAACTTGTTTCAGGGACTTCCCTGGAAGTCCAGTGGTCAAGACATTGCCTTCCAATGAAGGGGCTTCGGGTCTGATCCCTGGTGGGAGAGCTGAGATCCCGTATGCCTTGTGGCCAAAAAAACCAAAACATTAAACAGAAGCGACACTGTAACAAATTCAATAAAGACTTTAAAAATAGTTCACATCAAAATGTATACAAATGGTTTTTAAAAAAGAAATCACTAAAAAAAAGATATTTAGCCCAAAGCAGAGCTTTGGGTAGGGCCCAAACACATGAAGGGCCCTCACACTGCTGACTGTCAATAGCTTCTTATTTCCACGGAGGACAGCGGAATTTCAGCCCGAAGGATTTGGATAAAATGTGGTGATTAATCTCTCGTGAGGCGTGTTATGCACCTCCTCAGGTTACTGATGAGGAATGGAGCCCCGCCCCGTCTGCGGGAGCAGATAAGCCCCGTGTTTCTCCAGTAACTCTGTGGTGGTCCTGCATGAGCAGAGAAGCAGGGGCAGAAGAACATTCGGCTCCCCTCTGCCATCGTCCTGGCACCTGGCTCATGTGCACCCACAGCAGGACTCGTGTGCACCCACAGCATCGCCCCATCGATCCAATGGGGCTCTGCCAACAGACAGCATGAAGAGTGCTCTGTATTATCTTGACATCATTTAGGAACAGCACAGGGATCCAAAAAATGTCCTTCAGTGTTCTCTTTTGAAGATCCGTCTTACAGGACTTGGAAGAAGTTTATTAGTTCGAAGTTCCATTGGGTTTTATCTTACTCTGAATTATTTATTCGCTCTAAGTGGTAAGAACTATTGTTGGTGCTTTTTAAGAACCACAGGATGAGAACAAGGAGTCTGTGTAAAAGTCCTAGAAAAGAAGCTGCTAGAAAGAGGAAGGGGTGGCGTGATGACTTTTAAAACTTATTTATATTCCCAAGTCATTCCAGAAAGATTTAAGGCTGAATTCTTGATAATGACCGAATTTTTAAAGCTCTCAAATCCGTAGAATACAGATCGTTACATAGCAATGTGTGACAAGGAATTCTTCAAGCCTGTGATCAGACTGGGGCTTTAAATTCTGGCAGTACAGTAGAGAACAATGGTGCTTTGTCTATTCTGCTATATGATAATAGCTCATTCATTTAATGACATGAACTAGTCAGATATTTTACTTGGCTTTTAATTATCTTATCTAATTAATTCTTTAACTGTTTATTGTGTAATTTTCCATTCAGGAGACTCAGGAATAATTTCAAATGTATTGGTTAGGGTTTTTTTTTCCATTGCACGTTACAGAAAACCCACTATGAGCCGGTACAAGGAGAAAAACAAGACAGGGATGGGAAAGAGGGTTTGCCGGGTTTCTTGGCTAAGAAGCCCCGTTGTACGGCAAACGTGGATCCAAAATGTGGCTGGATCCTGGGCTAAAAAATATAAACTATTTTATTGTCATGCTCCCCTTGCCAAGATGGCAGCGCAACAGGAGGAGACTGCTTCCCCAGCAGCCGGGATGAGTCAGTGCCAGTCCTGCCCCAGAGTCTGCTGTCCAGGAGCGATGGGGCTCTGAGGGGCTCGAGTCAGCCCCGGACTCGAGACCGGAGCCACCCCACCCCAACCACACAGAGAGGAAGACGAGACTCCAACAGAACCCAGAACCGCCTAGAGGGCGGCAGGTGGGGGTCAGGCCCCCAGGGACGCGCGTCCTTCACACCGGGCTTGCACTTGAGTGTTTCCGGGAAGCCCTCGTTGGGGATGGTCACGTGGCGGCGTGCTCTGGTTCCTACTCATCTGGCGTGGTCAAGCTTTGCTCAGCTGGGGTCACCACGAGGTCACCACGAGGCCAGCTCTTCTGAGGTGTCCAGAACACTCCTGCGAGGCCCCTGTGTGCTGAGCTGAGCATCCTTCACACGAGGACTTGGGCTTTCTTATTGTTTTCATTTTAATTTTTATTTATTCCTAAAATTTTCATTTTAAATCGGATCATATGACATTATAGTGTCAGACAAACATCATATGATGTTGCTTATCTGTGTGGAATCTATAAAAAGTGATGCAGATGAACTGATTTTCAAAACAGAAACAGCCTCATAAAGACCGAGCTGAAGGACATGGATTGGTAATACCACGGAAACCTTCCCTGGAACAGAGACTGACGGAGACTCGAGGGCCGGGGCAGCCCCGGCCCGCTCCGGGCGCTCCCAGCTGGACACCGAGGGCCCGCGCCCTGCGGCTGAGCGGCCCAGGTGCGGCCTGAGGGCCTGTCTGAGCCCACACGGGTCCTGAGACCACCGCCTACCAGGGGCCCGGTGGGGCTGACGCCTCCTTGCAGACTTCTCTGCATGGCAGGGCCCCTTCTGTTTTCACTCTGACTGACCTGAGCTCACCGTTTGCTCTGAACTTGTAATTCTGGAACCAGGGCTGGCTCCATCCCCTGCGTCTCCGACCCCGGGGGCCTTCCTGGGCCGGCCGCTGGGCCTGGGGACAGTACCAGGACACACTGCCATTGCACTACGGGGTCACACAGCTTCTGCTCAGAGCTGCCCAGCCCCCCGCCCGCCTCATTCCAGAGCAGGGCAGGTGTGGCCCCCTGGCCCCCAGACATTACCGCTCCCCGCTCCCTGCGGGCGGGTGCAGCCCATGTGGCAACGTTCCAGCCGCTGAGATGTGAGTAGAAGCGATGCGTACAGTTTCCAGGTCCTGTCCTAAATGTGATCGTGGGTTAGGTACTCTTTTGTAATAAGATACATATATTTTTTAACATTTATTATTTATTATACTTATATAGATAAGCATGTATTATCATTATTTCAAAGAATAAACAATGTTTACCCTGAGGAAGACAAAACTTCAGAGCGTGATCTTATTTATTTTTTAAAGCCCTTCTTAGTTTGTATTGGGGTATAGCTGATTAACAATGTTTTGATACTTTCGGGTGAAAGGTGAAGGGACTCAGCCGTACTATACATGTACCCATTCTCCCCCAGACTCCCCTCCCATCTGGGCTGCCACACAACATCAGCGAGTCCCCTGTGCTGTACACTAGGTCCTTGCTGGTTACCCATTTCAAATATGGCAGTGTGCACATGTCCATCCCAAACTCCCTGACTACCCCTTAAGCTTAAGTTCATTCTCAAGAGAGTGGTTTTAGAACCATTTTTAAATATATTAGCACATGCTCTCACTTTCTAACCACCGAAATCACATTTTCCGCTCAACAGGGCATCACGGCATCTAAGGAAAAGCCCCAACTACTCGCCTTGCCTGCCCCAAGGTGCTGATATGGTCTGATCGGAGGGCTGCCCACTCAGCCTCCCTGGGCCCCAGGCAGGAGTCAAGGCCTCTGAGGGAGAGAACACTGTCCTGGGAGGCGCAGCAGAGAAGCTGCAAAGCCACCTGCCCAACGTGGGATGCGGCTGAGATTTCCAGCTGTTGGAGGCGCTCACATAGAGAGAGCGGGCGGCTACCTGTCAGGGATGCTGGCGAAGGGCCTTTCCCCTTCCTTCCATCTCCACTTAGATTTCAGCTTTCACCTTAATTTGAGAAGTCACCCCAGGGTGCATGGTGCTGGGGACCAGGGGGCTGCCTTCACAGGGCTTTGCTGTTTGGTTTGAAATGTTTGCTCTTTTGAATTTGTGTTCATTCCTATTGAGACAAACAAACAAACACATTCTAAAGACAAAATAAACAAGAATCCAGAACCTCACCATCTTTACCAGGCTGGGTCCATCCCCCTCTCCTATCGTGTCTTCTGCCATCCGCTCTGAAGAACCAAGAGGGAAAAGACCAGGGAACTCAGGACACTCCCGAAATCGGGGATACTTGATTTCTGAGTTTTCTCTCTCCTTTTTTTTTGCATTATTGCCCCCTTTCCAGGGACTTTTAAAATATCATCTTCAAGCTTTAAATGCCTCACTGACACCCGCCCTTGGGAAGTAAGCTCATAATCTCAGTCTCTGAGAATCAGTCAGAGAGTGGGTGGGGTTTTTGATCTTGTTTTTGCCTGTAGAAGAGAGTCTTGGCAGTTGTTGAATTATTTTTTTTATGACTGGCTTGTGTAAGGCGAGAGTCGAGGAGGTCACACATCACACGTGGTTCCCTCGCCTCTTCCAGGCCATGGCTTCCTTGCCTGTTTCTGTCGGTCTCACTTTCTTTCCCCTGAAATGCAGTTGTCATTTTTTCCTGTAAGCTTTTCCACAGTCTGAATTCTGGTAACTGGACACCGCTGCCTGGTGCTGTTTGAAAGCCTCCTCCTCCGTCTCCTCTGCCTTCTGGAAATGATGCATCCAGAGGCTCAGTCCAACTCGGGTGCCTTTATCTGGCGCGGACACTGTGCCAGTCAGTGGTTTTGTGTACTTTCACTGGGAAGCACAGAGCATATGACTCTGCGATGCTGGGATTGTTCGCAGGCTTCGGGCCCTGCCAGGCTGACTCATACGGGATTCAGTTCTCTCCGTGTCTTCACCTAATGCCTTTTGCAGCGATTGATCTTTGCTCACACCCACAACTTCACTGGAGGCCGCAGCCCTGTGATGCTCTGGGTCTGTAGGGCCCCTCCACTCTCAGCTGGGCCAGCTCTGCAAAGGGAAACCAGCCCGTCAATGACTGGTTCCCCCAGGGACAGTTTGTACAGGAAAGACAGAGAGTGTTCAATTCTTTCTTTTATTTATTGTTGATAGAATGATGAGTTGGTTCCTAAAAGGAAAGTATACCTATTTCTCCCTGCTCACAACACTTCTGAGGCCAGATGGATGGGATTTTCTCTCTCATTATGCAATTCTGACCCTAACTGCCCAGAGTTAGTGCAGATGATTTAGGGGCTCAGGCCCAGAAGACTGTCCCCAACCTGAGATGCTAGCTGCGAATCCCAGCTGCCTGTACTTCTGAGGAACCAGCTATAAATTGGGGACCCCACAACCCTTTCCTCAGCTTGATCATTTGCTTACAGAACTTAGGGAACCACTTACTATCACCCCTTTATTATAAGGGGGCTTCCCAGGTAGTGCAGTGGTAAAGAATTCACCTAATAACGCAGGAGACTCAGGTTTGATCCCTGGATCAGGACAGTCCCCTAGAGGAGGAAACGGCAACCCACTCCAAAATTCCTGCCTGGAGGAACTTGGAAGGCTATCGTGAATAGGGTCACAGTTGGACACGACTGAGCATGCAGCCTGTTTATTGTAAAGGCCACAACTTGGGAATAGCCCAAAGGAAGGAGGTGCTCAGGCCAGGCATGGGGGCGGGGTGGAGCGTCCATGCCACCTCTCAGAGAACTCAGACGCCCTTGAAACCTGCTGGGTAGTGGCTTTATGGAGGCTTCCTTTCTTGGGCACAACTAATTAAATCACTGCCTGTTGGTGATGAAGTCCAGCTTCAGCCCCTTGCCCCTCCCTCTAGGTCAGTGGGTGGGGCTGAGAGGTCTGACCCTCTAATCTGGTTTCCCTGACAACCAGTCCCGCTTAGCCCCACCCTTAGGGTCTTCTCTAAGTCATTGCATTGACATAAGCTCAGATGTGGCTGAAAGAGGCTAGTTATAAATAAGCAAAGATGCCTGTTTCACCCTATCACTCCAGAAATTCCAAGTGTTTTAGGAGCTCTGTGCCCAGAAGCCAGGGCGGGGACCAAATACGCATTGCTCATTGTGTCACAGTTCCCTAGCATCCTCGAAGTCTCTCTTCTTTCTTTTGTGACATCATGAAACCTATCTGCATAAAAGATAGACACAAGAGAGGCTAAGTAAAATTATTTATCACACTCATTCTTCATTTTTTTAAATCATAATAGGGGATCGATTCTACATCCTACTGTAGGACACATTTCAGCTACCACAGCATCTTAGCCATCTCCAGATGCTCTAGCAAAATCCACAGACTGTTGCTCTGCAAAGAGAAATTCAGTTCTCATGGTTCTGGAGGCGAGACGGTCACAGGGCTGAAGTCCAATGTCTGGTGAGGTCCCGCTCCTGGATCGTAGACGGTGCCTCCTCACCGTGTCCTCACAGGTTGAAGGGGTGGGGGAGTCCTGTGGGGTCTCTTCGACGAGGACTCTAATCCCACCCACAAGGGCCCCCCTCACAACCCCAGCGCCTCCCCAAAGTCTTACCTCCTAGTACTGTTGTGTTGGGTGTTAAGACTTCAACAGATGAATTTGGGGAGGACACATTCAGATGACAGCATATGGTAACTTTTTAAAAGTAATAGAAAGATAAACTAAATACTGATTTTTCACTAACAAGATGAAAATTGTAATTAAGTAAATTATAGACATACAAACTGATACTTGCCCATTTATAAAAAGCAAGTGAGCTAAGATGCATCGGCCATATTCATAGTAAAATTTTATTTGACTTAGGAAATGTATTAGTAGCAACTTCACAGTTCTCAAAATTTAATCCTAATCCACAAATATTTGTAATGCTTTTTTTTGGGAATAATCCCCCAAATCCACATTGATCTAAATAGTACTCTCCAGAGAAACAGGTTGGCCAGACTTATGGTGCAATCTTTTGTATGGAGAAGGGAATGACAACCTACTCCAGTATTCCCACCTGGAAAATTCCATGGACAGAAGATCCTGGTGGGCTACAGGCCACGGGGTTGCAAAGAGTCGGACACAACGGAGGGACTGAACAACAAGAGCAGCTCTCGGTGCAGGGACAAGAGTGTGAAGGTGGGGAATTTAGGGGCCAGGAGCCCCCCTTGGTTGTCTTCTTCCCCAGAGAGGATCCGCAAACGGCTCCTGAGAGCAGCTCTCTCTACTGAGGGCCGACGATTACCTGCAACTGTAAAATAGATTCTTATCCTTTAGGCAGTAACTTGGTAGATGAGTAAATCCTTGCAAATCATTCAAATATTTTTGGACTGCAAAGGTGTTGATGACACAAAGGGAAAACTCCAGGGTCTTTGTCCTCAAGGAATCTAAGCCGAGTAGGTGAGGCAGACAGGGCAATCTTAGCAAAGGGATCTGATAAAGCCTGTGTCATTTTTTCCTCCGAAATAATGATTACCTAAGAGTCCTGAGTGGAACTGTGTGAACTGTGTTGACTGACGGCATTTCCCCCACGCCCCGTCCTCTGGTCTTTGGCCTAAGCCAAGTCTCCAAGGGGCCCACTCACGACTACAGTCCGGGCTCTCAACATGCGCCTCGGCTCTCCTGTCGAAAACACTTCGGACCCCGGGTTTGAGCCCAGCCGAGGTCTGCCTGCATTGCCATATAAGGGCCTTCCCTTTTCCACCTCAGAATTCAAGGGGAGGTCGCCACTGACCAGTTCATACTGCAAAGATGTAGACGTTTACATAAGTGACCACTGAAAACCAGCACTGGTTTCTAAGTTTTTTCCCCACTTTTTTTTAAACTCCTGACCCAGTACTGAAATGAAATCATCCTTTGGTAGAAAATTGAAGGCTGCCACCCACATCCCCCATTTCCAGGAGCCTCTGCAGAACTCCTGCTGTTTTTCACAACACTGACTTCAAGGATACAAATTCAAACATGAGCAAAAATCTTAAACTTGAAGTTTGAGCAAAAATCTTAAACTTGAAGTTTTTTATAAGATTTCATGCAAATATATCTTCTTGCTTTACATAATAATACTATTTTATAATGCTTTTAGTAATTATATTTTATCATGCTTTCAGCTTTTGGAATTGCCTTTCAATGAACTGTATCAGATTTTGTGGTGTGTGTCCCCTCTGCCAGTATTAATGTAGTCATTTCTAATTTTATGGTTTCTAAGAAGAAAATCTGATTTTATTACCTCTTCATGGATTTTTCTGTTTAAGCAATGTAACCTTTCGACTAAGTATATCTCTTTTAAGCAAGTATGACTCCACAGTTATTTTCCTTAAGCCCAGTTATCATCTGATACTGACTGATTCACCCAGCTGCGAAAAAGAATTAATCAACATATTATGCTAAAAATAAAGAAAAAATTGCCAATTCTTCAAAATACTTTTATATAATCTTTCAGACTATTTATAATTTAACAGTCATTTTAATTCCCACAGTATATTATTATACTGTCAAATTGAATTTGTTTTTTTTTTTGGCAAAACACATTCACTGTTGCTTGTATTTATCGCTGTGAAGGGATTACCCCAAATGTTAACTGGTCATAGAGTCAGGGAAGGATGTGCTGAAGTGGATTAAAGTCTTAAACCCAATTTGTGAAACCATGCTGAATGCATTACCATCCAAACCAAGATCTTAAAGCTCAGAGGTTCTCAGTCTCTAGCAAACAATGAAAAGTCAAAAATGGAAAGGCGTTCAGCCAGAATGAATCACCATACAAGATGAAAAAAGTAGGAACACCCACCAGATTTCATTATTTGATGGAAAAACAAAAAAGAAAAACCACCCTCTACTTTACAGTAGAGGACAGTGAGATGTGGGAAATGGTTTGGGAGAAAGGAGCAGGTTTCCTCTGCAGATACTGGTCTTAAACCCACGAACTTCTCTCCTTAGTTCTAAGAAGTTACCTAGCTGAGACAAGCCATTTGATAACTTCCCTTTCTCTGACAACCAGAAACACTTGCTCACTGTAGAAGACATAGATGAGCAAAAGATAAAAAGCAAAAAAGCTCAGCATCAAGGGAGAGCTGCTATGTTCCCTTTAAAAAGCCTTCTGGAGATTCACATACCGTACGATGCACCCATTTTAAGTGTATAATTAAGTTTTTTAAAATATATGTACTGGGCTGTACATCACCACCACCGCACTCTAATGTTAGAACAGTCCATTACCCCAGAAAGAAACCCACGGGCAGTCACTTCCCATTTCTTCCCACCACACATCCCCCGCTCCTCGGTCCTGGGCAACCACTGACCTGCTTCCTGTCTCTCTGATCTGCTTAGTCCAGACCTCTCATACAAGCGGAGTCATCATATGGGGTCTTCTCTGACTCATGTCTTTCACTTAGCTCAGTGTTTCCCAGGCTCTTCCAAATTGTAGCAGGCATCAGTACTTAGTTTTTTAATTGCTGAATAATACTCTACTGCATGGACAGGCCACATTTTATTTATCCATTTACAGTGGACGCTGGTTCCTATGTTCTGTTGGAAATACTGCTCCTGTGAATATTCCTGTGCAAGTTTTTGTTTGAACACCTGTTGTCAGGTCTATTGGCGTCCAGGAGTGGGATTTCTGGGTTACGCGGTGACTCTGTGCTTAACAGTTTGAGGAACTGCCAGATTATTTTCCAGAATGGCATGCACTTTACATTCCCATCGGCAATGTGGGAAGGTTCGTTTCTCCATAGAACGTTTGTTATTATTTTTTTTAATACACTTTTGGCTGTACCGCGTGGCATGTGGGATCTTAGTTCTTCCACCAGGGATCGAACCTGTGATCCCTGCATTGGGAGTGCAGAGCTTTAGCCACAGGCTCCAGGATCATGTCAGTTTAAATCTTAGACCACCCAGAGGACTTAGAAGGGTAGAGAAAATTTTCCTCATCCTCAACAACAGCTCGGTACCAGTCTGATTTTTCTAACCATCTAGTGGCATCTTTGTTAAGTTCAAGTTTTAGGATGAAATTTTACATTTGTAAGACAGATCTAGTTTTAAGTAGGCACCTCCTCATTTGGTGTCTCAGAAACTTCACTGTCAAGAATTATGTAGCTGTGAATATACCTGTGCCAGGAGTTTGGGCAGAAGAAATAATATAGATCAATGAGAACATCAACTCTATGATGTGTTCAAGATTGGTAGGAAAGTAGTTCTAAAATTATTAATAAAATATTTATCATGTTGTTGTGCATATTAAATTCATCTCTATAGAAGCTTTAATCTTTCTGCCCTTTTCTGTGGTTGAAATAAAGCAACTTTGGTGTCGATCATGGCTTTCTTCCACCCTCCATGTCTAGTCAACCAGAAAGAACTAGCAACTCTACTTTCTATGTATTTCCGTTCTTTTGGCCATGGCCTGCAGCGTGCAGAATCTTAGCTCCCCAGCCGGGAATGGAACCCAGGAATCAGTCCCTGTATTGGGCGCTCGGGGTCTGAACCGCTGGACCACCAGGGCGGTCCTCTACGCATCTTGATTCCGCCCACTGCTCTGTGCTTCCACGGCCGCTGCCTGAGGTCAGGCCACCGTCTGAGTTACTGCCTCAGCTTCCTCCCTCAGTTTCATCCCCCTACCCTTTTTTCCACATTACAGCAGGAGTGGGAAATAAACTATCGCTGTGTTGTTGTCAAGTGCCATGGAGACTTGGGGTCACTTGTTCCTGCAGTATAACTTGGCCTAAGTAGGCAATACCTAACTTCTTTCAGCTCCTTGGATATGCCATACTCCCACTTTGGGCCTTTCCCTTCCTCTCCCTGTTTGAATCGTCCCAAATTCTCCTGGCCTTCACATCTCAGTTTAGATGTCGTTTTCTCTGCAAGGCCTTCTCTTTCTGCCCAGACTGGATTGTGTGTCCATCTTACACACTCCTGGGACAGTCTGTACTTCCCCCATCCCAGCGTTGATGGCGTAACTTTCCCCCTCATCTACTGAGGGGCAGACACTACAAGTTCCTCGTTCACCATCGGATGCCCAGGCTCGCCGTGTGGCAGGTGCCATAAATCCCTTGCATGAGTGAATCAATCTTAAGAACTTGAAAACTTTGTCACACTACTTCTCAGGGGAAGTCACTGAAGGCAGAAAGTAGTTGTGGTCTGATTCATCATGATGACACAAGCAAAGAAAAATATCCATGGCTGCCAAGTGCTTCCCTGTCTTCACCTTGATGTAAGTTCTACAGGTTTTGCAAGTCTCCCACATTAAAAGAGTGAGGAGTAAGTAGCTCACAACAGCAGTGAGACTGAAGCTCCTTGGCAGGAGAGAATGATGGGCACTCTTGTCTGGGACGTGTCTCAACAGTGCACCAGGATGCCACACGGGCTGGCTCACATTCTTGAAGCATTTCCGGTTCTCAGACAAGCTCTGGGCATGGCCGTGCAGGGTGTGCGCATTCCACAGCTCCGGTCTGACCGAGTCACCCTGGATCTTTTCCTGTCCCTCCCTGCCATAAAGCATAGTGCGGAACAGCCCTGGTTCGTCATGCCCTCTGACTCCCTGTGAACTACCATAGGTAAGGCTTTCCGGGCCCCACGACTGAAAGGCCACCCCAGAGCAGCGCTGCTGCCAACTCAGAGCGAGGAGTCGCAGTCCAGGTTGATTGGACTGGAGGTTGACTTTTTAACCCTGAGATGTAGAAACTTATGTTAAAATACTGGGCTTCCTCTACCATGCCTGACTCACCTGCAGAAGTGGTTTAACTCACCAGGCTGCATATTAAGAATGAAGCAACCCACATGTAAAGATTGACTTGTTTTTGGAAAAGAAAAAACAAGAAAGACTACTTTTCTAAAAGTCATGGTAAGAACAGGCATGTCTATGGCAAGGGTCCAAAGCTTCTCTGAGAAAACTTATGAGAGTCGGGCAGGGTTATGTAACACGTTAGCTTCAACTACTTCTGAGGTTCCCAAGGGATTACAGTGCTGAGAATTTTTGAAACGATGGTTAGAGCCAGGTCCCAGGAAGTAAAAGGGGGATGGCTTTAGACTCAACGTAAAGATCAGGTAGTGCTAATGGTAAAGAGTCCGCCTGCCAGTGCAAGAGATGCAGGTTCAATTCCTGGGTCTGGAAGATCCCCCACAGGAAGGCAGGACAACCTACTCCAGAATTCTTGCCTGGAGCATCCCATGGACTGAGGAGCCTGGTGGGCTGTAGTCCAAGGAGTTGCAAAGAGTCTGACACAACTGAGCGACAAAACAACAGCTGAGAATTGAACATGATAATGTTTGCAAAGCGCTTTGCATAATGCTGGCTTCAGAGTCTAATTAAATGGCAAGTATAGTCAAGCAGAGATCGCCAACGAAGAACTGGACTTCCTTGTAAGGGAAGGAGTTCACTGCCTCTAAAAGTACTTTGGAGTCAACGGCTGTGTGCTGTAGAACAGTTCCTCCTGCCTGGGCATGGAGAGTGGCAGGGACCAAGACTGGACTCCGGAGAATGCATCCAGATGCTAAGACTCTAAGACACAGCAATGCTGAAATTGCTTTGCACATACTGATTCTAAAGTAAAATGGCTCCCAAATACACAAAAGTAAAACTGCTGGAACTATAGGGAAAAATGGACAAATTCATCATTTGATGAGTGACTGTTTGATCTACTTTATTATGTATTGATGGATGAGAGGCATACTGGTAAGGCAAATCTGAACACGAGTGTTAGTAAAAACGCAGAAAATCTGAACGACCAAGCTTGTTTACTTGACATACATCACTGCACCTATCTACCTATTGGTGAGATCAACACTCTCCTTTGGCTTGGAATATTTCTAGAACCTGACCATGGACTACCTAATAGAGTAAGTCTCAAGGATCCTTGACTCCATCCATAGTGTAACATATACGTAAAACACATAAATGCATTTTGAATAAAAAAATCTTTAAATAACTGACGGTTTAAAGGAGGAACAATAATGAATACTAAAAAATAACAGAACTGAGTAAAAACATTGTGTATCGAAACTTGTGGGATGCAGAAAAAGTAGTAATTTGAGGAAAACTTATAACCTTAGATGCTTATATTAGAAAAATAGAGATTAAAGATGCATATACTAAACTCATTTAACTGAAAACCAGAATAATCTGAAGACAATAGTAAGAGACAGAGAAATTACATTTATCAGTGAAACAGAAAACAAATTTGCAATATGTATTAACAAGGTCAAAAGTTGATTGTTGAAAAGCATATAATGAAACAAATTTTCTAGTGAGATCTAGTAGGAAAAAAATGAAAGATCAAGTTAGCATTAATGAAAAAGAGACATAATATTATATACAACACATTTTTAAAAGATAAAATTAAAAACTTTTTAAAAGTAAAAATGAAACAATTGAAAAGAACATTAAAAAATGTAATTTAGAAAAACTGACTCACGAATTCCTAAGAAATGTCAAATAGATCTATAACTATTAAAAACAATAAATCTAAAGGTAAAAATCTTCTCCTCATACAAAGAAACTGCACACCCAGACAATTTTATAGGGAGTTCTGCCGAACTTTGAGGAGACAGGTCATTTCATAACTGTATACATTATTTCAGAGAAAAAAGGGGGAAAAAAAGGAAATATTCCACAACTTATTCTTTGGTGCCTTAAAACCAGGGATAGTGTAAGAAAGGAAAAATTATAAATCAATCTTACTCATTAACATAAAAATCTTAAATAAGGTATCAGCTAAAAGATAATATATGTATTATGGCCAAATTAGGTTTATCGCAGGAATGCAAAACCTATAAATATAATTCTTAATACTGACAGATAAGGGGGCAGTGTTTTTGCTGACTTCAACAGATTAAGAGAGAAAACAAAGCATTTGATAAAATCTAATACTCACTCATAAGGAAATTTTTCGCAAATTCAGAATGAAAGAGAACTTCCTTAAGTTGGTAAAGGGTATTTGAAAAAGCCTGCAAAATACATGATTCCTAACAGGGAAACATGTGAATTAAGGTATTTTAAAACCAGGAACTAGACAAGAATGTCTGCTATCATCACAAACATTGAAGTCTGTACTGGAGACTGTAGCCACCATGATAAGGTAAGTGAAAGAAAAGCAAATGAAAAACAAAGCTGTCATCACTTAACATGGGACCCTCTACCTCCTGTACAGCACAGGGAACTCTGCTCAATGTCATGTGGCAGCCTGGACAGAAGCGGGGTTTGAGGGAGAATGGGTATGTGTATACACATGGCTGCATCCCTGTGCCATCTGCTGGAAACCATCACATTGTTAACACTGTATTGGGCTATACTCCAACACAAAATAAACAATGTTTTAAAAATGTGACCCTCTAAATAGAAAACTCTATTTAACTTATATGCAGAGTATATCATGCAAAATGCAGGGATGAATCACAAGCTGGAATCAAGATTGCTGGGAGAAATACCTACAACCTCAAATATACAGATAACACCACTTTAATGGCAGAAAGAGAAGAGGAACTAAAGAGCCTCTTGATGAAGGTGAAAGAGGAGAGTGAAAAAGGTGGCTTAAAACTCAACATTCAGAAAACTAAGATCATGGCATCTGGTCCCATCACTTCATGGCAAATGGATAGGGAAAATGTGGGAAAATATCAGATTGCATTTCCTTGGGCTCCAAAATCAATGTGGATGATGACTGTAGTCATGAAATTAAGACACTTGCTTCCTGGAAGAATAGCTATGACAAACCTAGACAGCATAGTAAAAAGCAGAGACATCAGTTTGCCAACCCAGATCCACATAGTCAAAGCTATGGTTTTTTCAGTAGTCGTGTATGGATGTGAGAACTAGACAATAAGGAAGGCTGAGCACCAAAGAATTGATGCTTTTGAACCGTGGTGTTGGAGAAGACTCTCGAGAGCCCCTTGGACAGTAAGGAGATCAAACCACCTCAGTTCTAAAGGAATCAACCCTGAATATTCATTGGAAGGACTGATACTGATTCTGAAGCTGATGTGAAGAGCCGACTCTTTGGAAAAGACCCTGATGCTGGGAAAGATGGAGGGCAGAAGGGGGGACAGGATGAGGTGGTTGGATGGCATCACCGACTCCATGGACAAGAGTTTTGAGCAAACTCTTAGAGATAGTGAAGGGCAGGGAAGCCTGGCATGCGACAGTCCACGGGGTCACAAAGATTCGGACACGACTTAGCTACTGAACAACAACACAACCGTGGAAACACATTACCAATGCTTCCCTTTGAAGGCTGTGGAAGAGACCCATGGAGGTGAAGGGCCCCTACACGCAAATTTCATTAGCTTCATGGTCAGTCTGCCTCCACTAACAAAATAGGGAAGACAAGTGAAGTGTCCACAGAAAAAGGGATAAACAGGACATAAACTACTTCACAGAATCAATATTACAGCAGCGAAAATAAATGATCTACTTACTTACACTTAACCACTTGGAAGAATCAGAGAAACGTTCCATGATAAAAGCAAATCCCACAAGGCTATGTGTTATCTTTATAAAGCTCAAAAAGAGAAAAATGAAACAAACAGAGTGTTTGGGAATGCCTCCAACCATGACAAAACGACTAAGGATGGCGAAGAGAGACCAAGCTCAGGACAGCGGTGGTCGAGCGAAGAAACAGGGGTAGGATGCGGGAGGTGCAGGCTTATGCACTCAGTACAACCTCACGGAGTAACGACTTCTGTGACCTCACTGCATCAAGCATCAGCCTGCAAGAGTTCAAGTCCTGGAGTCCTGCGCCCCCCTCCCTGCCCGCTAGCCTTGCCCTTAATTTACCGCCAGCGGCTCGAGGGCCAGCTGCAGAGAAGTGCGACCCCCGGGGACCAACCCAGCAGCGGACGGCGCGCCTGTTCTCGCCGCTGGCGGCGGGGGCGTGTGGGAGAGGCCCAGGGTACCCACACGCAGACTAACGCTGCACCGCGAGTTCCCGTTATTCGCGGGCTGGAAGCGGGCGCCGCCCTCCCCGGCACCCCCCACCCCGCCTCCCAGGGTGCGGGCTCCCCACCCCCGTCCACCGCCGGACTCTCCCTCCTGGCCCGCCCTCCCGATGACGCGAATTCTTCCACGATGCCCGTGCCTGCCCCTGCCCGCGGAACCTGCCCGCTCCAGCGCCGCTCAGGGAATTACCGCCGGCCCGGAAGCCGCCCGGCCTCGCCCCTCCCTCTCGGCCCCGCCCCAGGCCGCTCCCAGCCGGGCCCCGCCCCCCCCCGCCCGGCCGCTCCCAGCCTGGCCCCGCCCCCTCTATCCGGGCCCCGCCCCTCCCGCCCAGCCGCTCCCAGCCTGGCCCTGCCTCCTCTTTCCAGGCCCCGCCCCTCCAGCCCGGCCGCTCCCATCCGGGCCCTGCCTCCTCTCTCCGGGCCACGCCCCCGCGCCGGCCCCGCCCCCCGCGCGGCGGCACCTCCCAAAACCCGGAGACGTGGATCCCGCCCTCTGCGCCGACCCCACGCAGCAGGGTGGCCGCACGCCGCGGGCTCGTCGGCCGGAAGCCCGGCCCGGTGCCTCAGGGGGAGCCGCCCCGAGCGGAAGCTGACACGGCCGCAGTCCGCGCGGGTGAGCGTGGCCCCGGCCCCGCGGCTTCGGCCTCCCTCCCGTCCTGCTCCTCCCGTGCGGGGCGCGGGCGCCGGGCCGCGGCGGCGCGCTGGGCCTTCCGCGGTCCCCTCCCTTGCGCCGCCGCCCCCGCCCCCGCCCCGCCCCGCGTGCGGGGCGCGGTGACGCCACGCGCCTCTGCGTGCGTGTCCGCCGGGCCGACGTCAGAGGAGGGGCGCGGCGACGTCGGGGGGCGGGGAGGGCCGCGGGGCTGGCGCGGCGCCCGCGCAGCCTCGGTTCCGGCTGCGGGGCGGCCGTTCGAGCTCTCGCCCCTCTCGGGCATCGCGCCTTCCCCACCCGCCCCCTCTACCTTTTCGGAGACTTGAGGTTGTGACTAGACCCTCACTTGCTCTTCTGTTGGAATTTTTCCCGAAAAATGGAACCTGGCAATGTATCCTAAGAATTTTTTTTTTTTTTGGAAAATTGTTTCTCAGCCGATTTAACAGCCCCCAAATTAGGTTAAATGCCTGTTTCTCAATTGCTGTCAGTTTGCAAAACCCAGTATCTGCTGTAAATGGGAAGAGCTGTGGTTGGGAGCTTTCACGCACCAAGAAGGTGTGCGTGCGCTCCGAGTCCCGCAGCCGCCGGTGCTGAGTCCCCGGTGAGACCTGAGCTTGTAGCACAGGTCACAGCAGAAGAACATGCGTGTGTCCCTGGGGCGACGTGTTACTGTTGATGCTTGCGCTTTTGTTGTAAGGACTCCAGTTGCGAAGTAGCCCTCTGTTTTGTATTTTCTGTGTGAGCATGTAACAGAAAGGTCTGCCGCAGAACTTCTGTGATGTCTGGTTATGTCAGAGGGCAGGGCAGCCCACAGACAGAGGTCAGTGGTGCGAATCCGTGTGCAGCGTGGAGCCGGGACTGTCTTCACCAGGGGCACTTGGGGGGTGGGAGGGAAGCCTGAGGTCAGCTCTGTGTTCTCTGTTCTTTGGAGGCATAGCCCAGGGACATGATGACTTTAGGGTACTTTATTCGTGACTTTAATGAGGGTTAAATAAATCAGAGTGTAATTTTCTCCGTAGAGTATAGAAGGATGTTCGTTCCAAGATCCCTGAAAATCAAGCGGAACGCTAACGATGACAGTGGAAGTTGTGCAGCGAAGAAAGTCAAACCCGAGGCAGAAGGCCGGGGGCTGGATGCAGGTGGGGATGGTCCCGCCGATGCCTCGGGTACCAAAGGGGCTGCCGCAGCGGCCCAGCAGGGCGCCCAGCCGCATCCTCTCCCAGGGCCTGGTGGCCCGGTGTCTGAAGGGACTCTGCCCGACTCCGAGCCAGGGACGCAGGCTGGCGATCTCCCCGAAGAGCCGGTCAAGTCCTTCTCCAAAACCCAGCGGCAGGCCGAGCCCGGGGAGCCGGTGTGCGTGGTGTGCGGGCGGTACGGCGAGTACGTGTGCGATGAGACGGACGAAGATGTGTGCAGCCTGGAGTGTAAGGCCAAGCACCTGCTGGGGCAGGGGGCCGCGGAAGCGGCGTCCGGGCCGGGCCACCCCCGGACTTCGGGCTCCGAGCCGGCGGCGCCAGGCCTTGACCCCTTCGTCTACACCGAGCACGCCTTCGTCGCGCACCTGCGGGAGGACCAGGTTGAGAACCTCAGGCGGCAGCTGGGGATCACGGTCCGAGGCCGAGGTGTCCCCAGGCCCATCGTGGACTTTGAGCACTGCGGCTTCCCCGAGGCCCTAAACCGCAACCTGAAGGCCTCCGGCTACGAGGTGCCCACCCCCATCCAGATGCAGATGATCCCTGCTGGCCTTCTGGGCAGAGACGTGCTGGCCAGCGCGGACACCGGCTCCGGGAAGACAGCCGCCTTCCTGCTTCCGGTCATCCTGTGCGCTCTGTCTCAGGTGAGTTAGTGCTTACCTGTGTGAGCTCAGACAGGTGAGGGGTTTACCTCAAGCTTGTTAAGGAACTGGAACTGAATACCTAGACCGTTAGTAAGTGGGGCTCAGTTGTGTTAGTACTGAACCAATGTCTTCACTGAAGGTCTGAAAGAAAGAGATCGCTTCCAAAATGTTTTGTTTTTACAAATTTTCTGTTTAAGGAACTCGAGTGTTTTGGCTTTGGGGGGAAGTCCTGCTGACCAGATGCTCTGTGATTTTGGTGTCAGCCTCGCCTCCTTTGAGTGTGTGTCTTGAAAAACCTGGTATCAAAGTCAGGGCACTGTCGTGGAGTTTCAACATATATCATTAACTATGACCTCTGTTTCAGCTCAAAAATGATATCATCTTGCCTTCCTTGCTCGTTTATAAGCATTCCTGCACATAATGAAAGTAAAAGACATTCTGAGTGATTATTCACCAAGTCCTGGTGCGTTCTTGAGGTTTGAAGTATGGCAAAAGGGAAGGGAGCAAGAAATACAGGTGAAGGAAGAAGCGAGAAAGGGAATTTCAGAAAACTAAACAGTAGTATAAGACAATGTGGGAAAAAGGAGAAAGGACTTGATGGTCAAGATATAGATGAAACTCAACCCAGAACTTTGGGTTGGCTAAAAAGTTTGAGTTTTTCTGTAACATTTTATGGAAAAACAGATGAGTTTTTTGGCCAACCCAATAGAATATTTGGGCACTATAAGGTTTTTGGACAGAGAAAGAAGTGAATCTACAAGGCACTAAGGGGAAGCCAGTAGGCGATGCCTGGCCTGACCTGGCTCTTCATGGAGACCAGCAGATCTCTCTTCCATGAAAGGGGATGGCCCAAGATCACACCGTCCAGCTGACAAGGAGCCAAGCTTCCATGTTCCCACTTTGGTTATTGCAGACGCCTCTCCCTGGTCCCCGTTTTGATGTTTCTTTGTACACCCGTGTTACATGGGAAATGGGTGTAGCTTATGAGGGTTTTGGTGAAGAACTCTGCAGGGAGGGAGCAGGAGGCAGTTGGGCTGGTGGGATCTCTTTCCAAGGGGAGGTGCTCCTGGGATTGCCCCACAGACTGGAGCCCACAGCAGCCGCAGCTCATCCCACGTGTTTCCGTCTTTGCAGAGCAAAGCGCCATCGGGGCTTGTCCTGACACCCACGCGGGAGCTGGCCATCCAGATCGAGCAGCAGGCCAAGGAGCTGATGAGCGGCCTGCCCCGCCTGAAGACCGCGCTCCTGGTGGGGGGCCTTCCCGCCCCCCCACAGCGGCACCGCCTGCGCCAGCACATTCAGGTGGGCCGGCTGGACAGGGTGCCTTTGCGGCGGACCGAAACAGTGCAGGAACCAAGGTTTTTCTCCTCAGGAGGACCTTTAGAGTGTGGCTTTAGGTAGCCTTGAACTCCTGTTCCGTGAGCCTTAATTCTCAAGTTGGCTGTGTGTGACAAGGGACAGGAGCACAGCTGACCACTGTCTGATGGTCTCATGCCCTTTCACTTCCGTCAGTCAGTCCCTGAACTTGCTCTTGGAGGTGGGTGGGCGTATCCCCTCTCACAGTTGAGAAGATGCATCTCTGAGGGATGGGCTTCATCTCAGGATCGTGGCTGGTACACATCAGAGAGTGATTCCTACAAACAAGGACATCGTCCTTCATAGTCACAGTCCGGTGACAGACTCGGACATTCCCACCGCCCTGGTCAGTCAGCGCCTGAGAGCCCCGGTCTCGGTGGCCGTCCCGTCAGCTTCTTTTCCTCAGGTTCAGTCATTCGTTGCCCGTAGCTGTTGTGCCTCTTTCGGCATCTTCAGTCTGGGACCTGTCGTTCCTTTTTTTTTCTGATCTTGATGTTTTTAAGGATTACAAGGCCTTTGAAGAACAGCCCTCAACCGATGAGACTGGTGTTTTGTGTCTTTGATGGGAACATTGCGGGAGAGGTGCTGTGTTGTTCTCATTACATCCTTTTACGTGGCACACAGCTTCAATTTTTCCTTTTCACTGATGCTTTCATCTGTCAGGTCACAGTAAAGTTTGTACCTCTCCTATTGAATAAGTGTTTTAGGGGGAGTACTTTCAGTTGGTAAATGTTTTGAGCTTCGCCGGACTCCCCACTTATTTACTTTTTTACATAGACTGATGGCTCTTTTTTATTTATAAGATTATTATTTGTGTGGCTCACGGAGGCACCTTCAAGTCGGTGTCTGTGGCCTTTGGTCATATCCCTGTCCTTCTCTGAATCCTTTCTTACTTTTCTGTCTGAAAAAGATGGCCTGTACTGAGCTCATTCTCTCCTTGCCTCTGCCCTAAACCTCTCCATGGAGCCCTGGCCCCTTCGTGCGGAGAGCGGTGTTCAGAAACTGAGACGTGGGCTCTACTTGGGCTCCTTGCCCTTGAGCCATCACTGCTCTGGGACCTCGAGGCCATGAGTTCATGTTGATAGTTCAGTTCTCGTTTGTCACGAGGCCCATCTTATGCGTTGTGTTTCTATGTTTATCGCTCTGACCATGAGAAACCTGCCGCCCGTATCCGCTATGCGTTATTCCTCTGCCTGGCCCTCCTGTGTGTCACCAGCGGCACCCCCCCAAGCAGTGCCTCCCTCCCTGGACACTGCCCGGCCTCGCCACCCCCTCCATCCGGCCTCCTCCTCCCTGCCCATGCCGTGTCAGGCCTCGTGAACACACACCCTCTGGAAGGAAAAGTAACAACTGTCCGTCTGCTCAGCAGAGCTCTTTCAAGAGTAAGGACGAGACAAAGACCTACTCAGATAAACAAAACTGGGAGGATATTGTCAGTGGACCATCTGCAGGAAGCCGTCCTGAGATAAAGAAGATTCCAGAGAGGAAGGCGGGTGGGCGTGTGGGCAAAGCTAAATGGACACAGGCTGACGATCAGTGACCAGGAGCAAGCATGGTATTTAGAAAGCAGGGTGGACACCATCCAGCCGCAGTGCGTAGGGCAGGCGAGATGGGACCTCGGTAAAGCATCGCCCTCCATGCTTCGAGAACAAGCTAAAAGTGTCCGTTAATCTTATGTTAACTTGTAGATACACTGGCATTCCAGGGGAAGCACTCAAAGGAAGAAAAAGAAACCAAACCATCGGAGGGGAAAGTGGGAGAAAAGGAGTGAAGTCACATCAACACAGTTAAAGTCGACTTGATGTTTGTGGGCGTGTGAAGGGCACGCAAGCCGAGCCAGGCCTGTGCTCTGAGGTTGCAGACCTTTTATCGCCCGCAGCGGGGTCAGCACTGGGCAGTGTGGACTGGAAAAGTGGGTGCGGAGTGTGAGGTTGGCTGCAACTCCCCCAGGCTCCCCCCGGCCCTCCTCGTTTGGTCCTCACAGGGGCTGGTAGTGTCTGTGTCTTCGGATGGGGGGGAGAACAGACTCCTGCCATCATTAAACGCTGCAGCCACCACGCCTGCCGAGGTTTGACTGAAGAGCCCCTGCTTTCTTCAGCATTTGTGTTCAGCTTTCATTCATTTACTGGGCTGTGCTGGGGGTTAGTTGTGACATGTGGGGTCTCCAGTCACAGCTTGTGGACCCTCAGTTCGCCACGTGGGATCTAGCTCCCCGACCACGGGTTGAACTTGGGTTCCCTGCATTGGGAGCTCGGAGTCTTAGCCCCAGACCATCAGGGGATTCCCGAAAACCCCTACACTGACCAGGAGTCCAGCTAACGTAGTATTGAACTGCCAAGAGCCTCGAGCGGTCTGAGTTCACTATCCCCAGCCTCGTAATTTAGAAGTGAAATGGCAGGCCCAGGGAGGGCAAGGAGGGTGCGCTTGTTCATGGAGCCGGATTGGGGTCAGCATGTCTGAGGTCCCCCCCGTCTGGCTCCTGCCACACCTTGGCCTCAGCCTCGTGTTCTGCCCCCTGCCGTCTCCTCCCTGCGCCCCGGCCTCACTGTCATGACGCCCTCCCCTCTCCCTGGCCCTCCCGGCGTGCTCATGCCCGCTGCTCCCGTGGTGTCCGCTGTGTCTGAGCAGGGGCCAGTACGTCCCTCCGTTTGCAGCCTGTCCTGATCACGAGAGCGCGTGTGTGTTCTGTCCCTCCCTTTGTGTTTCAGCTTTGATGAGAGCAGGGGCGGAGTCTGAGTCACTCATCGGTGGGTGTGAGTACTGGCACAGCCTCTGGCATGCCTTAGCCACTCAGTAAGTGTAGAATGAAGGAGTAAACGAATAAACGGAAGTTGTCTGACTTTCTAATTTGCCTTTTCTCTTTTATTCAGGTTATCATAGCAACTCCTGGGCGACTTCTGGATATAATAAAGCAGAGATCTGTAGAACTCGGCAGTATAAGAATTGTAGTAGTGGACGAAGTAAGTGGTGGTGTTTAAAAACATAATTTTATAAAAGTTATGAAAAGCGCATTATAGGTATGTAATTGCGTTGTGTATTCAAGCAATTTCTCCCCCAAAGGAAAACAATTTAGGGATTTTTTTTTTTGATTGACTGTAGTGGTTCTTATGGTAGTTCTTGTATCAGTTGGGTTCAGTCTCTCAGTCGTGTCTGACTCTCTCTGACCCTGTGGACTGCAGCATGCCAGGCTTCCCTGTCCATCACCGACTCCTGGAGTTCTTGTGTAAACTGCAGTTAAACAAATTAAACCACAGCTGTCTTTTCTTAATTGGGCTTTCTCGTAAACTGATCAGGTAACTATATCCTCAGTGATAAGTTTTTCAAACATGCTGGCTGTCATTTATCCACAAAAAAAGAATTGGTGCAAGTCATGATTAGCAGGGATTTTGGAAGTAGCCTATGATGCTCAGTAGGAGGAGCTTTTTAGATTTTTTCTACGTGAGTTAAACGCGTTGTTGTTTGATGGTATTCCACCGTGTGGACAAGCGTGAGAACACAAAACCGCGTGCCATCCAGAGGGGCAGGGCCGCCTGCCTGCGTGCTCCTCCGCAGGCAGCGATGGGGCAGAGCCTTGGGGTTCCCCAGCGGTGATCAGAAATGTGGGGTGCTGGGTGCTGACCGGTGATAGCAGCCTGCCTGCCTCCGTGGCCCCAGTAATTAGTGGCTGGACAGCAGACGTGGGTTTGGAGCCAGTGCCCCCGGTCCACGCCCAGCTCCTCAGCTCTGTGGGGGCCTGTGTCACACGCCACAGGTTTTCCGTCTAAACAGGGCCTACCAGTGCCCGTCTCCCTAGAGTCCTCCCTGAAACGCGTCTGGCGTCTAGGGAGTGCCCAGTGAGCAGGGACTGTTAGCCACCCTTGGCGACGAGTAAGGCTTGCTGAGTAGGTGGGTGACTGTTTTGCCCGGGGACCCTCAGGACTGAAGCCTGCTGGCAGAGGAAGTCAGATTGTCTGGGCGCGAGGGCGTCTGTGCAGGTGACGCCAGGGAAGGGTCCCGGAAGACGGGGCCAGGTTTGGTCTTGATTCGGGGGATGCTCTTGCCACCTCTTCCTCCACCTGTGCCTCCCCCACTTACTCTGGACATGAGCTGTGTCTCCCCGGGGACTCGGCCACTTTTAGAGTAGCCTTGTGTTCATCGTGAGTGGTTCTCCTGTTCGAAACACCGTACATTTAGGTAGTGCTTTTAATTCTAAGAGCTTTTGAAAGTACATTTTCCCACACTTTTTACTCTGTTAACATCCCTTCAGGGTATGTAGGAAATAGACTCGTAAGTGGAAACTGAGGTGTAGAAAGAATAAGATTTTCCAAGTTCTGGTTGATAATGGTTTCCAAAAAATGCAATGTAGGTGGGAACTGGTCATGAATATTGTGTGTGTGTGTGGGTGTGTGTGTAAATGAAACAGAACTTTCATGAGACAATGCTTAGCCTTGCAACATGTGATTTTCCTATTCCTGCATTTTTTATTCTGTCCTATTTTATGGTTTTGAAAAAGTGCTATTCATGATCCATTCTACAGTTTGAATAACAACTGTATTCTGTGAGTAATCCTTGTATTAAATGCATTAAAGACAAGTTGGAAATAGGAAAAACACTCATTCTTGTTGAAATAACTAAATATAATCATGGAGATTGTATTTCTTTTTCATTTCCTTCTGGCCTTGAGAATTTTGACTTTACTCTGTAGACACTGGGAAACTTGAAAGGATTCTGAGCCTGTGTATTATAATCAGGCTCATATTCTCGACCTGGAGAATAGCGTTTAAGCAAGAAGGCTGGTTCCCAGGCGTTGGGGGTTGTTGAGCTGGAGTGGTGGCTGTAGGGAGGGGACGAGATGGGAGGTAAGGGAGGCGGTGGGTGTCAGGTCAGGGGTGATGGGTGAGTTATTTTTTTATACTTTATCAGATTTTCTGCAGTGTGCATGTTAGTAATAAAAAAAATGGTAATAATTGCATCTTATAGACTCAGATGAAGACTAATGATTGGCTGTAGAATCTGCCACCTGGGGAGTGATGGATGACCCAGAGGAGCTGGTGAGGGGAGGGAGGTGAGCCCTGGACTGGACAGTGGGGGGGGTGGGCGGAGGCCGAGGAAAGGTGATGGGGCTGGGCAGCCCCTCCAGGAAGCTTAGGTGAGAAGAGAAATGGAAGGAGTCTGTTTCTTGTGGTCTTATTTTTTCTGAACCAGGAGACCAGGCCCTCTGCTGAGATGAGTGGGGCTCAGCGGGGTTGCTGAGGACCGGGGGAATGTTTGCACACGCCCTGTGGTGTGTTTTCTCTCTGTCTCAGTTAATAGAAGCACCGAGAAGGAACATGCTGGTCTTGATACGGGCTTCTCTGGTGGTGCAGTGGTAAAGAATCTGCCTGCAATGCAGGAGACCCCAGTTCAAGTCTTGGGTCAGGAAGATCCGCTGGAGAAGGGATAGGCGACCCACTCCAGTATTCTTGCTTCCCTTGTGGCTCAGCTGGTAAAGAATCCACCTGTGATGTGGAAACCCTGGGTTCAGTCCCTGGGTTGGGAAGGTGCCCTGAAAAAGAGAAAGGCTACCCACTCTAGTATTCTGGCCTGGAGAATTCCATGGACTGTGTAGTCCGTGGGGTCGCAAAGAGTCAGACTGAGTGACTCTCACTTTCACTTTCACAACCCCAGCTAATAAATCTTTTCCCCAGAGTTTGCAGTTAAGTTTCCTAAGTCTGTATACAAATGGGCTCATGTTATTCAGTGTTCTGTCTGTATTTCCCTTCTTTCCTTCTAGCAGTGATTTATTATCATTTAATGAAGAGCTCTCTGGTCATTTTTCTTGGTAGCATAGCAGTGTATTGTATGGATTTACCACGATTTATTTACCCAATCCTCTACTGATGTATATTTAAGATCTATACCTTTTTTTGGCCGTTATTAGTAATACCATAATAAAAGTCTCTGTAGGGGCTTCTCTTTTGGTCGAGTGGTTGGGAGTCCGCCTTCCAGTGCAGGGGACGCAGGTGCCATCCCTGGTCAGGGAACTGAGATCCTGCCTGCTGAGAGTTGTGCCCGCGTGTCTCAACTAGAGAGCCCAAGGGTCACAATTAAAACCTGATGTGGCCAAAAAGAGAATAAATAAATTTTAGAAATCTTTGTGTATCACTGTAAACATGTAAGTTTTATATAAATGTGTATTTTCCCCAGTTAATCCTGTGTCTTTTGACGTTGTGATGTATTTTTCCATGTGAAGAGCTTTTAACGTTTGACGTTCTTAACTGTCTGTTTCCCTCCAGGATGCTCTGGGTTTCCGTGCGAGACTAACTTCAGCGGCTTCATTCCGTCTATTCCAGGCCGACACCATGCTAAAGATGGGCTTTCAGCAGCAAGTGCTCGACGTCCTGGAGCACCTGCCGCACGACTGTCAGACCGTCCTGGTGTCCGCCACCATCCCGGCCGGCGTAGAGCAGCTCTCCAGCCAGCTCCTGCGCGACCCCGTGACGATCACCGCCGGGGAGCGGAACCTGCCCTGCCCCAGCGTGCGCCAGATTGTCCTGTGGGTGGAAGAGCCAGCCAAAAAGAAAAAACTGTTTGAAATCTTGAACGTGAGTGGGAGAGCGGTCAGCCCCGCTTGTGCACAGTGTTGGCACCCTTCACAGTTCTGGAGATGGGGCTGTTCAGACGTGGCTTTGGGGGAACCTGCTCTGGGAATTTCATCATAAACTGCTTTGCTTCCTTCAGAATTCTATGGGGTTCAAATACACTTTTGTGAAAACATGCAGTGTAGACACAAGGTTAGTTTTCTTTTCTGTCTCATAGGACAGTATTTAAAGATCAATGTTATTCCAGTGCTTCCCTGGCAGTCCAGGGGTTAAGACTCGTCACTCCCAATGCAGGGAACCTGAGTTCGGGCCCTGGCTGGGGAACTAGGATCCCACATGCCACACTGAGTGGCTGAAAAAAAAAACAAAGACAAGCTCTTTTTTGGCTGTTCTGTCCTTGAGAAATAGAATTTTTTGACAGTAACTAGCCTAGTTACCTAAAGATACAGTGTTAAGTTAAATATGATTTGTACTGGCTTATGAACAGTATTGGAAATTTGAAATTGCACTCTAAGTTGTAAAACTATTTTTGTAATGTTAACATGGTGATGGAGAAATCTGAAGGATATATACTGTTTGGCTTCTGTTTGTGCATATTTTAAAGAAAGCACTCATTTGATCAGAATGTACTTTTTCCCTTCCTGGCAGTGTTGATAAACCTGTGGGTAACTAGCTTATGCTAGAGCTTTCAGGAAAGCGTCCCATGGTAAATTACAGGAATAATTTTCAATCCGTGTTTTTACTGTTTTAGGATAAGAAGCTCTTTAAGCCTCCAGTGTTAGTTTTTGTGGACTGCAAGCTAGGAGCAGATCTGCTGAGCGAGGCCGTTGAGAAGGTCACAGGTCTGAGGAGCACCTCTGTGCACTCGGACAAGTCACAGACGGAGAGGAGAGGCGTGCTCAAGGTGACACCCGGTCTTGTTCTCTTGCCCATGAATCTGTTTTGCCTCATTTTCAAGAGATGCCATATTATCAGTTGTTTTTTATTTTTATTGACTTATTAAATTTTTCCCAGATGTTTTTTAAAGCTGATCTCTCTTTAATGACTCTGAGAACTTCAGGCAAGCAGTGGTGTGAAGTTGATTGTCCCTGTTGCTCAGGCTTCTGTGTTTTGGGAGCAATAAACCTGTTCCCTAGGGATTGTCTACTAAACAGATGAATCACTCAGAATCTGGCGTTTATGAAATCAGGTCACGTTGGACTGGGGCGGAGAGTAGTTCACTTTTGGAAAAGGTTTGCCTGAATCAATTAATAGAAAAAAATTGGGGTGGGGGTTGGAAGGAATGGAGGCTACCTACGTTACTTAGGTGTGCTAAGGCCTTTACTTCCTGCACAGGTGTTGCGGCCACAGTATTGAAGGTTTTGAGAAAAGAAAGGGCCATCTGAATGACAGAAGAGCACTGAAGGGAAGCTCTGCCTAATGACTTTGTTGCTGTTTTGAAAGGGGCTGCTTGAAGGGGACTATGAAGTCGTGGTGAGCACAGGGGTCCTGGGGAGAGGCCTGGACTTGGTCAGCGTCAAGCTGGTCGTCAATTTCGACATGCCCTCCAGCATGGACGAGTACGTGCACCAGGTAAGGGGTTTATTCACCACCACCATTTTGCTCACGGATTTCTTGTTTTAAAAAGATGTCCATTTTTGGCTGTGCTGGGTCTCCATTGCTGTTCAGGCTGCTCTCTGGCTGTGGTGAGCGGGGACTGTGGTGAGCAGGGGCTTCTCTCTGCCTGTGGTGAGCGGGGGCTTCCCTCTGGCTGTGGTGAGCGGGGGCTGCCCCCTAGTTGCAGTGTGCGGGCTCCTTGCTGCAGCGGCCTCTCCCGTCGCGGGCCCAGGCTCAGAGCACAGACAGGCTCAGTAGCTGGGCTGCAGGGGCTTAGTTGCTCCGTGGCATGTGGAATCTTCCCAGAGCGGGGATCAAGCCCGTGTCTCCTGGACTGGCAGCTTCTCTACCACCGAACCACCAGGAGAGACCCTCCTTGTGGATTTTCTTAGGCAAGGCATTGTTGTTACAGTGGTGAGTTTTTTTTTTTTTAAGCAGGACATAAAACTGCATATGTTGGGAGGAGGGAGGGGGGTTCTGGAAGGGGAACATATGTATACCCGTGGCAGATTCATGTCAATGTATGGCAAAACCAACACAATAAAGAAAATTTAAAAAATAAAATAAATAAATAAGTAAAACTGAAAAAAAAAACCTGCATATGTTTTTGCTTTTAAAATATATGTATATAAGGACTTCCATGGTGGTCTAGTAATTAAGACTCCATGCTTCCATTGCAAGAGGCTCCAGTTTGATCCCTGCCTGGCTTGGGGAACTAAGATCCCACATGCCTTACAGTGGCGGCCAAAAGGAAAAAAATAGATAAATAAATGTATATAAACTAAATATGTTTCTTCAGAAGAACTATGTGGATGGCTGGAACGCAGTAAAAATTAGTTGGGGGCCTGCCCTGGTGGCTCAGTGGTTAAAAACCTGCCTGCCAATGCAGGAGACACGGGTTTGATCTCTGGTGCGGGGAGGTCCCACATACCTCGGAGCAACAGAGCCCGTGCGCCACGTGTTGAGCCTGTGCTCTGGAGCCTGGGAGCTGGAGCTCCTGAGGCCTGGTTCCCTAGAGCCTGCATCCACAGCAGGAGAAAGCTTCGAAACAAGAAGCCTTCACACCACAACTCAGGTAGCCCCTGCTCCCCACAGCTAGAGAAAAGCCTGTGCAGCGGTGAAATAAATAAACAAAATTTTTGAAAAATTAGTTGGAAATAGCAACCTGAAATGTTTGTTAGAAAAATGTAAGTGGTTAGCTTTTGGTTTAGTTTTATTTTCTTTGTATTTTTTGTTTTCTTCAATGAGTGTATTAAATGGCCTTTAAAAGGAGAAAAAGAGGGCTTTATTTAAAAGGTTGTTGTAAGTTGCTACATCTGGCCAAAACAAAATCGATCTGTTCAAGTATTTGTGTTTCAGGAATCGTGTCTTTCGGCACCTCTCCATGTCCTTATTTGCTCTAGACCTTCCCCTCTCGAGGTTCTGTTCCCTCCCTTTGCTGCGGAGATAAGCGCCTCTCCTCTTTCCGGCAGGAACAGAGCCTCTCTCAGTGCTGTGTTATCTCGCTGACCGCTGCCTTCTTCCTTCCCAGCATCACTTACAGCCTCTTGGAGTGAAGTCTTTCACTGCTGTTCTTAGAGTCACCTCTGAATGTCACACTGATGGGGCTCACCCCTGAAACGCCTATAGCGCCTTCATTGCACCATCGCTTTATTCTCCCAAAGACTTAATCATCTGGCTGTCTGCCCTCCCTCCCTCTCTTTTTTCTCCACACCATCTCATTTCCCTGTGCCTCAGAGACTTGGTTATTCCACAGGGCTGACTGTTAAAGTGACTGAAGCTTATTTTCTTCCAGACTTTCAGTTTGATAATTTTGGATGGAAAGCTGTCTGGAATATTAGAATACTCAAGAAGCTTCTTTGGAGAAGGCAGTGGCACCCCACTCCAGTACTCTTGCGTGGAAAACCTCATGGACAGAGGAGCCTGGTGGGCTGCAGTTCATGAGGTCACTGGGAGTCGGACATGACTGAGCGACTTTCACTTTTCACTTTCATGCATTGGAGAAGGAAATGGCAACCCAGTCCAGTGTTCTTGCCTGGAGAATCCCAGGCACGGGGGAGCCTGGTGGGCTGCCGTCTCTGGGGTCGCACAGAGTCGGACACGACGGAAGTGACTTAGCAGCAGCAGCAGCAGCAGCAAGAACTTCTTAAATGAAGTGTGCTGGTTGTGTCTCGCCCTTGTCCTGGTCAGCCCCATGCTGGCAGTATGGGCACCGCTTGAGACTGTGTGTGTGTGTATTTAGATACTTGTTTTCAGACTCTTTTCCCATGTAGGTTATTGCAGATACTGAACAGCAGTCCCTGTGCCCTGCAGTGGGTCCTTGTTGGTTTCCTGCTCTATATACATTAGTGTGTATCTGTTAATCCCAATCTGCTAATTTATCCCTCACCCCCTCCCTTCCCCTTTAGTTACCACAGGCTTGTTTCCTGTTAGTCTCTTTACTTAAATTCATTTGTATCTTTTTGTTAGGTTCCACCTATGAGAGTTGTTTCTGTCTGACTCTCTTCACTTAGCATGGTCATTTCTGGTTGGGTCCATGTTGTTACAAATGGCATTGTTTCATTCTTTTTTTGTGTGACTGAGTAGTATTCCATGAGGCTTCCCCGGGTGGCTCAGTGGTAAAGAATCCCTGCCAATGCGAGAGATGTGGGCTCGATCCCTGGGTCGGGAAGATCCCCTGGAGGAGGGCATGGCAACCCACTCCAGTATGCTTGCCTGGAGAATCCCATGGACAGAGGAGCCTGGCGGGCTGCAGTCCATGAAGATGTAAAGAATCGGACACGACTTGAGTGACGTAAAGGACAGCATGCACATGTACCACATCTTCTTCACCCAGTCATCTGTCGGTGCCTTCCTTTTTTATTAAACAGATCTTAGACGTCCTGCCTTATCAGCACTCATCCTAGTGCCTTTAATAAGGGTCAGTATGTATTTAGTGCTTAGCCGAAGGCCAGGCACTGTTCTAACTTCTTTAAAGGTTTTCTTGTTGGACCTGGCTCATTCTGTTTTTGTGGTTGCATGGGAATGTATTACATGGATGTCGTGTCATTTATTTAACAAATCCCTCACTGCCGGATGACCAGATGTTTGGTGTGTCGTTGTTAACCACCCAGGCACACAGCTTCCAAGGCCTCTCCTGCAAATATATCTGTAAGAGAAATTCCTAGTGGGAGAAACAATCGATCCATTTAAATAATCTGAATATACTTTAAGTTTTGCATTTTCAATTAAGGAGCAGAAATTGACCACGATTGTGTATTTCCCTCCTTTTTGAAGAGTTTCAGTATATTTGGAGACATGTTAATTTTGTTCCTTAGCACAGGTCTCCACAAATTTGTGTGTATTTAATTCTGTCAAAATGAGAAATAACTTTATGCAAAAATGGATTTGCTTCAATCTCAGACTTCAAGGCATCTAAGTACTACAGAGAAGGTAGTCCTTTCACCCTTAATGTAGTAGCTTTCGAAAAGTTTTTGCCATAACTCACTCGCAGTAAGAAACGTCTTTGTGTCCTTACCTCCTGCATGTATATACAGACACACGTATGCGCACACACATGACAGAAACACAAGTTTCACAGACAGTACTCTTACTGTTTTTATTTTCTTATTTTCTATTTGGGCTGTGCTAGTGGCAGCCCCCTAAATTGACGTCACAGGTATATTGAGAGGACCAACTCAGCAAATGCCATCTGGACAAATATTCTTAGTGAAGCCTCTTTAAATACTAGTCTTCATTTTCTTTCAAGAGACATGAGGATTTCGCGTGAGCATTTTGAAAACGTCCTTTGCATTTCATTTCAGATTGGAAGAGTGGGGCGGTTAGGTCAGCATGGAACAGCGATCACTTTCATCAATAACAACTCGAAAAGACTCTTCTGGGACATTGCAAAACGTGTGAAACCCACAGGGTCCCTGCTTCCCCCGCAGCTGTTAAATTCCCCTTACCTTCACGACCAGAAGAGAAAGGAGCAGCAGAAAGACAGACAGACGCAGAACGATCTGGTTACGGGGGCCAATCTTATGGACATTATTAGAAAGCACGATAGAAGTAATGCTCAGAAGTGATCTGTTATACCACCTTGAGTCATTTTTACTGAGTATTGTCAGTGAGACTTCTGTACATTATTACTGTGTGGATTGATAAACGCTACATGTACGTGAAACAAAAAATGTGATGTAAAAAGTTTTAATAAGTTTATACAGCCATATTATATTTACTTTTAATTTTCATAAATTAAAAATAACATCAGAAAATGAATTACTAAATAAAAATTTCTTTTCTCTGGAAAAAAGTCCTTTTTATTTTCAATCAGTATTGCTCCTAGCTATCGTCAGAAGCAGAAACCCGCATGGCCTGATTCAGGCGGTGATTCTTCTGTTTCATACCCACTGTGTGCATCATGTTGGCACCTGGATTACTGTTGAATTGATGAGTATTAGGAAAAAGTAAATGACTAAAAACATGGAAAAAATGTTCAGCACTCCTTGAAAGAAATGTAAAATACCTGTTTTCTCTCTCAGTTTTTCTTTTGGCTGGGTAAACAAACTTTTATTTAATGCAGGCTGCTTATCAAAATGGGCTTCCCAGGTGGTGCTAGTGGTAAAGAACCTGCCTGCCAATCCAGGAGACATACGAGACACAGGTTGGATCCCTGGGTCGGGAAGATCCCCTGGAGGAGGATATGGCAACCCACTCTGGTATTCTTCCCTGGAGAACCCATGGACGAGGTCTACAGTCCGTGGGGTCACAAAGAGCAGGACACGACTGAAGGGACTTGGCAGGCAGGCACACTCATTGAAATGAGGAGTTATGTGAACGCTGCTTTGCACTGTATAGCTTTAGGTCAATGCTGTCTTGCTAGTTGACTTATTTAAAAGATAAATACAGTGCAGTCCACACACATTCCCTGAGCTCACGCTGTGTCCTGGACACTTGTTTGGTGCTCAGGACACAAGTGGACGTTGTCCCCACCCTCGGTGTGCAGGCTGCATCACAGACTGGCCTTAGAGTCTGGGTAATTGAAGGCAACCGAGGCGCGTCTCTCACGGCAGGACCAGCGGCCGCCCTCCGGGCCGAGCCCTTCCACCTCTTGGTGGCACCCTCTAGAACATGAGGCCAACAGGGCGGGCCCGTCAGGCCAGGCGTTCAAATCCCTCAGCTGATGACTTTAAACTGGGAGGAAGGATGGTGTTTTGCTCTGATCCCTCAGCACCTCGTTGCTTTGGGGAACCATCAGTGGCTGCGTGGTTGGGCCCCTTAGACGGTGCGTGACAGGAACGCCGGCATTCAAGCTTTGTGTCCTCTGCATCCCGGGAGTGCGAGTGACGGTCGAAAGCCTAGAGTCGGTTGTCTCCGCCCCAGGCGAGCGGTGGGGTCACAGTCTCCCTGGAGTGTGCCAGACCCCCAGGATGCACCCTCGCCCCCGTCCTGCGTCTGCCCCCTTCAGGGAACAGGCATGGCCGCTCTCGAGCCCCGTGCAGAGGGGCAGGGAGCACAAGCGTGCGCAACCCCAAGGCCACGTCCACGCTTCGATGGCTATCGCAAAGGAAGGGCAGCTTTTCAGGGGGCTCAGACGTGCTGACGGACGCAAGCAGTGTGGTCAGAAAAGCAAGGCAGCTTTGCAAACCGAGTCTGTAGGAGACTGTCCTGACGCCAAAACAGCTCCGCTGGGTACACCAGCACCTCGCCGGTCAGCCTAGCGAGTGGGCGCCGCGGGTCCACCGACCTTGTCTCTGTTGGTGTTTCTGCTAACCTTCCTGCAGCCATGCGCCCTGCCCGCTCTCTCAGTTCAGCTTCTGTATTGCGTGGGGCACTTGGAGCCCCTTTTCTGAAGCTCACTTCTGAAGGCGGCAGGTAAGGAAACAGCGGAGAGAAGGGACGCTTGACTCACAGGCCCGCCATGGGGATGGGAGGGAGCTCAGGGGTGGGTGGCTGACAGGAGGAGGGGCACGGCCGCCACCTGCCCCCCACACCACCTCCTGTCCTCTCTTGGCTCCTCCCTGTTCCCCAAATCTCAGCCTCTCGCTCCTTGAGATCTTGGCTTCCCCTCTCCTTGCACCTTCCTCCCTCCTGTTGGACTTCGAGGCAGTCTGTCCCACCCATAAAGTAGCTTATAGATCAGACCACTGTTTTCAATGGTCCCAGGGTTGCTCATAGTTTTTCCTAATTAAAGATGTTATTTTTCTTAAAAGGCTACCATCTCTCATTTCATGGAAGAAAGAACATGAACTATAGAAGAAGGAAGGACATACTCTCTGAATGGGAGCCAGCGCTCCCCAAGAAGGGGCAGATGGCAACCTTACACCACAGAGCCGGTGATCAAACTTTAAGTCATAGATGTTTGTGACAAGTTATTATACAGACTGAAGTTTTAACCAGCTGGGGTAACTGGTCATATGTTTGTTTTGCCCTTCTGCTAATCGTGATCTATGATGGGGATACCAGATTCACTTTTCAATTGCTTTATTGCCAGATGGGAAGCAAACACCTCCTGTGTTTAGACACCTTAATGAAATCTGAGTGGCTTTTAGACACTGCAGTACTCAGTGCCGCTTCACAAGATACTTTCAGTGCCATTCTACTCATATTTCTAATACCAAGCATATTTTTAAATCAACATTTTTTTTATAATAATAGACCAAGCACATTTTTAAAATCAGATTTTTCCCAAAAAACCCAAGCTTGTGTGTGTGTGTGTGTGGTTTTCATAACATCTTTATGAAGAACATCACCACATACTTAAACTATGACTCACACTGACAAATTTAATAAATCTAACTTGGCTCCATGAACCGTCATATTTTCCGGTCAAACAAGACTGCTTTCTGTTGGCAGGCTGAATACTGTTCAGGTTGTGCCCTTCTGTGGAATTGATATCAACACAGTCCTTATCGCTGTGTTGTGTTCTGCTCCCCACAAACAACACAAAGGTGGCTCCAGAAGCTGGGTAGGTGTGAAAGCAGAGGCGGCAGGACATCCGAGGTGACTCTGCCGGCGGCCACAGGTAAGCTGACTCCGGAGAGATGGGCCTCTTCTGTCCTCTCCCGGGTGCGTGCGGAGTGACCCCAGAGGCTCCGGGGGCCCAGCCAGCGACAATCACGGAAGCAGACGCTCTTGTTCTGCTGGGGATGTGGGACCTGTTTAGGACGGCATGTATGCTGCTTGTTGTTGGACAGAATTACAAATAAAGTCAGGATAAGGCCGACGTTTACTTCTCGAGTGTTGACAGTCATTTACAAAGTGTTTGCAAACAATGATTTTAAACTGAATTTAGCTTTCTGAAAAATTTGCATATCCTTTTTCATACTTCAGAAAGATGAAAACTTGGCAAAGCCTTTTGCAAATATTTTTTCCATTACAGAAAATGAATTACTAACTCTGATCTTGAGCTTTACTCATCTGTGAGATGAGAACTTTTGCTTTAAATTTCCCTGAGGTCTTACCAAATCTATGTGTTCTATGCTTCCTGCCTTTATATTACCCCCTGCCTGGAATGTACTTCAGAATCCTACAGGGTAGGGGAGTCTGGAGGAAACTTGATTGGCCAGGAGCTGATCACTACTGAAGCCTGGGGACATGGAGGCTCACTGTGGTTTGGTCTACGTTTCATGCGTTTGAAATACTGTGTTCTACAATAAAACTCTGTGTAGACCTAAAATCTCCAATCCTGTCCTTTGATTTGTGCTGTAGTTGTTTTTGTTGTTCAGTCTCCCAGTTGTGTCTGACTCTTTGGGACAGATCTCTGCCATAGTTATAGATCTTTAATTCTTCACTGAGTCTTGGCTCAAATTTGACCAAACTGGGGCTTCCCAGGTGGTGCTAGTGGTAAAGAACCCACCTGCCAATGTAAAGATTCGGGTTTGAGCCCTGGGTCCGCAAGATCCCCTGGAGGAGAAACGGCAGTCCACTCCAGCAATTTTGCCTAAAGAATCCCATGGACAGAGGAGCCTAGCAGGCTTCAGTACAGGGGTCACACAGAGTGGGACGTGACTGAAGCGATTTAGTGCACACAGGGCCAAACTGACAACCTTTCTTATGGAAATCATCTTTCCAATTTGCCTGATGCCTGTGGTGTGGCTGCTTCCCGTGCTCAAGGTCCAGGGAGAGGCATCCATAGAGAACAGACTAGGGGAGTTTGGGATTAGCAGCTGCAAACTAACATATATATATAGAGAGAGAGTGGATAAATAAGGTCCTCCTGCACAGCACAGGGAACTATATTCAACGTGCTATGATAAACATAATGGAAAATAATGTATACATATGCAAAACATTGTGTACATATGCATAATTGAGTCACTTTGCAGTACAGTAGTAATTAACACAACATTGTAAATCAGCCATTCTTCAATGTTAAAGAAAGATCAGGGAGTCGTCAGCCCCTTTCTCTAGCCTCTGAATCAGCTCAGTCACCAGGTCCTTCTACTTTTTCATTCAAGATGTCCACGTTCTCGTGCTGCCTGGAAGCCGGGTGCCGTCACCTCAAGTCGGGTTCTCCTCGCTGCTTGTGAACCGGCTGTGTCCATCCTAGGGACTCTGTCACTCGGGGGCTGTCCTGTCCGGAGCAGGAGGAGATTTTCAGAGGGTAGCCGCACGACTTCCCTGATGCTTCCTCGCGCAGGAGCCCAGAGCTCCCTGCGGCAGCAGACCTGAGTCCTCCTGGCCTGGCCTGGACCCCTCCTGCACCTGCGCCCACAGGACAGCTGTCACCGCACCGCCCACCGGCCATGGGGAGCGCGTGTGTCACACGCAGAGCAAGAGGAGAGCTGAGTCTGGTAACGGAAGGACAGTTTAATGAGGGAAGGAAAGTTTCACAGTTTTGTTTCTTTTCTGTGTTCATGCCTGGTGATATTTACTTTGGAATCACAGAGGATTGTAGGTGCTTGGAATTGGGAAGTAATGACAAAGTGATTCTGAAGCCAGGCAGCAGCTTAGAGCTGACAAAGCTGCTGCCACGTGAGTTAGGTGCTTTTGGGAAGGAAATTAGGGTGTCTGGAAACAATTGTCAGGGTTTCAAAGATGATTTGCAGAGTAGTTTATGACTTATACAAATGCAAAAATATAAAAGATGTAGAAAATTCCTAACTGAAATTAACATTTCACATATATGCATGTGTAAAAATAAGAGAAATTATGTTTGGAAGAATAGTAATAAGGCAAACTTGCAACCTATAAGGAGAGAGCTGCAAGATATACACTACATGTCCTTTTAAAATAATGCTCAATATAGGAAAAGAATCTGACAAACACATGTACATGTGTAACTGACTGACTTTGCTGCACGGCAGAAAGTAACCCAACACTGTAAATCAACTAAACTCCCCAAATAAAAATTTTTAAAAAGAAACAAAACTACGAGATACAAAAAAAAAACAACTATTAATACAAGGAAGTAATGTTAGAGCACATGGAATATAGCCAATATGTTATAATAACTTTACATAGAGCATAATCCGTAAAATACTGAATCACTGTGTTGTACATCTGAAACTAACATAGTACTGTAGATATACCTGAATAAAAAAAATAGTGTTCAAAAAATAAAATAATGCAGACTTCATATTTATTTACGGATAAATGATGACTAAATTTCCCTGTAATTCTGTTAGATTTGGGGGGTGGAGGGGGAGCGTGGAGTTGGTGCGTTTGTAAGGTTGGGGGCGCCAGGAGCCGGTAAGGCGGAGCCCAGGACGCAGACCTCAGCCCAGGGCCCCAGACCTGCAGGATCAAAGCTGCGCAGACCGATCGGATCGTTAAAGCCGGTGCGGGGGACCCGGCCCGGGGGTGAGGGAGGCCCCTGCAGGGAGCAGGGGTGGGGTGCAGAGAAAGGGAAGCCCCCTCACTGCCTGTCTTATTTCTCAGGAAGACCTCTCCCCCACTAGAAGTGGAAGCAGAAAGGAGACTTCCGCAGGGCTGAGGGTGCCCGCAGGGGCGGAGGCCTGGCGCTGTGGGCGCGGACCTCCGCGGCGCGGGGGCGGGGGCGGGCAGGAGCGCCCACCCCGCTGCGGGCGGCCCGGGCCATCCCGACCCCGCGCGGGCACCGTGACGCCGAGCGCGCCCGCGCGCGCCGTGCCCTCGGGGGACGGCGAGGAGCCGCGGTCCAGGAGTGGGCCGGATCCCCAAGGACGCCGCGAGCTCCGGGAAGCCGAAACCAGGCCGATGAGATTCCGTCTCGGCGGGCAGGTCAGGCGTAGGAGCGGGATCCTCAACACTTTCAAGTGGAGCTTTAACGCGGAGACCGCTGAGCTTGAGGAAGGGGCCGGGGGAAGACCGTGACTTCCTCCAGCGTCTAGGTGCCCACAGGGCTTCCCTCCGGGCCAGAGGGCTCCTGGGTCCGCCCGGTACCCTCGCCTCTGACGTCTCGTTTGGAATCCGGGGCGCGACTTGGAAACGGAGTCTTAGGTTACGGGGAAGCAGAAGGAAGGGGAGGGACGGTTGGCCTGCAGCTCTGAACCTGGGGTAGCATTTCTCAAAGGCATTGCACCTCTTCCCCAACTGGGCACAGAGAGAATCTCTCCCCTTTGGCTCATGTGGCGCGAGTTTGGAAGACGGGTCCCGGCAATGCCTTCCATTTTTTCCCTCCCTCTTTTGCTGACTCGGTTCCTCTTTCTGCTGTGTAGTTTCGCAGCAGAGCTCCTAAATTAATCGCAGGGAGAGAGCCGGGGATTTGAACCGAGAAAAAGCATATGGAATGACTGAGCAGAGTCAGGTACATATGGGCTGCGAGCGGGCCACCACTTCGTGAAATCAGAAACAGCCTCAAACTACAGACCTGCCACCAGCAGGACCAGCTAGAGCCCAGACACGTGAGAAGAGAGGCCTCGGGGCGGGTGCGGAGGTGGGAGCCGTGGGACCGCGCCCCCTCCGCCCGGCTGGAATGCCGTTATCCCATGGCTGATTCTGAGCCCGCCTCCTAAGGCCCTGCCGCTCACCTGTACGCGCAGGGAGAGAGAGGGCGCCACTACCCGGCACTGTCCACTATGGTGGCTCTGGGCACTGAGCATGTGGCCGGTCCTGGAAGTGTAGGGTACACACTTGGACGGCTCAGAACATAGAATCTCTCACTAATCACTTTGATATTGTCTGTCAACGGATAAACAGGTAAAGAAGCCCATGATGCATATATATGTATATATACAATGGAATATTACTCAGCCATAAAAAAGAATGAAATTCTGCCATTTTCAGCATAGATGGACTTGTAAGGCATTGTGCTAAGTCAGACAGAAAAGACATATGGTATCACTTACATGTAGAATCTAAAAAGTACAACCAGCTGGCGAATATAACAAAAAAGAAACAGACCCACAGATATAGAGAACAAACTGTTGGTTACCAGTAGAGAGAGGGAAGGGGGTGAAATATAATAGGGGTAGGGGGTTAAGGGGTCAAACTACTGTGTATAAAATAAACAAGCTACAAGGATGTATTATACACAGGGGATGTAACCAATATTTTATATTAACTATAAATGGAGTGTGGTCTTTAAAAAATGCAAATCACTATGTTGCACACCATGTACAATTATGTTGTACACAAGTATATAATATTGTAAATCAACTATACCTCAATTAAAAATTTTAGGTTAATTATGTATTGAAATGGTATTTCTGATATGTTGGGTTAAATAAAATATGTGATTAAAAAGAACTGCCCTTTTCTTTTCCTTTTCTTTCTATGGCTGCTATAAGATTTAAATTTTTTTTGGCCATGCCCCGCAGCGTGCAGAGTCTTAGTTCCCCAACCAGGGGTCGAAGGTAGGACCTCTGTATTAGGAGCACAAAGTCTTAACCACTGGACAGCAGGCACGTCTCTGCTTTAAGATTCAAAACTTTCACTGTATTGGACAGCCCTGCTTTGAACATTCACATAGTGGAATAGATTTCTAGGCCTGCAGACTTCATTCCCCTTGTTAAATTCAGGAGATGGAGCAAACTGATCAGTCAGAAGTTTGTATTCGCTTTCTTTTCTCAGGAAGATAAAATCAGACTGCTCAGGCCTGATATTGTTGTTGCCTGGAGTGGACGTTTGGGGCCAGTGAATGGCGGTGATTTGATTAATCACACTGGAGACACACAGCTGGGAGAAACAAAGGACACAGTGGAGAAGACGGGCTCTCTGGGTGTGGCTTCATATCTTCTCGTGTGAATTAAACCCATAAAGTGCACACAAACCCCCATCACGGCGTGGGGGACACTGTCATCACAGGGAACAGAAAATGTCACCCTTATTCACCCGGGTCTGCCAGAACTGAGAAACAGTGATTCGAACAGAACACTGCACTCTCTGCTGCATCCGGACCACTGGATCCAAAAAAGAAATGCAGAACTCTTTCTAATGGCGGATTTCTTTTTTTCCTGCCCTGAGTGAGTCAGAGAACAGACTGTGGTCTAAGAGAGAGAGAAAAAAAAATTAAGCCTTCTGCAAACGAGCAAAGGCCTGTGGATGGGTGTGGAATTATTCATGAAGCTGCAGGGCTGCTGAGCATACCCTTCTTCCACTGAAAGGCTGTGATGGATAATTCTTGCCGCCCAGGTGGCCTCTCGTTGGGCGGCTGCCCTCTGAAAGCCACAAGTAAGGCAAGCGGTCACTTGGCACAATCTTTTTTATGCTGTGTTCTAAGTGAGAAGACTGATTAATGTGAAAACACTAACTTTGTATCAGTTTAGACAATTCTATATCCTCAGTTTACCAGGGAATGCTGGTAAATTACAGTTTATCAGTAAACGCTATGTGAATATAAACTACTTGGGGCTTAAGATGGAGAGCTGAATGACTTTTACCAATTCAACATTCTTACTGAGCCCATGGTTTTAAACTTGTTGAAAGTTAAGTGACACAAAATTCTTTCTTTCCCCAGTTTAGAAAAATAGCTCCAATTCTATTTGGAAGTGTCAGGAGTGTTTTTAACAAGATGTCAGAAATGACCTTGGGCCATGTGGGCAAACCACCATGGGGAGAAGACACCTGATCGAAGGTCAAGCTCAGCCTTCTTTTAAAAAACAGAAATGTTCTTCCTAAGTGAGTCCCAGAGCTCCCTTTATGTAGAAATAGGTTACCCGGTAGGCTTTGGGGTTGCCTACAGTTCTGAATCTTGCTAATCTTCTCTGGAATGAAACCAGCAAACCATTCAGAGAAAAGACTGTCTGGAACATTGACTAATCCCTGAGTCCTTTTCTTTTTCTGTTAAAAAAAGGATTACTTGCTCAATGTAATTGTTTCTTTTTAAAATTCCGGGCAGCATTGCTAAATGTATTTCACTGATGTCACTGCTGCTGCTCAGTCGCTTCAATCGTGCCCGACTCTGTGTGACCCCACAGACAGCGGCCCACCAGGGTCCCCCGTGCCCGGGATTCTCCAGGCAAGAACACTGGGGTGGGTTGCCATTTCCTTCTCCAATGAATGAAAGTGAAAAGGGAAAATGAAGTCGCTCTTCGCGACTTCATGCCAATTCTTCGCGACCCCATGGACTGCAGCCCACCAGGCTCCCCTGTCCATGGGATTTTCCAGGCAAGAGGACTGGAGTGGGGAGCCATTGCCTTCTCTGGCTGATGTCACCGAGTGATAGTAAAGATTTCATCAGCTACACCCAAACACAAGCCTGTGATGTGTCTGCTTCTAAGACTCTCGGTCTAACGAATATCAGAATTTAGAGAGAAAATACAAAATATGACAGATTTAAAACCACCCTTATGTTTGTTTAACTCCTGTGCTTATCACAGTGTCACAGAAGTGTCAGAACCAGAAAGAATCTTTGTGGAAACAGCAGTTCAGGGGAGCCCTGCAGGGCACCGGGGAGGAAGCCCCATTCCCTGAATGCTGAATGTGGCTCTGTGACTTAAATAGGCCAACACTACCGGGCAGATCATCTGACTGCTGGAAACTCAGTTTCCTCATGTGCGAAACAGCAGTGATGGCGATCACAGCACCACCTTATAGGGCTGCAGGGATTAAATGAGAGAGCGGACACATCACACATAAAGAAGAGACTTAGGGATTGCTGGCTTATTGGATAATTTAGGGGTTTCCCTGGTGGCTCAGATGGTAAAGAATCTGCCTGCAAAGCAGGAGACCTGGGTTTGATCCCTGGGTTGGGAAGGTTCCCTGGAGAAGGGAACGGCTACCCACTCCAGTATTCTTGCCTGGAGGATCCCATGGACAGAGGAGCCTGGAGGGCCACAGTCCATGGGGTCGCAGAGAGTCTGACACGACTGAGCGACTTCCACTCTCACTGGATAATTTAATACAGAAATTGGATTCAGAGGTGAGGGAACTATACAGGGAGACCCGCCCCTGGTCCCTCCACGAAGTGGTGATGGATCTCAGCTCTGATCACTTTTCCTCCACTTCTGTTCTGGGCTTTAAAATTAATTCCCATAGTCCTGTTGCACTTTTTCCTTTTTTTCTTTTTGTCACGTACCCTAAAGTGCAGCCAAATACAAACACCTAGGTAGGTGTTGTTTTCCTCTTTTCTTTGTGCAGATAACATACCTCATTTTAATACTTTAAAATTACGAATTTGGATAAACTGCAATAGATTTGTGTGCTACAACCATTAATCAGCATGCTGCTGCTGCTGCTAAGTAGCTTCAGTCATGTCCAACTCTGTGCAACCCCATGACGGCAGCCCACCAGGCTCCTCTGTCCCCACGTGATTCTCCAGGCAAGAACCCTAGGGGGTCGCCATTGCCTTCTCCAATGCATGCACGCATGCTAAGTCGCTTCAGTTGTGTCCGACTCTGTGACCCCATAGACAGCAGCCACCAGGCTCCTCTGTCCACAGGATTCTCCAGGCAAGAATACTGGAGTGGGTTGCCATTGCCTTGAAGAGTTAATCAGTTTTCTTTATCTTAGCATAATAGAAGTCTTTGAGTGTGCTTGCTCTATTTCTGAACACTTTCTACACGTTTTCTTTTGGTTTGTCTCCCTCTGGTGGATTAAAGAAGTTCCGTTCAGTTCAGTCGCTCTGTCATGTTCAACTCCGACCCCGTGGACTGCAGCATGCCAGGCCTCCCTGTCCATCACCAACTCCCGGAACTTGCTCCAACTCATGTCCATCGAGTTGGTGATGCCATCCAACCAGCTCATCCTCTGTTGTCCCCTTCTCCTCCTGCCCTCAATCCTTCCTAGCATCAGGGTCTTTTCCAGTGAGTCAACTCTTCACAGCAGGTGGCCTAAGTACTGAACTTTCAGCTTCAACATCAGTCCTTCCAATGAACACCCAGGACTGACTTCCTTTAGATGGACTGGTTGGATCTCCTTGCAGTCCAAGGGACTCTCAAGAGTCTTCTCCAACACCACAGTTCAAAAGCATCAATTCTTTGGCACTCAGCTTTCTTTATAGTCCAACTCTCACATCCATACATGACTACCGGAAAAACTACAGCTTTAACTATGACTTTTGTTGGCAAAGTAATGTCTTTGCTCTTTAATATGCTGTCTAGGTTGATAATAGCTTTTTCTTCCAAAAAGAACAATTTTTAATTTCATGGCTGCAGTTACCATCTGCAGTGATTTTGGCACATAAAAAAAATGAAGTCTGTCACTGTTTCCACTGTTTCCCATCTATTTGCCATGAAGTGATGGGACCATATGCCATGATCTTAGTTTTCTGAATGTCGAATGTTAAGCCAACTTTTTCACTCTCCTCTTTCACTTTCATCAAGAGGCTCTTTAGTTTTTCACTTTCTGCCATAAGGGTGGTGTCATCTGCATATCTGAGGTTATTGATATTTCTCCCAGCAATCTTGATTCCAGCTTGTGCTTCTTCCAGCCCAGCATTTCTCATGATGTATTCTGCATACAAGTTAAAGAAGCAGGGTGACAATATACAGCCTTGACATACTCCTTTTCCTATTTGGAACCAGTCTGTTGTTCCATGTCCAGCTGTGACTGTTGCTTCCTGACCTGCATACAGGTTTCTCAGGAGGCAGGTCAGGTCATCTGGTACTGCCATCTTTTAAAGAATTTTCCAGTCTGCTGTGATCCACACTGTCAAAGGCTTTGGTGTAGTCAATAAAGCAAAAATGCATCAATTAAAATTCGCAGTCATGTGCCGTCCGTGTCTAATAATTTCTCTTACATTGTCTGGTTTAGTTTTTTTAGTTTTTATTGACATCTCCTCCTTTTACAGGCCAGGAAGCCAAGGGTAAGAGAGGTAAAGTGATCCAAGTGGCAAGCAGATAGTATGACCTTAGATTCCTGGAGGAGCTATTATTTTAGTGAGTCAAATCTGAAGACAGGTTTGAACTTTAGGGCATTTTAACCAGCAGCTGTGTCATAGTGAGGAAATATTCTGTCTGCCTGAACTGGGGGAGGGGACAGCACTCTGACAGCATGCGTGTGGATGTTGGAGGAGATGACGTGTCCCCAAAGTCTAGACTAGAGCCCCCAGGGCTTGAGATGAAGTGTGGGGCCTGCGGGCTGCTCACCCTTGAACCTTCTGAGGTCACAGCTGCATTTTCTAGACTCCTTTTTATTTTATTTTTAGTTCAATATTATTTTATTTTTTGTAATGAAGTATAGTTGATTTACAATACCATGTTAGTTTCAGGTGTATGGATTCTTTTTTCTTGTCTTCCATCAAAAAGCATAGAAGATCCGAAGTTCTAAAAAAATGTTAATCATATTAGAGCAAAATGAAGATTAGTTCTGCTTCCCCTTGGAGATGGTTTTTCATTGCTCTCTCCTGATTTTTAATAGAGTCCAGTACAAAAGAACGAGCTATTTCATCTTGCAGTTATTTCTAGGGATTAAGTCATAATCCTAAACCTTCATAAAGTAAAATGTGTCATCATAGTAGCTGACAGCCTGTGCATGCATGATCGCAGTTCGTTAGCACTAGCCAGGGCTTTGCAGCATTTTGGAGGACATTTTTAGGCAATGGAATTTAGTAGCTTACATTTGTAGAGCATAATCCTGTACCCAGCTCCACACTAAGCACTTTGCAGGCATAATCTAATTTAATCCTCACGATAACTCTCAAAGTAGGTGGTGTTTGCATCTACAATTCCCAGATGCAGAAGCAGAGGTTCCCAGAAGTGACTTTCTGTGCTTGTGAGCTGTGGGCAGGATCTGAAGAGAGGAGCACCATCTCATTGTAACAAATAAAAGATCAAAATCTCTCTTGTGTAACCTGGAGCTGGCTCACAGGGGGCCCTTGATTCTATTGAGGATTGTTTCCATAGTTGGAATTAAATCAGGAGCTTCATGCAGAGCAAGAAGAGGGAAGTGTGTCCAGGAAGCGTGTCCTGAGAAGGGGCTCTGTGCCAAGCATGGGGGCACAGGGGGACACAGACAAAGCCCTGCTCCATCTTGTGCTCACAGTTTGGGGTGGAAGCAGGTCCTTAGGCCACGCACTGTCTGCCAGTTAATTTGTAATTGTAACTTTAATGACTTTAATTGTAATATAATTTATTGATTTTCCCCCTTATTTTTAACCATTTAATGCATATTGTCATAGTAAGCCATGGAGAGTTTTCTGTTTGGGGCATGCAAACTGTTTGGTTTCTACTGAAACATTTTCTAAGAATCAATTTTTGTAGTGCAATAACTAGGGCAAAGAATATGAATCTCTTTATGTTTCCTTCTATAAATGATCATATTGCTTTCTAGAGGGGTCTGGTATTTACTCAACAAGTATTTATGAAGCTTCTTTTACATGTCAGACCTTACACTAAGCAGTAGGGATAGAAGTGAGTGGGTGTACACATAAAAATAATTCAGATAAAAATAAAATGTAAAGCCCAGCCATTAAATGCAACTGTAAAAAAAAGTTTAGATATAAGTCAAAAAAATTTTTTTTAAAATTTCGGTGCTAGTGATTGTGCATCAGAACTAAAGCGTACATTTCTAGTGACAGAAATGGGTGAGCTGCTTGAGAGGAGGGTCCACATCCACTCCTGTCCCTACTGATTAGTGTAAGGTCTGACATGTAAAAGAAGCTTAATAAATACTTGTTGAGAAAATAGTGAAAGAGGAGAGTGAAAAAGTTGGCTTAAAGTTCAACATTCAGAAAACTAAGATCATGGCATCTGGTCCCATCACTTCATGGCAAATAGATGGGGAAACAGTGGAAACAGTGACAGACTTTATCTTTTTGGGCTCCAAAATCACTGCAGGTGGTGATTTCGGCCATGAAATTAAAAGACGCTTACTCCTTGGAAGGAAAGTTGTCACCAACCTAGATAGCATATTAAAAAACAAAGACATTACATTGTCAACAAATGTCCATCTAGTCAAGGCTATAGTTTTTCCAGTAGTCATGTATGGATGTGAGAATTGGACGATAAAGAAAGCTGAGCGCTGAAGAATTGATGCTTTTGAACTGTGGTGTTGGAGAAGACTCTTGAGAGTCCCTTGGACTGCAAGGAGATCCAACCAGTCCATCCTAAAGAAGATCAGTCCTGGGTGTTCACTGGAAGGACTGATGTTGAAGCTGAAACTCCAATCCTTTGGCCACCTCATGCAAAGAGCTGACTCATTGGAAAAGACCCTGATGCTGGGAAAGATTGAGGGCAGGAGGAGAAGGGGACGACAGAGGATGAGATGGTTGGATGGCATCATTGACTCAATGGGCATGAGTTTGGGTAAATTCCGGGAGTTGGCTATGGACAGGGAGGCCTGGTGTGCTGCAGTTCATGGGGCTGCAGAGTCAGACATGACTGAGCAACTGAACTGAACTGAATTATCTGTTTCTACTTATACACTTCTTTTACTTGTAGTATTGAAAAGTATCTTTATATCTTCTGTCATATTTAATGTATTTTTCTAGTTTACTACATTTTATTTTTATTATTTTGAACTATATATAAGTTTAGAATTTTTTTGTATTTGTGTTTGTCAGTCTTCTCCTTTGCCATATCTTCTTTTGCTCTCTAGACTTGATCATTTTCCCATACACCTGATAAATACTACATTCTTTTTTTTCTGATGGTTGCTCTATAACTTAATTTCAATAAATTTTAGAATGATTTTTAGAGAGGTTTGGAATGAGCATTTTATTATACATTCAATTTTTCTATACATTCAGAGTCCATTCTAGTTTTTCTTTCTGTCCCACTGAATCCAATTTCTTTATCTGCACTTTTCGCTGTTTAAAATAGTTGCCTAAAAATATCTTTCGACTAGAGTTCCTCTGGTTCATCTGGTTAGTTTTCAGCAAGCATACTTATTTTTTCGTGCTTCAAAACCTTATTAGGATATTTTTAGAAAGTGAGTTATATCTCAGGAGGTGGGCTTGTAATTCTAGTTACACCGCCAGCTAATTTTTCACACGTTTAACTGTAAACCTCAGTCCCTCATTGGTAAACTGGGGGATCATAGTAATATTTACCCGGTAAGATATTCAGGATTAAATGAAAAACTTCCATCGAAGACATTCAGCGCACTTCCCATCACTAGGCTTTGCATAGGAAATCCTAGAAAAGCGTGAACGGCTGTGGTACCTTGGGGGCAAGCAGCTCTCTCTGCGCAGAGAAGTCCTGGGGCGACGTGGACAGACCGTGCTGCTTTTGCTCCGGGGCTGGACCAGCGCATCCACCTCCGGGTCCTCCGCCAAGCCCCCCCGCCCCGAGCGCGCCCCCGCCCCGAGCGCGCCCCCGCCCCGAGCGCGCCCCCGCCCCCGAGCGCGCCCCCGCCCCGAGCGCGCCCCCGCCCCGAGCGCGCCCCCGCGCCCGCAGTCCGAGTCCCTGCTCCAGGACGGCCGCGCCCCGCTCGGCGCGCGCAACTCGGGGGCGGGGCCGCTGCTTAGGAGATGCGCGCGCGTTTCCTGGAGGACGTACGTGCGCGGCGCCCGGCAGCCAATCAGAGGGCGGGGCGCGCATTCAAACCGCGGGGCGGCGGTGGAGGCGTGAGCGGCGCGAGGAGGCCGGGAGCCTGCGAGGTGGGGGCTGCGGTCTCGGGGCGGCGCTTCGGTGCGGGCGGGGTGGCGTGGGTGGGCGGCTCGGGGGTCCGGGAGGGCCAGGGGCCCCCGGGGACCGGAGGGCGGGGGGTCCTCGGGGAGAGGAGGGGAGGGCCAGGGGTCCCCGGGGAGAGGAGGGGAGGGCCAGGGGTCCCCTCGGAGGCGAGGGGAAGGGAGGGCCGGGGGTCCCCGGGGACGCGTGCGAGGGTCCCCTCGGAGGGCGTTTTCGGGGCGCGTGGCCGCCGGGCGGCGGGGTGGCCGCTGGGAGCCCACCCCGGGGTCTGGGCACCCCTTCCCTCCACTGTCCGGGGCGCATCCCCGCCCTTTCCCAGACCCAGAGCTGTCGTGCTCCTTGAAAGTAGCAGCCGGTTTTCAGCTGCGGGTCAAGTCCTCAGTCTCTTCTTGCTTCTGTATTTACCTCCGCGTCAGGAAATCTTCAAAAGATTGCCTGCTTTTAGTTAGAAGGTGATGGGAGATGCTTCAATCCTGGCGTGATTGTTAGTGATTTAGAACTTGCACAGGTTACTTGAACCTCTGTTGTTTTGTTCCTCCAGAGTAATAATCTCTGGGGTTGATTTTAAAACTACAACGCGTTAGTTGCTGTATTAGCAGGAAGAGCCTATGTGGGAGCAGCGGAGAGCTGCAGCTCAGGGCGAGCTTCAAGTGGGGACCAGCCCCGAGGAGAGGGCAGCCGGCCCCGCCTCCCAGATTGTGTGGGCCCAGGAGCCCAGGCAGCCAGTCTCCTGAATGTTTTGTTTCATTGTCGAATTCTCCGTGTGCTATATTGTAGCCCGTTATGTGCGGGATAGTGTCATGTCTAAAGAACAATGTATATACCTCCCTTTAGAATACTAGGTTGGTAAAAATGGTAACCATCACCAGAACCTTCAGGGAGTCCTCCTACTAACATCAAAGACCACTGGCCTTTGACCACTAGCATCTAATGGAAACGTTGTGAGAATTTCCAGATCCTGACACAGACTTGAAGTGAGCACATGCTCACCTGGGGAAAGGGCACTGACTTGCTGACACACAGTTGCTACAAACATTCAGTTTGTTAAAAAAAAATGCACAAGGGGCAACGAAGCGAAGCCCCTAAGCCAGAAGAGGCCTGCCTGTGTGGAGAAAAGGAAGGAATTCAATGACAGTCCATCCTAGGAGGGGGACAGCATGGGTGGTGATGACCTAAAGTGACTGAGCTGCCAGCTTTTCATTGGCTGGGCCGTTGCTAGGTGAGGAGGAAACCTTTCTTCCTCTGCCCTGAGATGTGAAGTAGGTTCTTCCTGTAGAGTCTGTGAACAATAGCAAGGAATAAAACAGGAGAGCCCCTGTTCAGACACCCCCACCCCCACCCCAGCTCCGTTTTAAATGAGGGTTCCTTTATTTGCCTTCACAATGAAATAGTTTGATCAGATGTCATTTTACAAGTTAGACTCAGACATGCAAATTTAAAGGCTTGTTTACACCAATATAACCAGCTGGATGCAGCCCTCTTAGCTGTCTCTGCTGTTCTCTTCTACACAAAACTACTGATGTTGTTGACACATGTTTACTTATGTTCCTGTCAACTCTCTTGTCTCACTGCTAGAGGGCAGGCTGAATACTTAACTGACCTTGTGTAAGTTTTCTCAACACAAGCAATCACTTTACAGCACTCACACTTACGTCTCTGGCACCTATCTGGTTGTGAGCTGCCTGTGACACCTCCCTGAGCCGCTCTTGCACGTCGAGTGCGTTCAGCAGGTGCAGAAACGCCTCACTCCAGTCCTTACCTTTGGTGCTGGGCTGTCTGTCAGTCCCCCTCGCTGAAACTGGGGGCATTTAAAAAAAAAAATCTCTGCTGACATGTTCTCTTTTCTAGTGTTTGTCATTTTAACCATTTAAAAATGTACATCCTTAAATATGTGGTCATCACTGCCATCCACCCCATTACTCTTGTTATCTGGTAAATCTGAAGTTCTACATCTATTAAATAATAACTCCATTCTCCCTTCCCTAGCCACCACCATTATACTTTCTGCCTATGATTTTAACTACTATAAGTACTTGTATCATATATTATTTGTCTTTTTGGGACTGGCTTATTTCACTTAGTATAATGTCCTCAAGGTTCACAATATTGTAGCATATTACAGAATTTCTTTCCTTTTTAAGGCTGAATAATTTTCCATTGTATGAATATACCACATTTTGGTAAGCCATTCATTGGTCAGTGGACATTCGAGTTGCATCCCCATTTTATCGATTATGAATAATGCTGCTATGAACATGGGTATGCAAATATCTCTTCATTTGAGATCCTACTTTCAATCTTTTCGGGTGTATACCCAGAAGTGGAATCGCTAGATCATATGCTAATTTTGTGGCACTAGTAAAGAACCCGCCTGCCAACCCAGGAGACGTAAGAGAGGCGGCTTGGCCCCTGGGTCGGGAGGGCCCACTGCAGGACGGCACGGCAGCCAGCGCCAGTGTTCCTGCCTGGACAGCCCCCAGACGGCGGGGTCTGCTGGACTCAGTCCCTGGGGTTGCAGAGTCGGACACGACTTAGTATATGCGAAGGAAGGAAAGTTACGGCCAACCTAGACAGCATATTGGAAAGCAGAGACATTACTTTGCCAATAAAGATCCATCTAGTCAAGGCTATGGTTTTTCCAGTGGTCATGTATGGATGTGAGAGTTGGACGGTGAAGAAAGCTGAGTACCCAAGAATTGATGCTTTTGAACTGTGGTGTTGGAGAAGACTCTTGAGAGTCCCTTGGACTGCAAGGAGATCCAATCAGTCCATCCTAAAGGAGATCAGTCCTGGGTGTTCATTGGAATGCAAAGAGCTGACTCACTGGAAAAGACCCTGATGCTGGGAAGGATTGGGGGCAGGAGGAGAAGGAGACGACAGGGGATGAGATGGTTGGAGGGCATCACCGACTCAATGGACATGGGTTTGGGTGGGCTCCGGGAGTTGGTGATGGACAGGGAGGCCTGGCGTGCTGTGATTCATGGGGTCTCAAAGAATTGGACACAACTGAGTGACTGAACTGAACTGAACTGTTTTTCATAGTGGTTGTACCATTTTACATTCCCAGCAACAGTTTATAAGCATACCAGTTTCTTCATGTCCTTGTCAATACTTGTTTTCTGCTTTTTTTTTTTTTTGGATAGTTTCCATCCTAGTGGGTATGATGTGGTATCTCAGTATAGTTTTGACTTGCTTTTCCCTAATGACCCATGATGTTGAGCATCATTTTATGTGCTTATTGACTATTCTTGTATTTTCTTTGACATGTGCTTTTTAAATCTTTTTGAAGTCACCTGGCACATTTGACCTGATACAGTCTTTATCTGTACATTCTTTCTAGGCTAAGGAAATGAAAATAGAGTTTTGTCTTTGAAATTCATAATATCCACCAGAGGGCCTGGCACCTCATGGGATCTTAGCACATCAGGTCTTTGAGGTCAGAGGTTTGTCTGAAGCTGCTTGGGGATGATATCTCAGCGGAGATCATGACCTAATGTATGCCCCTGAGAGGTCTCTTTCCCATGGAAGGTCATCATGTTCTTAAAGCCTGTTTGTAATCTGTGCAGTCTAAATTTTATGTATTTATTTTATTTTAGCAGATAATTTTGGAAACTGTTGCATAAGAAATGGCCAGAAGTCAAATGAATGTCTAAAGAAGAGCTTAACATTTCATCGGCAACATTCTTTTTAAAGCCAACTCTCTGCCACCATGTCAGCTTCCACCACACACAGCAGAAAGGTCGGCGATCTCCTTGGCATTCCTTCCTCCACAAAGACCTCACCCCTGAGTGTCCCCCCCGAGGGCAGCAAGCTGAAGCTGCAGTCGAAGTCCGACGTGTCGGAGCGTGAAAATGACGATCCGTCGCTGAGGTCTGCAGGCGAAATCAGAGACGTCAACAGCACTTACATCATTTCTGCCTGTAAGCCCACAGAGGACACAGTGCCCGCTCCCGACCCTGCGGGGAGGCTGACGCTTCAGAGGAGAGCGGCCGCGAGCAAGGCGCCCTCTTTGCCTGGTCCGGCCGACGCGCGCCTCGCCCTGCGGCGTCGCCCCAAGACCGACTGTGCGGGGCCGCGGGCGGGGACGCAGCGCGGGGGCGGCCAGCCTGGGGGCGGCCGGCCGTCGCCGGGCGCGGGTGGGCCCGCCGAGCCGGGGGAGCCTGTGGCTGGCGCCCCGGCTGTGCCCGCCGCGCCCTCGGCGCCGCAGCCCCCGGG
>ML663555.1:1629184-1671725 GCA_007570785.1 Antilocapra americana
GGCCGTCCCCCAGTCCCCGCGCGCGCCCTCCGCGGCGCACAGGCAGGCCGAGGCCGGCCGCCGGCGCGGGGCGCCCGCAGCCCCCGGGGGCGGCCCAGGGGTCCCCGGGCGCGCCGGCGCGCGTGGGAGCCTGGAGAAAGGCACGCCCTCGAGGTGCGTGTGGGAGCCGGGGGCCACCCCGGTCCCGAGGAGCAGGGGGCCCGCCCTCCGGGCTGAACGGACCCCGCGGAGCGCTCTTCTCACCGGTCGGAGGGGAGGCGCGCGTGAAGACACGCTCCCCCTGCGGGGAGAAGCCGCGCTTCAGCGAACCTCCGCGGACACGGACCCCCCGAGGGTGGAGACCAGCCGAGTGACCGTGGCAGTCCGAGTCAGGCCTCTCAGCAACCGGTACGTGGCCAGGCTGGTCAGCTCCGGGCGCCTTCACGCCGGCTGGCGCTGCCTTGTTATGGACTAACTCCTCGGTTCAGTGGTTGCACGTGCTATTGTCGATGATTGGCTATAAAAGGAAAAAATCGAAACCACCATATTTTGCCAATGTAAGTTTCTCCAGATATATCTGTGCTTGAGAAGTCTGAATGACTCCAGTCTCTAAGGCAGTCTGCTGTCAAATCTGTGATATATGGTGGTATCTTCTAGCTCTCCCTTAAAAAGAGCAACAGCCGGTCACTCGTTCCCCAAACAGGTCCTTCCAAAACCCTTCCCAGGGTGGTGGTCATCGCCTTATTGTCCGTGACATGTCACGGTCGCACACACAGTGATCTGTGAGGTTTGACTTCGATGGCAAAAAATCTCTCCCCACGAGTGCCTGTGGGTGAGAAAAGATGGGCCTGCCTGGTGTGACTGGAACATCTGATTATCTTTAAATGCTTTGAGGACAACTTCGAAGGCTTCACAGACTCAGAAGTTTTTTTAAGTCTGTGGGTCTAAGTGAGTTGGAGGAGGGTTTGGTGACCCTGTGGCTTCCCAGGTGGCTCAGCAATAAAGAATTCACCTGCCAATGCAGGACTTACAGGAGACACAGTTTCGATCCCTAGATCAGGAAGATCCCCTGGAGCAGGGCATGGCAGCCCACTCCACTATTCTTGCCTGGAGAATCCCATGGACGGAGGAGCCCGGCGGGCTGCAGCCCAAGGGGTTGCAAAGAGTCCAGCGTGACCAAAACAGTGTAGCACGCAAGCATAGTGACTGCTGTGTGGACAGCCCCTGGTTTGAACCTGAATGGCCAGCAGTTAAGGCAGATTCTGCAGGCTCTGAGCCTTTTGGTGAAAATGTGGGGTTAGTGCTAAGGGAGAACTCAGGGAGAGCCTCAGGACTGCTCAGGGTGGAGAAGTAGCAGGACAGCCGCACGGGTGGCGGTCCTAGAGGGAGAGTGGACCCCAGAGCAGCCTGCAGCAGGGCGCCCGGGAGGACGAGAAGGGTGGTTTCCACAGTGAATTCTCATCTAAGCAGAGTTGGGGGCAAAAAGAGAATTGTGTGGCCAGACAAAGACTCGTGTTTTTCTGCAGCTGTAGAGCAAAAAGATTTCCTCCTGAGTCTGAGATAGAAGCGGGGTGGGTGTGAAGAGTCAAAGTTTTAAGGGAGATGATTTAAAGGAGGAAGGACCTTTGGAGTCACAGAAATCTACCTAGTAGCCCAAAGACACTTCAACTCAAATTTGTATCTAACTGCGTTTGTTGAAACTGTGTTTTTGTTTCTTGCCAGCTTTGTATAGATTCGTACCTCCAGAAATTCTTTATGATGTTTTCGAATACATTTCCAGGTTTGAACTACAGGTACAGGTAGATTTCAGTGGACAGGATGAGAAAAAGGAGAACTTAAGAAGTAAAGGAAAAAGATGGAAAGTCCTATACAAGTAGGGGACTTTTCTGGACAAGAAACCTGTAATTCCATTTTTCCTTTGAGCAGTGCCACTGGAGCTGCAGAAATAGATTTTGGGAACCCGCTATCGTGATGCGTGCTGCTCTGCATGTTCCACATGAAACTAAAGAGCGGTCTTGCCCTGGAGGAACGTTGCACTTTAGTTTGAAGTCCTTATTGTATTCCGTGGAAATAATACTCAGAATAATTGCAATAACAATAGTTTTCTCTGTGCTTCTTTTGAAAGAGAGAAGAGTGAAGAAGCGTCTCAGGTGGTCTTCCTGGACGGGGAGGAAATCGCTGTGGAGCACCCCAGCATGCAACAGGTGTACAGCTTTGTGTACGATCTTTCCTTTTGGTCCGTGGACGAGTGCCACCCGCGCTTCGCGAGCCAGGCGACCGTGTACCAGGCATTGGCGGCCCCGCTGCTGGGGCAGGCCTTCCAAGGCTTCAACACCTGTCTGTTCGCCTACGGCCAGACTGGCTCTGGGAAGTCATACACGTAAGTTCTGTTGTGAATCCGACCATCCAGAAACGTCTATGTCTTTGTGAGAATAGCACAGTTTGATAGAATCTCTCTCTGAAACTGCCCCGCTCTGGGCTCAAGTCCATTTTACACTCCAGTTCTGCAAGTTGCTTTACCTCCGGGCTGCCGTTTACGCATGAGATACTGTTTACCTTGTCAGTGTCATTGGCCCCACTTTACTGTGAATTCTGTCTCTGGTGTAAACTGAAGCTTGAGAGGTTATTTTGGAAGTCGTGTTGTGAGAATCACAAGCAACTCATCTCATCAGTGGTGTGGCTCTACGACCTGTCCGGGGAGAAAATACTTGAATTTTAATAGTAGCTAACGTTTATCGAGTTCTTACTATATTCCAGGCCCTGTGCTAGAAGGCTCTGAATTAGATAGTTCTTACTTACCCCACTTTATAAAAGAGGAAATTTAGGTTTACTTTCCCTGCATAGAATTTTAAAACCTAATTAGTTTTTAATGTAATTAGAACAACTCATCATGTATTTTCTAGGATGATGGGCTTTAGTGAAGAACCAGGAATAATTCCAAGATTTTGTGAAGATCTTTTTGCTGAAATAGCCAAAAAACAACCCCAAGAGGTATGTTCCCATGGTCTCTGTAAGCCTTCTTATTCTAGTAGAGAGCAGTCAAACCAAGTAAAAATCAGAGTCGTGGCCACTAAGGAAGTACTCAGCAGACGGCGTACTTTCCGGCCACTCTCCTCTGGGACGGTGGTGTGGGGAGCGGGTTCCAGACGCGGGGCGGTTCCTCCTGGCGGGCAGAGACGGAGGGTCCTCTCCGCCATCTTCTCTGCTCCCGGCTGTGTCACCTGTGCGGGTGGTGGGGCTAGGCGCGCAGGGGCTCCACCCGTCGCGCGTGTCTGCAGTTGGGGCGCACGCCCCTCCCTGGGGACAGCACCAACAGGAGACTGCGGAGAGGCCTGCAGACTCAGCCCGGGTCGAGGTCCCAGCCGCTCGTGCCCTGCCCTGTCCGGGCACCAGGTGCCCACGCCTCACCTAGTCCTGCCTGCGGTCAGCTGTCTGCCAGGCAGCCTGCAAGACCAGTTTTTCCCACGTTTGCTTAATGATAAGAGCCCCCGGCATGTGTCAGGAGGCAGTCGTGTACCTGTGTGCGTGCACGCGCGTGTGTGCGCTTGCTGAAAAGCTGCTGGAGGTGCTGCTTCGGTTGGCTTGGAAGGTAGTCTGGGAGTTGATGCTTTTCCTACAGTCCTGGACGGCCCCTGTAAACGGAGTCTCGTGCAGCCTGCGGTTCACCAGGGTACAGCAGGTGTTGGCTCCTCGTCCCTCCTTGTGGCTCAGTGGAGTTCCATTGTGTGGACACGCCGCATGTTCTTTATCCATTCATCTGTTGGTGGACACGTAGGCTGTCTTTATCTTTTGGTTGCTGGGTTGCCAAAAAGTTCCTTTATACCATCTGATGGAAACCCAGAGGAACTTTTTGGCCAGCCCACTATCTAGAGCTGCTATGAATATTGGTGTACAGGTTTTAGTTGAGTAATTTTTATTTGAATTTATTTGTACTTCTTTTGGGTAGATGTGCAATTGTTGGGTTATACCGTGAGTCTATGCCAAGCCTTTTGAGGAGCTGCCAGCCGTTTTCCGAGGCACTGGACCCTTTCACGTCCCCCCTGCAGCCCTGGAGGCTCCGATTCCCGCTCGCACAGCTTCGCTGTTTTCCGTTTGCTTGGTTGCAGCCGTGCTCATGGGTGTGAAGGGGTTTCTGTCTGTGGCTCTGACCTGCTTTTCCCTGCTGACCTGGGGTGTTGGGCACCTTTTCTTGTGCCTGTTGACTGTCTGTGCATCTGCTTTGAAGAAATGTTCACTCCTTTGCCTATTTTTTAATTGATTGTCTTTCTGTTGTTGAATTGTAAGAGTTCTTTATATGGAGATGTGTGCATGCGCGCTGCCTGCTAAGTGGCTCAGTCATGTCCGACTCTTCGTGACCCCATGGACTGTAGCCCACCAGGCTCCTCTGTCTGTGGGATTCTCCAGGCAAGAATGCTGGAGTGGGGTTGCCATTTCCTCCTCCGGGGGATCTTCCCCACCCAGGGATCAAACCTGGGTCTCTAGTCTCCTGCCTTGGCAGGAGGGTTCTCTACCCCTAGGCCCCCTGGGAAGCCCTTGTATGGGGATCCTAGAGCCTCACGAGATCTGATGTGTGAGAGATCCAGGGACCTTCAGACACACTGGTTTGTTTGTTTCTGCTAGGTCAGCTACCACCTTGAGATGAGCTTCTTTGAAGTCTACAATGAAAGAATTCATGACCTTCTCGTTTGTAAAGGTGAAAATGGGCAGAGAAAGCAAACGGTAAGATTTAAAAACTTACTGTTTTTAATTTGTTTTTATTGTTGCGTAGAAGGATATTAGTTCTCCAGATGATCCATGGCTTAATTACTGCAGCGCTCTTATATGACAGCAAATGCTTCCGTGTGCAGTCTAACTGCATTGCCATTTACTGAATAAGCTGAACATTATTGTTAGTGGACATTAAATGAGCTATTAACTAACCTCATTTTACTTAAGCAAGTATTGTGTCAATATTAAAGATGAAATATTCCAAGATTTAGTTGGACCACACGTCAAATATAAAATATCTAAAAGTCTGTGAAGCCAAAAAAAAGAGTAGAAGTTTAAAAAAACTGTCTTGTTTTTGAAGAATATGTATTTCACTGGATGATTTAGCAAGCTGATGTCACAGATAATATTTTCTGTGAAATAGAAAGTTTCACAAGGCATAAACTTTTTAAAAACCCGCTATCATAATGAAAAGATTTTTAGTTTTGAAAAGAGCTGTGGAGCTTGAGAAGCTACAATCTGAAGAGGTCACTTGCTCAAAGTCAGGCAGTCTGCCTTTGGCAGCATCTAGGGACTTAAGCAAAACTTGGCATTTCTTTCTAAGACTTCTATGTGTTTTAAAATTTCTGCTCATAAACTGTAAAATGTATAATGTCAAACTGAAAAAGACGTTAAGTGAATGAATTGACTGTATTGTAGAAAGCTACTTAAAAGCACGTAAACAGTAGCTGTGGCAGGAGGAGACTAACAAACCTGTTAGACGCGTGCCTCACAGCCAACACACTGTCAGACGCCGCGGGCGCTCGGTGACCCCGAGGCGGATTTCCTGGCGCCTCGCAGGCGTGTTTCCGAGAGAACCTTTGTGCCTATTTCTGGGCAAAGTGGACACAAGTCTTACAGTAGACGCAAGTAGACGCAAAATGTAGAACAGATGACCGGAAGTCTATTTTGTATAGAATATTTGTATTGTGCTAACACGACTTGGGTTTGCCCACAGCTGCGAGTGCGGGAGCACCCGGCCTCGGGCCCGTACGTGGAGGGCCTGTCCACGTGAGTGCGCTGGGCACGTGGGTGGGCGGGGCTGTCCGCGTGAGTGCACTGGGCACGTGGGTGGGCCGGGCTGTCCAAGTGAGTGCGCTGGGCCCGTACGTGGAGGGCCTGTCCACGTGAGTGCGCTGGGCACGTGGGTGGGCGGGGCTGTCCGCGTGAGTGCGGGCGGTGGGCGGGGCTGTCCGCGTGAGTGCGCTGGTGCACGTGGGTGGGCGGGGCCTGTCCTGAGTGCGGGCGGTGGGCGGGGGCTGTCCGCGTGAGTGCACTGGGCACGTGGGTGGGCCGGGCTGTCCAAGTGAGTGCGCTGGGCCCGTACGTGGAGGGCCTGTCCACGTGAGTGCGCTGGGCACGTGGGTGGGCGGGGCTGTCCGCGTGAGAGCGGGCGGGTGGGCGGGGCCGTCCTCCTGTGTGCACTGGGCACGTGGGTGGGTGGGGCTGTCCGCGTGAGTGTGGGCAGTGGGCGGGGCCTGACCGCGTGCGTGCACTGCGCGGGTGGGCGGGGCGTGCAGCCCTCAGTGCGCCCCCCCCCCCAGGCGTGCGTCCCTGCTGCGTCCCCGCCCCGCCTCTGGCCTCAATGGTCTTGGGTAGATGACCCTCCCCTCTCCAGACGGAGAGTCCGCTGCTTGTCCGCTGCTGCTTGTCGTGGTGTTTCTGCCTCTCGGCCTGTGAAGCGCCCTCGGGACGAACCCCGCGGGTGGGCGTCACCTGGCCCGGACCTGGCTCCTCTCCCTCCCGCTCGCCCAAGGCCAGCCCGCCCTCTCGGGCCTTCTCCCGGTGCCTCTAAGCGGGCGGAGAAGGCGCCGGGCTCAGTGCTGGGAGTTAGAGGTGTGCCGAGAGGCCTTTGTTTGGCTCTCAACTCCAAATGCTTTTTGAGGGAACAGAGAAGTAGTGAGGACTTTAACTCCATTTAGTAAGTCTGGGATTGTGCTGCAAACCCACACCCTTGCGCGCCTGTGCTTCCACGTTGGGCCTTTGCCGACCACACCCTCCGTGTGTTTACGGGTACCTGTGCCAACATACGGGCTGAAGTGTATCTTTTGGTCTCATGGCGTAGACTTGGATATTCCAATGTTCAAGTGCTAAGGTTCTTCATTATATTAAGAAAAGTCATATTTTTAAAAATCAGGTAAAATTGAAGCATTATGTTTTATTTCATAACTTTTATAATGGAGAAAATGAAAGACTCTGTCAGAATCAATATAACAATATCTATTTCATTGTGATATCCATGGAATAATTATGTAATTGAAAGGTGGTTGTTTTATAAGAGCAGGAGTGTGATTGATCATCAGTAAAATGGGTTTTCTCTTTTTGCTTTTTTAAAATAGGAATGTTGTCAGTTCTTATTCCGATATCCAGGTAAGGTTGACTGTGTTTTGTCTTTTCTCCACTAGATAGATCACAGTCATAAGTACTCAGGAAAATATCTCCCCTTACTTGCTGTTCTCATAAATAAAACATTAATCTTGTTAATTTATAATCGACTGATTTTGTTTGTGTAAACGCTATTAAATTGATTATCATGTCAGTTTAGAGTTGTAGAAATAGCCTTTTCAAGGTATTATCTCCAGATTCAAGTTTCTGAGACAGAAAAAGAAACAACTAGAAAATGGTAATACAAATGAGTAAATAAGTATGTATTGATAATTTTATTTTGCAAGCTGGTTACTGGTGTGTGTGTCTGTGCTTGCTTCATGCTTCGCCCCGGTTGGCGCCGTCTGAGCTCTGGCCCGCCCTCCTCCCCAGGTCTGGCTGCAGCTGGGGAACAAGCAGAAGGCCACAGCGGCCACGGGCGTGAACGACAAGAGCTCACGCTCGCACTCCGTGCTCACCCTGGTGATGACCCAGGCCAAGGTGCGTGTTGCTGAGAACTTCCTTAGGGAGAATGCTCGCTGCATTCAAGTTGCATGTTGTCTTTCTGTGCCCCTTTAAATCAAAGGTAAAAACAGAGTCACATACGTATGTAACATAGTTGGGTTTTAGGACATACATGCAATCAATGTATATTGATTGCATCATATCCGTATATGGTAATATATTATCAATAATACATAATACTTGTATTTGAAAAAACGTGTCAGAAAGTAAAGGATTTTAAGTAATACAGGGACTGTATGGGTGGTCCCTACGTTCCCAGTGCAGGGGGCCAGGTTTGATTCCGTACATTGCAGCTAAGACCCAGCACCCCAAAACTACTAAGCCGTCTCGCTCTAGAGCCTGCATGCTGCCACTTGGGAAGCCCATGAGCCACGGAGAAGACCCAGCACAGCCAAAATAAACTTAGCCATAGGTTCCACCGCTCAGATAAACCCCCTCAACAGTTTAGTATATAATCTTTCAATTGTTTTACAGTCACACTTCACAAATTTACAAAATCCAAAACAATTTCATGCCTTTAAAATTATTTGCAAAATACTGTTTTCCATAGCTATATGGTATTCCTTTGACTATTAAAAGTCCTCAGGTTTTTCTCTGATGTTGGGCATTTGTGTTGCTTTTAAACATTTTGCTACATCAGTGCTGGGATAAACAACACTTTTATAAATTAAGCCTTTTCTCTATCTCTGTTTCCTTAATGTGATTGGGTTATTATAGATTTTTAGCCCTTTAAAGTCGCCTCTTTTGTTCTGGCACAGTCCAAGCGCTGCTCAGTGTGTTCTGATCAATTGTCATGGGCGCAAGGAAGCATAGTTTCTTTATCCCTTGTTTGTAATCTTGCATAACTTTCTGTGTTATAGACTTATGGTGATGGCAAGTCATGAAAGAACTTATGATCTATTATTTTAATGCCCTTTTGCTCCAGACAGAATTTGTGGAGGGGGAGGAGCTGGACCACAGAATCCGGAGCCACATAAACCTCGTGGACCTGGCTGGCAGTGAGCGGTGCTCAGCGACGGGGACCAGCGGGGAGCGGCTGAAGGTGAAGTGCTGCCCTTGTGTCGGGGAGCTCAGTCCTGGCCCTTGTTTTTAGGAGATTACAAGATACTTTACCAAAAAAACCCCTCTCTGAACCTGCACTTCATAGACTGCGGTCTGAGGCTCAAAAAGGGACCCATGGTTCTTGGTTATGACTGCTTTTCAGAGACAGTTAGTAGACTTTGAGTCCAAAGGGAGTTGGTAGATTCTGAAAGAAAGTATTTACTCAGTAATTATCAGTTCAGTTCAGTAGCTCAGTCACGTCAGACTCTTTGCGACCCCATGGACTGCAGCATTCCAGGCTTCCCTGTCCATCACCAACTCCCAGAGTTTACTCAGACTCACGACCATTGAGTTGGTGATACCATCCCACCATCTCATCCTCTGTTGTCCCCTTCTCCTCCTGACATCAGTCTTTCCCAGCATCAGGGTCTTTTCCAATGAGTCAGTTCTTTGCATCAGGTGGCCAAAGTATTGGAGCTTCAACATCAGTCCTTCCAATGAATATTCAGGACTGATTTCCTTTAAGATGGACTGGTTGGATCTCCATGCAGTCCAAGAAGACTCTCAAGAGTCTTCTCCAACACCACAGTTCAAAAGCATCAATTTTTCTGCGCTCAGCTTTCTTTATAGTCAAACTCACATCCATACATGACTCCTGGAAAAACCACAGCTTTGACTAGATGGACCTTTGTCAGCAAAGTAATGTCTCTGCTTTTTAATATGATGTCCAGGTTGGTCATAGCTTTTCTTCCAAGGAGCAATTAGGGAAGAAATATTTTTTTGTGAAGTAAATTTATTCTGGAGGAGTTACATTTGATTAAAATGTCTGATCTTGTCCCCAGGAAGGCGTGAGCATTAACAAGTCGCTGCTGACCCTGGGGAAGGTCATCTCTGCACTGTCCGAGCAGGCTGGCGGGCGGGGCGTGTTCATCCCTTACCGCGAGTCTGTCCTCACATGGCAAGTAGCTCTTGAAGAGGAAAGAACTGTACGAGATACAGGGGGTTGTGTCAGAAAGGGGCGTAGACCGACTTCGTGTAAGTCTTGTATGGATTCGAGAGCCAGGCTACCTGGACTTGACCTTGATAGTCCTCCAGCCTGTCTCTTCGTCTGTAATATGGAGGTGTATCAAGACCTGTCCTTTAGGGGTGTGTGTGTGTGTGTGTGTGTGTGTGTGTGTGTGTGTGTGTGTGTGTATGTATGTATGTGCGCGCGCGTGCGTGCGCTCAGTTGCTCAGTCCTGTCTGGCTCTTTGCAGTCCCATGGACTGCAGCCCGCCAGGCTCCTCTGTCCATGGGATTCTCAGGCAAGAATACTGGAGTGGGTTGCCATTTCCTCCTCCAGGGGATCTTCCTGACCCAGGGACTGAACCCAAGGCCCCTGCGTTGGCCAGCAAATTCTTTACCACTGAGTCACCTGGGATAGTGAGGGTGAATGAAGGATGTAAAAACTCTTGGAGGCTTCCCAGGTAGTGCAGTGGTAAGGAGCCCTCCCGCCAGTCAGGAGACACAGGAGACACACAGGTTCCATCCCTGGATTGGGAAGATCCCCTGGATAAGGAAATGGCAACCCCCTCTAGTATTCTTGCCGGAAAATCCCGTGGACGGAGGAGCCTGGTGGGCTGTAGTCCATTTGTGGGATCACAGAGTCAGATGCGGCCGAGTAACCGAGCGCACACATACAGAAGCTCTTCGTATGGTGTGTGCTCTGTCAGCGTCGGCCTGTTACCGCATGTACCGTTATTAGTGCCTGATGTTGGAGCATGTGTGGCATCACAGTAGTGTCACCACTGTGTGTAATATGAAGCTTAGCACACACTGGCTGGTTCAAAAAGTATTTTCATTAATGAGTGCGTATGTGACTTCAGGTATGTTACATTCAGATTATATCAGTATAGATTTAATATTCAGTTCCGAGAAGGACGGGTCTCTCCTTGACAGCAGTGTATCTTTATACTTTATTATATTGTAACTGTCAGAGAACAGTCTGATTTTCTTGAATGCCTCTTGAAAATTAAGAATAACTTTTGAAAGTTGAGACTGATTCATTCTTCATTTGTAAAGATAGGCTTTTTAGTCTCATGCTTTTTTTCCCTCTCAAATAAGGCTTTTGTGTTTATTGGTAACAGAGAACAAAATTTGTGTTTATAATGTTCATCCATCATTTTCTGCACTTCTAAGCAGGTGCTTTGAACCATCATGGGGGCTCCAGAAACCCAAAGACGACCAGACACGGTCCCTCCCTGGAGCAGCTCACAGTCTGGTGTGGGGAGAGGGATTTCACTAAAGCCTGGGTAGTTACCCACACTGTAAAGTCTCTGCAGACTGTCGTTTCACAAAACAGTATGCAAAGCGTGAGAGGAAATAGAGTGCTCAGAGACCTAAAAAGAGCTGCGAACACCAAAACGATTCTGCACGGGGCCTGAGTGGGGAGCAGAGCCCTGCACAACACCGTCCCGTTGGTGTGCTCTATACCCCTGGTAACTTGTTACGAGGTCGTTGCAGAAGCAGAGCCTGACGGTGGCTGTTCTCCGCCCAGGCTGCTGAAGGAAAGTCTGAGCGGAAATTCGAAGACCGCCGTGATCGCCACGGTCAGCCCGGCGGCCAGCAGCGTGGAGGAGACGCTGAGCACGCTGAGGTTCGCCGCCCAGGCCCGCAGCATCGTCACCGCCGCCAGGGTCAACGAGGACCTGAGCGCCAGGCTCATCAGGGGTGAGCACCCTCCTCACACCTGAAGGTCGCTGGGCGGGTTTCCTCTCAAATACTCCTTTCAGTCGTGAGGATGAGACGTTTAAGAGAGTTGAGGGTTTTCCCGTCACGCTGGCCGTAGCAGCGCCTCATCACCACCCCAGGCTGACGGGAAGGCGGACCAAGAGCTGTGGGGAGCAGGCAGGAGGGCCGGGGGTGGGAGTGGCGCCGCCCCGCTCAGCTCTGCCCCGCTCGCCCAGGGGCCGCAGGCCGTGCTTGCCCGAGCCCCCTGTACCCGCCTCGCGGCTGTGGAGACTCGGCCTGCGGGGCTCCCCGGTGTGGGCTGGCTCCTGCTCACTCTTTCCCCATTTGCATCCCCTCTCTTCTGCCAGCGGGACCATTTCCATTACACATAAGTTTTCTGAATTCCAGCTTGGAAAACCTTTGATCTGTATCCCCAGTCTTTATGGGCCTGGTGTGCCAGCGGGACTGACTCACACCTGTCATCCCAGACAAGGCCGGTCCCTCTCACAGGGGCCCTGTGTTGGACAGTACATTTCGTGGCCATCCTGCCAGGAGGGAGGGACTTCATTAACAGGGGGGCAGTTTTTCAGATTAAGGCTAGGTAGGGATTTGTAAGTAATTAAAGTAAAATTTCACTTAGTAGTTCTTAAAACTTCAAATAGAAGATCGGACGTTCATGTCCAGTGGACTGTATATCAAATGTTATTAATCAGGCCTCTTTTTACAAATGTTTAGAATTAAAAGCAGAAATTGAAAAGTTAAAAGCTGCCCAAAGAAGCAGTCAGAACATTGACCCTGAACGATATAGGCTCTGTTGGCAAGAAATAGCATCCTTGAGAATGAAGCTGCATCAGCAGGAGAGAGACATGGCAGACATGCAGAGGTGGGCCCCGGGCTCCAGGCAGTCAGGCCCTGTGCTGCCCAGGCTCCCTGGGCTGGCTGGGGGGACCCTGGGCTGGTCGGGGGGACCCTGGGCTGGCTGGGGGGACCCTGGGCTGGTCGGGGGGACCCTGTGCTGCCCGGGCTGCTGGGGTGGGGGGACCCTGGGTTTTGCCTGGGCTCCCTGGGCTGGTGGTGGGGGCGGAGGGCTGACAGGGAGGAGGGGAGGCTGAGGAAGACCCTGAGGCTGGGTTTACTCTTCCCTTTCATGTGAGTCTAGCAGCTCATCCCCAGACCATGACGTTTGAAATATTCCCAAGTGGTTTTCTAATTTTTGTTGATTATCTCTTGATTCTTAATCGTTTATATATCTAGATATTTTTAATTCTTTTAAACTCTTTTATTTTTCTTTGAAAAGAGTGTGGAAAGAAAAGCTTGAACAAGCTGAAAAGAGAAAACTTCAAGTAACAAAGGAATTACAGGTATCATTTCAGCTCTAAAAATCTAAACTGATTTGAAAATTTGCAACGAGATATGCCAGTAAATATGCAGATGTAATTTCTCAAATGCTCATTGTATACTGACTGAACAGAGCAAAATCTTAGAGGAAGTTCATGTGAAAAGCTTTAAGACCTGGATTGTGATGGCTTAGAGCCTGTGAGCTGGTTGTAAAGTTAAAATACAAACAAACTATCTAGTTGTCTTCACGTTGGTTCAACAAATATCAAATGTTTATGCTGGGCCAGGCCTGGGGAGGCTGAGGTGAATCCAGAAAGTATGTGACCTAGAGGGAGGTTTTCTAAAGTGTTGTGTGATCGGACTGGTTAAACCATGCATGCTGCCATCTGCTAGGTGGACGGTGGTGGACACTGGCTGTGTCGTGTGAGTCACTGCCCCTAATGCAGTGGGCAGAGGAGCTGGACACAGGAGGGAGTAATTCTCTGTGATGAGGGTAGTCACGGGAGGACTTTGAACAGAAGGGAACAGCTAAGCAAAATCTTGGACAGTGAGCAGGAGCTTGTTGGCTACCAGAGTCAAACCGTCTAAGCAGAGAAATCCCATGTTTCGAAGCACAGAGGCGCCATGCAGCCCGAGCCCTGAGAATTAAGAACAGGTGTGTAGCTGCAGGGCCGGGTCAGACCGGAGAGAGGGGCACGGCCGGGCCATGGTACAGTGGGGACCGTGGGCGGGCCGCGGCAGGTCAGGTGGAAGGAGCGGGACGAGCAGCCTGTGTGTGGACAGGCTCTCCCGGTGAGGCTGTGAGAGAGGGTTCAAGGGAGGGAAGACGAAGGCCGGGAAAGGGACCCGTCTCGGAGCTATGGCTGGGGTTACGGGGGTAGGTGAGGAGAACTTGGGACAGGCAGTGGGAGGGCTGGCTGGTGTGGGGCTGGGTGCGGGGGCCGGAAAGGCGGGACGCTGATGGGCTCAGGAGGGTTTTCCTGAGGTGTGTGTAGACAGGGAAGTGGGGAACAGTGTCTGAAAGGCGCGTCCTGCGTCGTGAGATCAGGAGGCTGTCATCACGGTGAGGGGCCCGGTGGTGGCCACGGAGACGTGGTCAGGGCTCGACCCGCGGTGGACGGCTGTGGGTGAGGACAGGTGCGTGGAGACAGCAGGTTGAGGCCTGAGTGGGCCGAGGGTGGTGAGGGCCACAGGGTCAGTGTTGTCCTGGGAGGCTTCTAAGAAGTATGCTGCTCACACTTAGGGGGCAGTCGCAAGGAGAGGGTCGAAGAGACCGTTAGTCACACATCCTGTGACTTCCCCATTTAACGCAGACCTTTTATTTTAGGTGGATTTAACAATTTCATGCTCCTGATCAAGCTTAACTTTTTTTCTGACTTCTACTAGAAAGCAGGAATTACCTTTCAAATGGACAACCATTTGCCAAACTTGGTCAATCTCAACGAAGACCCTCAGCTGTCGGAGATCCTGTTATACATGATAAAAGAGGGGACAACCACAGTCGGAAAGTACACACCGAACTCCAGCCACGACATCCAGCTGCCGGGGGCGCTGATTGCCGACGACCACTGGTGCGTCCCCCGGGTCCCGCCCACCTGCAGCCCCCTTCACACGCGCCCCGTTCACGCTGGGGCCCTGGTGTAGCTCTCGGAGGGGTCTGTTGGCCGGAGAACAGACGGGCGGGGCGTTGGTGAGGACGACAGGGGGGCTGCTCTCTGAGCGGTGATGAATGAGCGTGTTGCTGTGTTCTGTTCTGTGCGTGTGGTGTGCCCAGGGGCTCTTCTTGGAGGTATGATCCTAGGCGTGAAGCTTCTGTCCCTCATTTACGGCAGGACTTCTGGTTGGGTGATGGATCTGAACATCTGTTGTGTGCGCCGCCGGGGCGGTGGTCTCTGTGACTGTCGCGGCTCTGCAGTGTGTTTTCCCGACTCATCCTTGGCGACGCGCTTGCGTTTTCCCGGCTGCAGGGTGCCGTGTGCTGTGGACTTGCCTGTCTCTTTTGTTGGTAGACGTTTGGTGATTTCTCACATTTCACTCCCACAGCACTGCTGTGAGTGCTTGTGACACGTCTCCGGGTACACACGGGGAGAGCATCTCTGGAGTGTCAACAGGCGAGACAGGGCCCTCGGGGCAGCCTGGCTCCTGGGCCCTTCTGTTGGCCCTGCGTGCCGTATGAGCGTGGCGACTTTGCACTTACCACGTCACGGTAATTCCCAAGTTTGGGAAGCAGCCCTAAGTGTGTGTCTAGGAGGGGAGAGAGCAGCCTGCAGGATATGTGCCAACGCACCTTTATGAGGTGATTTCAGACTGCGTTCCAGAATGGTCATCAGTTATGTCGCAGTTGGCACTGAGCGTTCCTGTTACCCTCAGATCCTCCCCAACACAAACACTGTAGGGTGGATGCGAACTGGAGTCTCGTTGGGCGTTCATTTGCGTTTCCTTGACTAGTAATCTTCACATATTTTGGACAGTTTCGCTTGCTCTTTTGTAACTAGTTCGTAACTTGTTCACGTCTTTTGTCCATTTTTCAATTGTATTGTTTGTCTTTTCCTTCATAATTTGTAGCATATCTTTCTATGTTCTGGTTGGCAAGCTTTTGTGAGTTCATGTGTTGTGAATAGCTCGTTTCTAGCGTGTGGCTTGTCTTTTCTCTCTCTCACTGTGCCTTTGGATGGATCAGAGTTCCTAGTGTATCACACAAGTGAATCTTTTCCTTTATGGTTGTCAGTTTCTGTGTCTTGTTAAAAAACCCTTTCTGTATTGAGGCTGTAGAGAGAGTCTCCTAAATTATCTTTTGCATGTTTTGAAATTTGGCTTTCACATTTAGTCCTTAAGTAGTCTGGAATTTTTTGTTTGGTGTGAAGTAGGGATCTAAATTCTTTTAGTTTCCCTGTGACTAACCAATTCTACCAGTACCGTATCTTAAATAAGATGTGGCCTCTTCTATTAATTAACTGTTTTCTGTAACAAATAAGTCCAGAATTGTTTGCACTTGTGGCAAAGATACAGAACATGCCCCCAAAGAGGGAGGAGTCCAGCCGGGGGCCAGGAAGTCCCCTGCTCGCCTGGCCCTTGGTTTAGTACACGGGTCGGTGCTTGTAAGTATTTCAATGTGTTCTCCTTTGATTTCCCACCACTGCTGGATAGAATCATTAGAGAAGCCAGGCTCTTTTCACCAAAACTTCAGAATCTAATTGAAGGAGAGTAAAGGGATCCTTCTGTGTTACTATCGTCGTAAATTGGTAGGACCCTCAGTACCGAAGGAACACCCCGAGGAGCATTGTGTGTGCCGCCTTTGGCTCCTTGTCAGTCTGCCCATCACCGTGACCGTGGACACCCTGTCTTCACAGCACCATCACCAACTCCGATGGGACAGTGAGTATCGTTCCAGCTGGGGAAGCGAAGACGTACGTAAACGGCCAACTGATTGCAGAGCCCACGGTGTTACATCACGTGAGTCGGCTGCTGCCGGGACACGAGAGGCTGCTCCACTTTGGGCGGGGTCAGTCTTGTTGGGCCCGGCTCTGTCCTCCGAGAGCCGGCAGAGAGCGCGGCGGAGGGCTCTCTGGCGCTCGCACCCTCCTTCCTGGTGTCTCACGCTCGCCTGCCTTTGTGCGGAGACCAGTCCCTGGGAGCTGCCCTCCAGCAGCACCGTTACATGCCCTGGGCAGAGCTGGACTGCGGTCGGAGCCCTGGCCCCCCAGCTGCTGTTCAACCTCCCCAGGCGCGTTATGACGACATTGGGGAACAGGCACAGAGACTGTGTTGCAGGCAAAGCGAGGCCTGTGGTCACCTGGTGTGTGTATGTCTGTCTCTCAGGGAGGGTTGAGAGAGGGCTGCTGAAAGAGTGAATCTGTGCCCTGTTCTTAGGGCCGTGTCTGGGGACAGTGAGCTCAGCCAGTGCTTCGCGCCGTGACTGTTAACCTCTGTTAGTTTCCGCATTCCTAGAATTGGGTTACTAGGCATGTAGGCAGCGTGCCTGCCCTGCCTCTTGGGCTGTGGGTGGTGCGATAGCTTCCGTGAATGATGTCGAATTCGTGATCTCTGAAGAAGATGTAGCTTCAGGACCAGGGACCAGGCTTTATCACTCAAGAGCTTTTATGAAGCAGAGTTTTATTAAAGTGAAAAAGGGACCGAGAGAGCTCCTGACACAGACTCAGAAGGGGCCGAGAGTGCCCCCCTCGCTAGTGTCAGCAGGGAGTTCTATGTTTTTTAATTAGTTATTACAGTAAATCAAAAGAATGTGTCAAGGTGGTAAAGATCTTACTAGACCCACTCCCATAGTTTACATTTTAAGATAACAAGATTAGCCAGAAGGTTTTCAGGAAGGAGAAAGTGAAATATAGGACACATTATTGTTATATAATCCTTAGTAGAGTTTGAACTGAGTTGTTTGTTATGTAATCATCAATTCTGTATCATCATGTGTGTGTTCAGTCACATCAGACTCTGTAGCCTCCTGGACTGTAGCCTCTCCATAGGATTTTCCAGGCAAGAAACTGGAGTGGGTTGCTGTTCCTCCTCCAGGGGGTCTTCCCAACCCAGGGATTGAACCCACGTTTCTGGTGTCTCCTGCATTGGCAGATGGGCTCTTTACCAGTAGCACCAGCTGGGAAGCCAGTTCTGGGCTTAAAGAAAAAAATGTTTTCTGTGAGTAAAAGTAAGAGATGTAGAGAAAAAAATGACATTTGTCCTTTCTTCCTCCTTGAGAATTCCAGACCCCTGTCTCCTGTTCGAGAGCCCCAGACCCCTTTCTCCTCCTCGGGGACCCTGGACTTCTTATCAGCCTGCCTGGGAATTGACTCTGTCAGGTGTTTCACGAATGTTGACTGCTGTGATTTCTTACGTGTGTCATCAGTGATCCTAGACTGTATTGAATTGTTGAGCATGACTATTTGTCCCATGGTAATTTTTGGTTTGGACTCACCTCCAGTGCTCATTTTTTTGTGTGCTTTAGGGTGATCGGGTGATTCTTGGTGGCGATCATTATTTTAGATTTAATCATCCAGTGGAAGTCCAGAAAGGGGAGCGACCACCTGGCAGAGAGCATCCTGTGAGCAAGGGCCCAGAAGACTTTGAGTCGGCCAAAAATGACTTTCTGACCGCCCAGAGGTTACAGTGAGTACTCGTGTGTGTAGAGCGGAGTGGCTTACAAATAGGCGAATTCTCATCCTTTTATATCTTCTCTCTCTTATTTTGTGTAAACAGTTCTTGAGCCAATAAAAATTTAAGAACACTTTTGACAGAAAGTCAGAAAGTTAAGTTCTGAGGTTTGAACTTTGGTTTAACTGTAAACATCCTAAGACAGCTGAGAGCTCTTCTGGTGTGTGAAGGCTTGATGGCACACCCTGTGACTGTTCGCTGCCTTGCAGGCTTGAGGCAGAGATAAAGGAGGCGCAGGTGAGGGCCAAGGAGGAAATGATGCAAGGAATCCAGATCGTGAAAGAAATGGCCCAGCAAGAGCTCTCCTCTCAAAAAGCTGCGTACGAGAGCCAGATCAAAGTGCTGGAGGCGGAGCTGGTAGGAGGCCCCGCTGTTTTCTGTCCCCGTCAGGGCGTCCCGAGTGAACTTATGTTTCTAGACGGGCCCGGGGCATCCCAGGGGAGACGAGGCTCTCAGGGAAGAGGAGATACTGAGGGGCTCTGTCCCCTCCCTGGGTCCTGGCTCTCCTGTCTGCTGGGTGCTCAGCTTCCCTGCACCGTCCAGGGGCCGGCACTTTGGAGGGTGGGCGAGCGGTGTGGTTCTCTTCCGTCGCTCAGTCAACCTAGACGAAGTGGAGATGCTCCGGGGCCCGCTTTCCATCTGTGAATCAATTTCTTATGCACTGATTTTAAAAATGGGACTTTTGTACTTTCTTGATGTTGTTTTTCAAGAATTGCTCTGTATTTTGGCCCTATTTGTGTGTTAGTTGCTCAGTCGTGTCCGACTCTTAGCGACCCCATGGACTTTAGTCCACCAGGCTCCCCTCTCCGTGGAATTCTCCAGGCAGGAATACTGGAATGGGTTTCTGTTTCCTTCTCCAGGGGCTCTTCCCGACCCAGGGATTCTTTACAGACTCTTTACAGACTGATCTTGTTTTTGAAGAATTGCTCTGTACTCTTGCCCTATTTACTTTTTACTATTGTTGCTTAAAGAAAGAAGAATCTCAAAGAAAGAAGATCCAGGAAATAAATAATCAAAAGGCGAATCACAAAATTGAGGAACTGGAAAAGGTGAAGCAGCGCTTTGAGCAGGAAATTCATGTCACCAGAAAGCGGCTGGAAATGGAGGCTCTGGCAACAAAGCAGGTGACTTCGTCATGTGGCTGTCTGGAGGAAAAGCTGGGTTTAAAAACAAAGTCCATTTGTCCTTTTGTCTGTCTCTGGCTGTGCTGCATCTCCACCGCCGCGCACTCTGGTTGCGGAGCGCGGGCTCAGTAGTCGTGGCGTTGGGCCCAGCCGCCCTGCGGCACGGGGGGTCTTCCCGGACCAGGGATGGAACCTGTGTCCCCTGCACTGGCTGGCAGATTGCTAACCGCTGGACTGCCAGGGAAGTCCCTGGGTTTTGTTTTAAAGAACTTAGGTTCTGTTGAGGGCGATGGCCAGCTCCAGGTCTGAGGGTCGGGGGGTCTCCCGGCTGAAGTGTCCGTCCTCCTCCATCGTCACACCATCACACAGAGGCTGAGGCACGCTGAGGCACAGGGCAGAGGGTCGGCTCACTCCTGTACCAGTTGTATCCCAGTGCCAGGACGGGAGGAGCAGTGGGCAGGCCCTGGGCCACCAGCGTCCCTCGTCTCTCCTAGGGCGGAGGCAGCTTCTGGGCAGTGCTCTTCAGGTGCTGGACCGTGGGCCCAGCATTGCCTGGGGGCCGTGAGATCCTGGTGCCTCCAGCACTGCTGGGTCAGAGTTCCGAGGGGGGCCCCGAATCCCTTGTGAGTGGCCCCGGAGCGGGCGCCGCTGATCCTGGAGGGAGAGCCCCTGCTCTCATCTCTGCTTTGACTTCTTATGCCTTCAAGTTTGACTCTCAAGCGGCAGTTTTCTTTCTTTGTGAGTTTATAGCGGAGGTGGGGGTAGGGAACCTACCGTCAGTAACCTAGAAGTAGCCCTACTGGAGCTTGGTGAGAACACGTGTTAGCAGTTCTGAACCGGAGCGGTCAATGAGCCACCTCTGAGAGCTGTGAGAGCAGGTCACATCTCGAAAGCAGGCACCAGGGGCTGTTAGAGGGCTTGCTGGTGTCAAATGAGGTTTCTAGGTGTTGTTTTCAGTTAACTGTTTGATTTAGTCAACAGGTGGTCTTGAGTCTTGGGCTTTTTTGAGTAGTTTTTTCCCTGAAGATTTTTATACTCCTATCAATGGGAAGAAAAAGATTATGTCATCAGAAATTCCTTCTGATTTTGTGGAGGAAAAAAATTTGTTTTCTAAAGCTTCTGTGTAAGTCGTTTTTTAAAAGCCTTTCATGCTTAATGCGTCCTGTGGAGTGAGAATCCTGTGGCGTGCTGGCATCATCAGTCTGGTTCATGATTCCTCTCCTTACGTGCTCTCGTGTGCGGCTCCACGTGAATGCGTCTCACCCAGGCTTTAGAAGACCACAGGATTCGCCACGCAAGGATTCTGGAAGCTCTAGAAACAGAGAAGCAGCGGATTGCCGAGGAAGTGCAGGTGCTGCAGCAGAACCAGAGCCACAGGGGGAAGGCCTCTGCAGGTGAGTGTCGACGGCCTCCCAGGCCCTCTGGACTGCGTTCTCCCCTGCAGTGGCTAGGCGGCTGATTGTCCTTATGCATTCAGAGTGTTTTATTCTGCATGCTGACTGACTTGTTTGGATCTAGATGGATCTGTACGAACTATTGTTTCTAGAAGGTTTATGCATAATCGGACAGTAAACAGAATTCCAGGTGTCGTTTCCATGTGTGTGACGTTTCTTAAAACGTCTTAGTCTGAATTCTTATTTTACAGAAACTATCTAAGTTGTGTGAAATCATTGCACACATCACTCTCTTTCTTACTCAGAAGTTATTTTTTGTACATTTCTACACTCCTGGATAGAACACAGCATTTTTTCAATGTAAATTTTTTCTTTTAATCACAGAAAATCTCAAATAAACTATGAAAGCCCAGAGATTGCTTCACAAACCCTTACATACTTTCGCCATCTTCAGCAATTCCCAAGTTCAGTTTTGTTCCAGCCCCTGCTCAGTCCCCTGCCTTCTTGGAGTGTTCTGAAGCAGAACCCAGACAACCTGTCACTTGATCTGCAAATACGTCTCTGTGTGTCTCCAAGTGAGAAAAGGCCTCTTTTCTCTGTCACTCTTTGAAGCTTAACTCTGATACTGCTATCACAACTAAAATATTAGTATTAGTTTCTTATACTCACTAGATATCCAGTCCGTATTCAGCTTCCCTGGGTCACTTCATAGTTTTTAAGATACATTTGTTTGCTTTGTTTGGATCAGCGTACAAACGTGGTCCGTACCTTGCGTTTGGTAGATGTGCCTTTAAGTCTGTTTCACTCTGTTGGCAGACTCTTCCCCTCTTGCTCTGTCCCCTCGTGGCTTGTGGACGGAAGCGGCCAGGTTGTTTTCCTGGAGGGGCTGAGATTCTGGCTTTACGGGCCGTCTCTGGGCTGTCACGGAGCTGGTTCCCACAGGGCATCCTCCAGGCTCTATGTTTCAGCAAGGAGGCCTGGTAGATACTTGCCATAGCTTGTTTCAAATCACTTTGCAGGAATACTCCTTATGTATCTCTTGTAAGAGATAAGAACATTTTGTTAATTCATCTTTTTGTTGCTTTTAGGTCCTAAAATAGCGCCTTGCCACGAATACTTGATTTTTTTTTATTCACATGGATAATGAATTTTATTCTTTCAAAAAAATGCTTTTAATGGAATACCGGTTATAAGTTTGACTGAACAACATAGAAAGTGTCCATAATAAAATCTTAAATCTGAATTAGGAACATGGAATTGTGGACTAAAATTGTTTTTGTTTCCTGATGTGTTTCTATCTCCGTTTATATTTATCTATCTATGTACTCTCAAAATTTCAGGCAAAATATAAAAGGATTGTGGTTCTATGTGAGTTAAAGCTGTAGTATACTTTATCTAATGCTTTAACTTAGACATTAGGAAAAAGAGAAGATCTTTGAAAACATCAGGAGGAAAAGCAGCGTCTTTGGCATTTCCTGTCTCTGTGAGCTTTGCTTTTCTTCCTCGCCTCCTCAGGTGAAACACCTCATTTTGGGTGAAGAATATTTTATTTCGCAATGAGAGTTGTAGAAAGTCCCCGAGTTACCACCCTTCCCTTCTGTGATACACAGTTAAAACCATTTGTGTGAAGCTGATGTTTTCAGGAGGTGTGCCCGGTGGCGAGTCGGTGCTCACACCCACGCTCTCACCTTCTCTGTTGCCTTCTGCCAGCGCAGCACAGTTGGGGCGCCATGAAACTGTCCGTCATGATTCAGGAAGCCAATGCCATCAGCAGCAGGCTAAACAAGAATTATGTTTTTGGCAGGTGAGCAGTTGTCTTACTAGTAAACTAAGTCTTTGTTTTAGACAAGTTGCCCTTGATATGGTTTTTTTTGTTGTTGAGTTTCTTTAGTACCCTACATGCCCGTCTAGGAGCCAGCAGGTGTCAGAATCCCCAGGGGGGCACTTCCAGACTCCCCTTTCAGAGGTCACTCTGGAGTGAATAAGTCTTTTTAAAATATTTTATAAACAGTAATTTTAGCTGGTTTAGGAATTTACTAATTTTCTTTTGAGTTGAGAATTTATTAGTATTCCACATTTTAAAAGAAATGTGCAATACTGAATTTGTAATATAAAGAGGTATTATGTAAGAACTTACTTTAGTATGTAGTCTATCCTAGACCTGACTAAACTATAACAGGAACACTTAACTCTGGGGAGACTTAATCGGCGGACTGAATTTTCTAGGAGCTGTTCTGTTTTGAGAATCCCTGGGTTATGTGTATTTGTTACGTGTATTTTAGGAGAAGCATTTTTTCCTTTGGTTTCTCTTGCAGGCATGTGGTGTCAGATAAAGGAAGCAGTTCTGATGCTTGTATTTGGGTCCGTAACCTGCAGCTTGGGGTCTCAACCGTCTGGAGTCTGGACAAGTTTGAGTCTAAGCTTGCGGCAATGAAGGAACTTTATGAGGTTTGCAATGTCATCAAAATCTCTATATGCTTTGGAAATAGATACAAAAGTGACATGCTCTCTTTAAGGAAACTTTGACAAATGCTAATAAAAGGCCGTTCACATTAGCCACACCAACCAATATTAACAATTGTGGATGTTCACTTTTGCCTGTAGAAGCGAGTTTTGGGGTTTTCATATAGTTATAGCTGTGTGAGGCGTGCCTCCCTGGTGGCTAAAGATGGTAAAGAGTCTGCCTGCAATGCAGGAGACCTGGGTTTGATCCTTGGTTTGGGAAGATCCCCTGGAGAAGGGCATGGCAACCCTCTCCAGTATTCTTGCCTGAAAAATCCCATGGACAGAGGAGCCTGGTGGGCTACCGTCTGTGGGGTTCAAAAAGAGTCAGACACGACTTCGTGACAGCACTCTCACTTTCTTGGCTGTGTGGAGGAGGTTAGTGCTAGATCTTCGGCTAGAACAGCGTGCCCCGTAAGTCTCACACGTGGGTCTGAGGGCGTAGAGCCGTGTGTGTGCGCCAGGTCCAGCTCTTGGTGCTAGTGATGAGCGTGTTTGCGCGCCCCGCTGCTCTGCTCTCGGGTGTCTCAGTTGTTTGCTGCCTGAGAATTCATAGCCCTGTGTAGGTTAGATTTAATATCATATTTCCTTGTCTTCCATTTCCTGACACTTAACCAAAAAAATATAAACTTTTTATTCTATTTTTCTCACTACAATTTGCCTGCCAGGAATATTGCCATTTACCAGTGTCCCTGGTTTAATTTACAATTTTCGTAACTAGTGACTGAGGATTTGTTTGCTTATTGGTAAAGTGTGTGTCCATGTCCTCTGAATTTTTTGGCAAGTGAAATGTGAGTAGTGAACTAACATCTGTAAGCGTATTTAACGTATTTTGATAGAAACCTTTATCCTATGGTCATTGTATGCATTTCCCCCGGCTCTGTTGACATCTCCGGGGTCTCATTTTGCTCTGCAGGCATGTTTAATTCAGCTCATTTGAACCGACTAGTCTGCAGACCTTACTGAAACAGCATGCACTTCTCTACACTTTTACTTTGGTAAATGCAGCAAAGTGTGTCCACCTTTTCCCCTTTGTTCCTGGAAACCCTGTCTCTGTTCCCTTAGAGTCATGGGAGCAGCCAGGGTGAAGATGTCTTTTGTGACCCTGAAGATGAGTGGGAGCCGGACATCACCAATGTTCCTGTTTCTTCCTTTTCCAGAAGGAGGTGAGGATGTTGGTGCTGCTGGCTCCTCCGTTCTGGGTGTAGACGTATGTCACTTCCTGTTTATAAGAACTGTCTGCTGTCACGGCGGGTGTCTGGAGGGAAGCCCGTGTGTCAGTGATCAGATTACAGCTGTTAGGGCGTTAAATTGCTTATATTCAGTTAGTATATGAAGGAAAAGTCCTCAGTATTTTGCCATATAAGTTTTAAGGGCAACTTAGACTAGCATAAATCCAATTTCCTATAAAAACGAGCAGCGTTTACTACTTTAAATTACCCTTTCTCAGAAGCCTGGCGTATTTTATATCTCATCGTAATTTGCGGAGTGGGAGATGCAGTCAGGTTAGGACGGGCACCTTGGCACTTGGTGGTGACCGAGGACCCCCTGCATGACGAGTGCCACTTACAGGCTGAGGCAGACCCTCGGGCTAGAGAGGTGAATGTGCCCTGGAGAGGCCTTCATCCTGGGGTCCGGCCCCCAGCCTTGTTGGGGACCAGGACTGCCCTGTGCAGAGAAAGGCCCGGCTCGCCCTGTCCTCCAGGGCCTCTTCGGGGAGAGCAGGGGCAGGGCTGGTGATGAGGGCCCGGCCTGAGCCCTGAGGGAGGTCAGGCTTCACACGCGCATCCTGGAGGCCGGACCCGGGCCTGGGTGTGGGCGACTAGGATAGGGGCTGTGGGCGGGTCCTGGTCTCAGCGTCAGCATCAGCGTCAGCGGGAGTGCAGGAGCGCAGGGTGCCTGCGGTGGACGAGAGGGGGGTGCTGGTGTGGACTGGTGGGGCTGGAGCTCCCAGGGGTTATACGGGGTCTCCTACGGTCTGAAGCTTCGAGGAGGAGATGGGGGTCTTCAGCATGCGGAGGTCACGGTGGTTCATCCCCCAGAAGCGTGGTCCCCGGGGGAGCGTGTCGACTGTCTGCTGAGCAGCAAAGGCCCTCCTAACCCCCAGTTCACGGACGAAGTCACTGAGGCCTGGAAGAGACGAGAACCTTGTCCAGAGCCCCACAGCTGTTAAGGGAAGAGCTGGTGCTCAAGCCCAGGTCTGAGCGACCCCCGAGCCCCCGACCGTGACTGTAATTACAGCCTCTCTGTCGCAGAGAACAGCATTTCTCTGGTTAACATTCTTTTTAACTTCATCGCCTTCAGGCGCAGGTCAGAATCCATCTGCGCCCAGCCTCCTCCCAAGCCTCCCTCTCCCCTGCAAGCCGCCTGCCTCCGTGTGCGCGGCTCCGGGCTCTGGGGCCACATCCTTGCCCAGAGTCTCCGCGGGCCACCCCCCACCCCCAGAACTTTGATGGCGTGACCCTCGAGTGTGGTTCCTTGCCTAATTTCCGTCTCCTCCTGTGGACCTTAAGCTCAGTGAGCCCAGAAGCTCCCTGAGGAGCTTTAACCGCAGTACCCAGAGCCCGGGACTAAGGGGACGGTCGACCTTTAGCAGTGCGGGTTTCCAGCAGGAAACCCACAGGCCTGGGGCTGGTTGCGCCCACGGATGTGGAGGAACGTCGCACACTGGGGCTGACTGTGAGGTGCACACGGGCTTTCGACCCTGCCCAGGGGGTGTGACCCCTCTGTTCAAGGGTCAGCTGCATTCCGTACCTGCTGGTGCTGCTCAGTGAACTAGAGGGTTAGAATGCTGCCCAGAGATGGGGCGGTTCTCATCAGCGGACAAACCCACTCAGCCCTTGAGGAAGACGGCTCCGCGGGAAGCGTGCTCGTGGGTGTCCGTCGTCTTGAGGGTGTTTGACAGCGAGTGCTCTAGAGTTACTCCTTGCGGCGTACTGACGTGGCTGCTAACCTGCTGGGGTCTGTTGCTGCAGGAGCAGGAGTCTGCTGAACAACAGGAGGGTTTCCGGCTGCCTGCACGACATCGAGGCCCACGCGGGCCGGGACCTGCGTTCTTCACGCTCCACAGGTCATTTTTCCGCCGGATTCTGTTGTTCGCTGAGAGCAGCTACCAAGTCGTGTCTCTGTCACCGTCTTTCCTCTCCTTGTGCAAATCATCTCATGTCCTGGAGGCGTCCATCTCCTCTGTAAACAGGAGGGTGGGCGCGAGGCCTCCCGCTTCTGCAGCTCTGTGCTCTGTGGTGATTCCCAAGTGTTAGCTGAGTGTCTGGTTCAGGTGGGGAAGACGTGTGTGTGTTCACGAATGTATGAGGGTGCTGTTTTCTTCCAAGTGGAAGGAGGCCAAGTGTGGTGGAAGTGGTGTGTTACAGGGTGTCACTTGTGTGAGGAGGAGGAGGAGAGCCGCACACGCGCTCACACAGGAACAGGGTCTCCTGCAGAGCTGCGCTCGGCCTGAACGTGCTCCTTGTCCGGGGCGCTTGGGGGTGACACGCAGGACAGGGAGGGGGCGTCCTCGGCACAGCACACCCATGTTTCCTTCTGGGTTTCGTGTAACACGCACATATCACCTGTCACAAAGTTACTTCCACGTTTTAATGGTTTAAAAGAGAAAGTTATAGGACTCATTCCATTGAGTAATTATTTTATGCCAATATTGACTATGAGTTTTCATGGATACACGTGTGAGTAGTACCTGTGATAATTAAAGTTACTACTTGGTAAAAACAAGCTACTACAGTGACAGAAAAGAACCACTGACTGGTCGCACCACCTGGGTAGATCCCAAAAGCACCACGTGAAGTGTGAAAGTCACTCACTCGTGTCCAGCTCTTTGGAACCCCATGAATTATACAGTCCATGGGATTCTCCAGGCAGAAGACTGGAGTGGGTAGCCTTTCCCTTCTCCAGGGGATCTTTCCAACCCAGGGACTGAACCCAGGTCTCCCACATTGTAGACAGACTCTATACCAGCTGAGCCACAAGGGAAGCGCCACGTGAAGTATAAGAAACTATATAGTTAAGAGTAGATTCCATACGATTCTATTTATGGAAAGTTCACAAATAGGGAAAATAGCCACGATGACAAAAGAGGTGTGGGTCACACGGGGGCCTGTCAGGGCACGATGGGCTGTGGTGGGTGTTCCCTTGGTGGCAGTTAGGGGTGTACACGTGTATAAAAGAGCTGTGCACTCAAGATAGGAACTTTCCAGAGTGTTACCTGTACCTTAGTAAACTGAATTTAAAAATCGCTACGTAACATAATCGTCTATAATGATGTCAGTGGGATGTGAGTAGCCAGGAAAGAAATTATCTCTCTCTTGACTTTAAAGACACTAGAGTTTCTTTATCTTTTAGGAAGATAATTATCCTACTGCTTGTTTAAAGTCAGAGCAAAATATACCATAGACTTTTTGTTTACTGGCAAAATAAAAGGCTGTGTATCTGTGTTAGCAACTTATTTATTCAGCACTACTGAAGAGTAAGATGTTTTATAAACATACCTTTTTCAGATAACTAAACATCTCTCTTCTAGGCTCTTTTTTTTTTTTTAATTGAAGAATAGTTGATTTACAGTGTTGTGCTTCAGGCACTCAAGGGTCATTTTTAAGTGCCCTTTTAAAAAGTTAAGATATAAGGGGAAGTCAGACATATAAGAGGTCTTCGCCTGTTTGCAGTTTTCCGAGAGGGAGACGGAAGCCCTTCTGTGCATTTAGTGCGAACCTGCCTGGGTGGTTGCGTGGTGGGAGCAGGACCAGGCCTGCAGGGGCTCGTGGGGGCTGCACCTCCTGCCCGTAGAGTCAGCAAGTGTCTGAACGTCTCACCTGAGGCGCTCGCTGTGTTCTGAAACCGGCTGGAGCTGGGCTTGACGTGTTCAGACCCGCGTCTAGGAAGCAGGTGTTGGGAGGTCACAGTCATTGTTGCGATGTTTATTGTCACCCTGCAGTGACAGAGCTTTAGGCATGGCAGCTTCTGTTTTCTCCTCCCAAATCAAGCTGTTGTTTTGGCGCTCCACTCAGGAGTCCCCACCCAGCGCTTGTATTATACTTTCCTTTGTAGTCTGCTGTTTCTAGTCGCCTTGGACTCACCAATAAACTGACCATGTACATTAAATGAGAACACCACTACTCGGGGCGAGCGTTCTGGGTGCCAGTGAGCCCTTTCATGCTCTCTGTCTGCCTCTGGCTTGGACGGTGCTTAGATTCTGAGAGTCTGACTCCCTCAGATAGGGGAGACCAACTGTGGATAGTCGTTTGCTTTCTCCTTTGCTGGTTGTAGGATACCTGGAGCAGGAGGTGTTATAGGAAGAGCTGCCGGGACCTTCCTTCCGTTGTTTGCTTTACTACTGCCTGCTTTTCCAGTGTGTGGTTTATTCCTTATGTTTATTGTGTTTATATTATTTGCTTTATGCAACTACCATGTTCTCACCAATTCACACTTCCTTAGGTGTTGCCAATAAGTAGATAAAGGAGATGAAGTCAGTGGTTAGTGGGATCTGTGGTTTCCCTGTTATCTGGGTCCATAGCTGCTGGGCTGTGGATGGATGCATGCTGTAGAGAGGCTGGCTGAGTCCTCTGCAGGGCTGTCTTGGCATAGAGAAATGAGGGTGTCTTGAAATGGGAGCTTCCTGCTTGGAATGTGTGCCGTGTTGTACGGCTGCTTGCATTGATGAGTGCGTTTGCAAGCGTCCCTGGAAACGAGCCTTATGGTGGCTGTTTTCTGTCCACACAGGCTTAGTGGGGAAATCCAGCCCTGTTTACCTGGATTCAGCAGAATCCTTCCTTCCTGGCATTTGCAAAGAGTTGATCGGCTCCTCGTTAGAGCTTCTCGGACAGAGTGATGATGAAGAAGGCACCGTGGCAGACAGCCTGATGAGTAACTTCCTCAGAATCCACGACGGGGTGCTGGCCGTGTCCAGAGCCCATGGAGAGCAGGACGAGGACAGTCAGTGTAACCGTAAGCGTCCGCAGCCACCCGCCCACGGGGAGCGCCGCGTCCTGGCGTGGTGGCCTCCGCCGTGCGAGGTCTGACGCTCCTGTTTGCGTGGCGAGCGTCTGGGATGTCGTTTCTGCTCCTCACTTTTCTTCTTCTCTCCAAGTGTTCGCTGACCGAGCAAACCAGTCGCGGGCAGTCCAGATGACAAGTGCATTCGAGCAGCTCGCGGTGCTGACGGGATCCTGGCCGAGCGGCGTCCCCCCGGCCCTCCGGGCCAAGCTGCGATGGGAAGTGAGGACGCTGGGGGGCCGCTTGCAGCTGTTTCTGCAGGTGACGGGCCGCGCGTCCCCGAGGACTCTTGGTCAGCAAGTGTCGGCTTGCTCCCGTCCGCACCCCGCCCAGAACCAGACCTCTAGGGTTTTCAGAAGCGCTTTCCGTGTGAAGTCACGAGACTGGGGGTTTGATCGTTGACTCTGAACCGGACTCCCAGGGCTTTCTGTGGGCCAGGCCGGGGCAGTGCTGTGCGGTTGATGGACGTGAGCTCCTCTGGCTCTCGCTGCAGGCCCAGACGTGCGCACGGCTTGTCCCCTCTGTAAGGAGGAAGGGAAGGCCAGGGAGGGTGTGTCCACTGGTCACCACTGGTAGGCCATAGCCCTGAGCCAGAGTGCCCCGGACCCCGGGCCTCGCTCTGGGGCTGGGGAGGGGCGGGGCCTCACTCTGGGGCTGGGAGGGGGTGGGGCCTCACTCTGGTCAAAGGTGGTGAGTTAGTCCCAAGCCTGCTGACCCAGGGCAAAGAATGTTTATGTCGCCTCTTACCTTAGATGAGGTTTGGCTGTAGGAAGATGTAAGACACAAGCTTCCTTTCTCTCATAACATGTGGAGGTGGGCTTGGCTGCCTTGGGGCCCCACTTCTTCTGTGCAGCCTGTGGCTAGCCCGAGCTCTATGTCCACCCTGTGGCAGGGCCCTGGGCTCTGTGTCCACCCCATGGCAGGGCCGAGGGGATGGGAGAGGGGACAAAGAAGGCTGGGGCCTTGGGGGGTCTTCATTCAAGGAGGTTTCTGGAGATGGTCATGTGACGTTTCTATTCACACATCTTTGGCCAGAGGTGTGGCCGGGGCCCCTGGGACGTGCATTTTTATTCCAGCAGCCGTGTGCCCAGTGAGGATGGAGGAGGGGGAAGTGGGAGCAGAGGCCCTGAATCTGCCAATGCCCAGACCTCCGCCGAGAGACTCTTTCACTTTTGGGGGGCCAAAGTGGAAGACCTGAGACACAGAGAAGCTTCTGGATGTTGGCCAGATCCTCTGGTGCCTCCCAGGCCTTGCCAGTTCTCTCACCTAGTGGACAGTTTGTCATGTCAGGCGCCTCCTGGGAGGGACTCCACTGCGCTGACTGGGGTACGGGGTTAGAGAAGGTGAGGTTCGGAAAAAACAAGACCAGCACTTAATAGGAACGGATCACGGTTAGTGTGGTGAGAAGGGGCCGCAGTCAGGTTAGTGAGCTGCTGTGTTAACCCAGAAGAGAGCAAGTGCATATAGGCATATATGTGGAAAGCTGCTGTCTTAAGGGGGCCTGTTGTTTGGAGTAGTTATCTCTTAAACGGCTGGGGCAGTGAATTTTGGAGATTGGCCAGAGACTGGACCAGCTGGGAGCTGGGCGTAATCAGTCTTAATGTCCATTTTTTTTCCTTCGGGTGAGAGAGTTCTTTGTTTTCCATAGAATGGTGGGGAGGACCTGGAGGGCAGTTTTAAGTCCAGGCTGTTTTGAGCCATGTAACTTTCCCTCGCTGACTGATCTGGATTCCGAGAAGCTGTTGGAGGGTGGCCTGTGTCCTCACGTCCTCGCTGTCAGAGGCTGCTGGGCTGCACGGCATCTGGTTCTGATCGGACTCTTGTGAAGCACCACCGCTGCAGGAGTGGGCACAGGACGCTTTTTCTTTGGTCTCCTTGTCCTTCCCTCCCCTGGTCATCTAAGGTGCCTGACACCCTGGGCCTTGTCTTACAGGGATGCTCTTCGGATATTTCACCGATGGTCAGAGAGGCTCAAGAGCAAGTGATTCAAACCGTACACCGAGCCGTCGCATGCGTGGGGCAGTCAGCGGCTCTTAGCGGGGACCTGCTGCGCTCCCTGGAGAGCGGTGCTCACCGGGCCGTCGGCCTGCAGGTAACCGGCCGTGCTCACTCCGTCTCAGGGAGCAGCAGTGCTCCCTGTACAGGGGCCACAAGGCAGGAGCGTGTTTACTTTTCAGAGCTGCTCACCCCTTACTGGTTTAGCAGAAGACGGAAGCTGTTGCAGGCTGAGTGGATGAGCATGCCCCGTGATTTGGGATCCTGCTCATACCTTCTGGGTCTTTGGCTTGATGGTACCTGTCTGCTCTGGAGGGTGGGTGCTCAGCCAGTCAACGCGGAGAGTGCATTCGTAATTACATTGGCGTGTGATTCTAGAAAATGTGTGTTTGCTTTAATTACTCATCCTACTGAAAACACAGTGTCATATTAAAGTGTTTGTTGTAGCCAAGTGGTGTCCCATCTAAGATGACAGACACTACAATATATGTAGAATACAAAAGTTCAGATTTGCTGGGGGTTTTTTTTAGCATAGTTTTAGTTCTTATTCTAGCTTTAGTTGAATTAATAAACTTGTATTACATTCCTAAAATAAGCAGAATATTTAACTTAATTATTTGATAATATATATTTAGAAATTAAATTTGCCAGTTAACGCTTAGAAACTTTTTCTAGGATGATTTTTTGGGTGCTGTTTGTGATGGTGTAGACTTGGGAATAAGGAGTCTCCTCGATTCTGGGCTAGAAAAAGCAAAAGAGCTTGAGCATGAACTCCTACGGCAGCGTCCCCAAGATGAGGTAAGACAAGGGAATGTCCTGTCTAGTACCAGAGAGTAGGTAAAGTTGGTTTCTAAAGACAGTTTAACTCAGTGAATGAGGTGTTTATAAGTTTATATATTTGAGCTGGATTATTTTTTTATTGTAAAGGCTGTTGGCATCATCACTGCTGGTGATTTTCTCGGGTTTACACCCGAGTCACGGCAGCCCCTCTCGAGGTTCGCACCTGGTGGGTCCTGCCACGGCCATGGTGGTTGCCAGAAAGCCTCAGCCAGCGGAAGAGATGGAAAGGATGGAGGGTGTCCGTGAGCCCTAGTGGCCGCTTTCCGCTTCTCTTTTCCCTCCTTTGATTAGGGCTCTGCTTTTCCACTCGAGAATGGGAGCTACTGCTTGTTTATTTAGTTTATTTTTATAGCTTCTCATTTTATATAGTTTTTTTTTTATATCTTTGGGTGTGTTGCCGCATGGGCTTCCCCTAGTTGTGAAGAATGGGGCTGCTCCTCGCTGCAGCACGTGGGCGTCTGGTTGCAGAGCACGGGTCCGGGTGAGTGGGCCCCAGTGGCTGCGGCTCCCAGGTGCCAGAGCCGGGCTCCGCAGCTGCGGCACGGGAGCCCAGGAGCTCCGCGGCGTGTGGGGTCCCCCCGGATCAGGGGTTGAGCCAGTGTCCCCTGTGTTGCAAGGTGGCCGCTTAACCACTGGACCACCAGGGAGACTCGGGCCCACATTTAATGTGGGACCAGTGTGCAAGTTACTCAGAGAGAAAACCCGCTTCTGTGACCTGGACGCCGGCTACTCGTAGTCTCAGTAACTGAGCCCCAACCTCGTGACTGCTGGACGAAAACTCTTCTCCCTGGTAGATCCCATGGAATGCCAGGATTTCTATACTCCAGACAGTTGTCTGTATAATAAGATACCTTAACATTCTCTGTAGGTCACCAAACAGATGAAAGCGAATGCGCTAGGACTGATCGAATCCCTCGGGAACCTCTTCACCGAATGGAAAGCAGTAAGAGAAGCGGTTCATTGCTTTTGGTTTGGTGTTCCTGAGTGTGTTTCGTCTCGCTGGGCTCCAGCGTGGGCGTGCCCTTGCTGTAGCTGCTGCTGCCCGCCGGGGAGCCCTCTGCCCGTTTCCTGCCCGTTTCCTGCCCGTTTCCTGGAAGCAGGCACAGGGCTTCTCAGGCACCTCCCCTTGGTGTCTTAACTTGTTGGGCGCAGTGGCGGCTGAAACAGTGCAGACACGGAGTGTGTGGATGTGTCGTGCCTGTTTCTTCTGCTGCTGTCAGCTTTTGCTTGAATAATCACCACCGGCTAAAAAATTGTATTTAATAATTAGTATGCTCAAAGATTTTAAAATATAGGCAAACTAGACAAATTATTTTACTCATGTCACTGGTAAATAGAAAAATATAAACTACTTAAGTATGGAATCAAAATTTCTATGGCTTGAAAATGTCTGAAAATAAGCAGTAGATATAAAGTTGAACTCTTGAAAATTAAACAAATGTTTCTTTTATGATATTGGGTAGTAAATGGTAGGTGCTCTTCTTTTATTTCATTTTCATAAAATAGGAAATTGGACTTTGATTTTTAATTATTAAAACGTTTTGTTTCTTTTGAATATAATAATTGTTCATATTTTGGTTTTGAAAATAAACGCACTGTCATTTTGAAGGTAAAATTCTGGCAATTAAAATTATTTTGACTGAGCCTTCCCTCCATGTAACTTATTATGTATTTTTTAAACTATGAACTCTTATGCAGAAAAGCTTCAGAACTCAAGCACAAGAAGAAAATTCTGAATATGAAGATTTGAAGAAGATGATTAATCTTGCCCAAGAATTCTTGAAGTTAAAACGTGGCTTAGAGCAAACTATTGAAGCTGTTATTTCTGTGCTGAGAGGTATGTGGTGCAAGTGGGGTTTGTGGTTAATCAGGACTTGACAGTTTGAGAATCTCAGACGCCTTCTCATTTCCAGTTTGATTCACTCGCTGAGGCCTCACAAGTGCCCCTTGTTGGCATCAGTGACCTGTAGGGACTTGCATGACTGAGTTCCCACCTAACAGCTGAGTTCCTCCGCCTAAACTACTAGATCCTGAAGGCCGAGTCGCTCCTGTAGCAGACGCTCCGAATGCCCCTAAGCTGTTTGCGGTTGTCCCCAGGGGTCACATCTCAGAGCCGACTCCTGGGGCGGTATGACAAGGTGACCACCTCTCCCCTCTCCTCACACAGGGTGCCGCGGTGCCATGGCCCTCCTCCAGGACTGTGTGCAGCGTCTCTGCAGCTCGGCCCGCGGTCTTCACGGCGACCGTGGCAGGTGCCCTGAGGACAGCAGAGCCCTAGCTGGCCACCAGGAGCTGGAGTCCCGTGCCACCTCACTGCTCTTGGGTTGTGAATTTGAAGAAGGACCTGGTTTGTGGGGGCCCTGGGAAGCTTGCAGTCAGGGTCCCAGAGTGGCAGGACGAGAGCAGCCTGAGTCGGACAGGCCCGGCCCCCGGAGGACCCGAGGAGTGCCCAAGCGGGTGTACGAGCTCCCGGGCCTGGCCCTGGGGGGCTCGGAGCAGGGCGTGCCCGCCCGGGAGGGCGCCCGGCAGGGGTCTCCTCCCGCCAGAAAGCAGTGAGCCCGCTCCAGAGCCGGCCAGTCTGTGGGCGGCCTCCTCTTGGTGTGCAGCCACAATTCCCTGCAGACAATGTAGACAGGTACTTACCCTGCCAGAGTTTGTGGCAATCAGATAGGATTGGGGTTCAGAACCAAGTGGGTGGCCCTGGTCCGTTGCCTGGAAATGTCGATGTCTGTCTTTGACGCGGGTGAGCAGTCCCGGGCTGGCTCACTAGCCTATGTGTGATGGTCTCACAGGGCTGAGGTGACGGATGGGGAGTCCCTTCCTGTGAGTGGACACCTTCATGCCTGTGTCTTCACTCGCGGGCAGTGCAATAGCTACAAAGAGTTTTATGGTGAAGCTGCTAAAGCAAGTCTAGCCAGGGCAGCTTGACCTGCCTTGTTGAGTCGACAGCCCTTTTCTTGGAAGATGAACTGGTTGCCACTCTGAATGGTGTGTTCAGGACAGTTTCCTGTTTCTTTGATAACTGTGAGTAGCTTTCTGATGTAGTATAATTCATATTGATAACCTGGTTTTCGGGTATGCCGGCTCACTCCTTTATCTGCCAGGGGTTTCGTGTTAGGGGCTGGGTGAATGTAACTCCAAACCAACTGAATATTAACTCAACTATTGGGTGGGGTAGGGGAATCAGAGGCCAGGTCTTGTCTTGATAACTTGTCTGATGAAGGCACAGGCATAGTTTGTACATGATTTGATGAAGAGTTAAGACCCTTATCATATCTCTAAACTTAAAAAAACCCTTACAATCAGATAATAGAGGTAATGCCGCGCTTTGGGGCTCGTCCCTCGAGATCGGTCAACATTTTCGGCTGCAGAAATGTGTGTAAATTAAAGAGATACCCGTGACCTGGGTGGGTGAGGTCGAGCAGGTCTTGGGCAAGAATTATTTTTAGTAACCAGATCTCCCCCTTGTCCCCCGCATGTGCAGACGTGCTGCGCGCCCAGCGGGGCTGTGGGAGTTGGTGCCGGGGCGACTGTGCTGGCCTTCTCCTTAGGCAGACTTACCCTCACACAGCGACTGTTTCTTTTTTTTGATGCTCATGAACCATGTGTTTTCAGGTGCTTTAAAACGGTGCAGTTTGAAAAACGTGCTTTTGTTTTCTGCTTCTTTTATTTTTGGCCTTTGAGCTGTGTTCGCCCTGAGGGTCCATATGCGTCTGTCACCGTCAGTGCTCTGCCAGGTGGCTCTGCTGTCAGGGCTTAGGAAGGGCAGGTGACAGGCAAGGGCCTCTCCTGAAGGCTGTTCCTCTTGGAGGAACTTCCTACAGTATTAGTTTGGTGGTTTTTATCTTGATGTGCAGTATTTAATCCTTACTTTCTGCCTTCTAAACTCAGGACTTCAAAGGTCCTGACCTTTTAGTGTCTTTGTAAAATTTTGTATGTACATATATTTATACTCTGGATTGTTACACAGTATTTAAACCAACTTTGGTAAGTGTATTTTCTGTTGGAATCACGTGTGCTGATGAGATATGTTACAATAAATGGATGCCTGTGAGAAGTCGCGTCTGGGTCTGTGGTCTCGCTCCTGTCTGTGCGCGTCTGGGTCTGTTTTCTCGCTCCTGTCTGTGAAGTCAGTGTCCGACTTTCCCATCGCCAGTCATGAGACCCTGTCCCGTGCCCACCAGGTCGCCCTCGGGGAGGCCCCGCCTCGTGTGCACGGTCACTGTCGGTGTCAGAGCCAGCCCCGCCCCACTGCCCTCTTCACCCTCGCCCACGCAGCTGGACACCAGCCCCGCTGCCCGAACTCCACGGAGACCCCACCTGTCCCCCCTCTGTACTTCCTCGGGGCCGAGGGGCTCTGCCCAGGCTCCCCGTCACCCCCGGGCCCCTGTCACTCCCGGGCCCCTGTCACTCCCGGGCCCCTGTCACTCCCGGGCCCCCGTCACTCCAGGGCCCGTCACTCCTGGGTCCCTGCCGCTCCGCCCTGCGCCAGCCTCCAGGAGGCTCTTCTTAGTCTCTGAGCTTATCTCATCGACTTTCGTGAAGAACTGCCTCCAGCGGGACCCCCAGTCACATGTGGCTCACTCCCACCGCCAGCCTCACGGAGCTCAGTCTGCACAGGCCGTGCGGGCCCGTGCGCCCGGCCTCGGGTTGGTGACATGGGAACCTCCCTCCCTCCTCCTCCGCAGCTCATCTGGTCCTGCCCATCCCTCAGATTTGGAAGTCTCTCCATCTTGTTCCCTGAGCTCTGGTGACAGGTGGGCAGGGCCCCGAGATGCCGGAAGACAGCGGCTTTGGGCCCTTGGGAGGGGCCAATGGGTCACTGCCGCGGTGAGGCGGAGTGGCCGGTGCCCAGAGGCCCTGCACCCACAGGCTGAGACATGCGAGGTCTAACCTGGGACATGGGGGAACGGTTGGTCCAGTCTGGGTGGGGTGAGCATCGCTGCAGAGGAACTGCCCGTGCGCACTCGTGGGAGGCGGGGACTCAGGACAAGGCCAGGCGGAACCCTGAGGTGGGGCCTGAGGCGGGGGCATCTCACAAGCCATCAGGAGAGACCTGGTCCCACAGCCTGGCCCTTTCGCAGGTAAGCAGGGAAATGGTCTCAAATTTGGACTCCCAAGAGCATCCCTCCTTATGGGGGACAGGGCGTTGGGTGGGATGGCTGGGGGTGGTTGCCAGGACGCCTGGGCCAGGGTCACGGATGCAGCTGGACAGTGAGTGGGTCCTAGAAATGTGCAGAGGGGCAGATGGAGCGGGTGTGGTGTCCGAGTGAAGGGGGGACGCAAGGAGCGGAGGGAGAAGACGAGTCCGGGCGCTGGGCCCAGGCGGTGGCGGGCAGGTACCATTTCCTGGGGTAGGAAGCAGAGGAGAGGGTGTGGGGGTGGGCTTGCTCCTCACGGCTGCGTGACAGGTACCCCACACTTGGTGGCTGAAACAAACGGAAGTTGGTCTCGCTGCCATTGTGGGTACCGTCACGAGCATCAACTGTAAGGCATTCACGGTTTAAATGTCTTCTTTTTTATCTGCACTTGGTGAGACATACTCCCTGGCAAGCTCAGTTTTCTTCAAATGGACTTTTTAACTGAAGCATGACAAAGACATAAAATGCACAGATCATGTGTTCTGTAAGTATTTTCACCATGGGAAGACATCAGTGTAGCCACGACCTAGACAAAGAGACAGGATGCCACAGACGCCCAGAGACGCTCCGCATGCCCACTCCTGTCGTCGCCCCCAAAAGGTGACCACCGCCCAACTTGGGACACTGACCTTGGTTGTGACAGTTGGACCTTGTTCAGAGGGGGTTGCACCTGTGAGCTCCTTGGAGTCCGGCTTCTGCTCACGGTTACGTTTGTGACTAGCAGCTGGTCACTCCTTTTCACTCCTGTATAGTAGTCCACCATGTGACCGTGTCACAACCTACACGCGTGTGGGTGAGTTGACCACCCCACTCCCACCCTGGGTCCCATACCCTTGGGCCTGTAAGCTTTCAATGCCTTCTCCCTGAGGCTGGGTGAATCCCCTGCCAGATGAACGCAAGTGGTCTGGATCCAGACACTCTGCTCTGGACCACCGAGGGGGGCTGAAACATAGCTGCACATTAGCACGACCCGGGGAGATTTTAAAAAATATTAATCCCCGAGTCCCGATGCCCAGAGATTTTTTATTTAATTGGCACAGAGTGGGAATGTCCATTGTTGTTTCTCAGCCACTCAGTTGTGTCCGACTCTTTGTGACCCCGTGGACTGCAGCACACCAGGCCTCCCTGTCCATCATCAACTCCCGGAGCTTGCTCAAACTCACGTCCATTGAGTCAGTGATGCCGTCCCACCATCTCATCCTCTGTCGTCCCTTCTCCCGCCTTCAGTCTTTCCCAGCATCAGGGTCTTTTCCAGCGAGCTGGCCAGCCCCCGCCGGTCCTTGCCCAGGGTCTCTCGACGCCACTCCAGCCTAGCTGTCCCTGGCTGAGGACGCAAATCCACACACAGGCCAAATGCAGGATGGCACCCGGTCAGCTCCTTCGCACGTCCACCTGGCATCCACAGAGAGACCCAGGAAGCAGCCATTCCTCTGTGGGTTTTCTGTTTAACTTGCGCAGAACAATAGTGTAAATCAACACACCAGCGGCGCACATCCTTTTGAGTATATTAATGTTTCTAATGTAGTTGAAGTACCAGAAAGCGTCCGAAACTGACCACTCCCTCCTCAGTGCTAATATCGATTGTAGGTCATTCTGAATAACACCTGATTTTAGCCCAAAGCTTTTGACCCTATTAACACTTAAATACTGAATGGGATTATAAAATACATATGTGTAATTTCAGAAGCTAAAACTGATCAGCTTTTTAAAATATGATTGACTACACGTAAAATGCATGTGAGATCTTAGCTCCGTCACAGGCAGCTGTTTTGTATAAAGGGTGATACACTAGATGTCGCAGGCCTGCTTGCGTTGTGTCAGGTAAGCACAGTGCTGTGGAGAAAAGCAGATCGACCGGGGCGGGTGGAAGGTGTCCGGGTGGTGAGGGTGGGGCTGTGCTCCGTGCCAGGTGGGTAAGTGAGGCCTTGCTGTGGGGGAGCGGTGAGCAGAGACCCCAGGACGTGCTGAGGCTGAGCAAGGCCTGGGGCAGCAAGGGATTCGGGGTGGGCGTGAGCCCAGGTGGGGTGGGGGTGAGCCCAGGTGGGGTAGGGGTGAGCCCAGGTAGGGCGGGAGAGGAAGGTGTGGTCAGCAAGAGGGAGGGCAGTCTGCGGAGGAAGGGGGGCCGTGGGCTTGGGGAGAGCCCCCACATGCAGCCCCGGGGGTGCAGAGGCCCTGGGTCTGCTTGTAGGAGGTGCAAGGACGAAGGGAGTCCTGGTGCGCACACACATGCACACATACACACACATACGCACACACGTGCACACACAGACACACGCAGATTCCACTGCAGGGGCCAGGCTTCAGCCCCCACCATGTCGCCACCTTCCAGGTGGGTCCCCACCGAGCGCCGTGGGCAGCTGGGGGGTCAGAGCCGCCCAGCCTCACCCCAGACCCCCAGCCCCGTGCCTCCTAGAGCCGCTGTCTGTTTCCTGGGCGCACGGAGGAGCAGGCTTTACGTCTGTAAACATGGGCGGTGGAAGGCCTGCCCTGTGAGTCTCTAGACCCAGCCTGTGGGCCGCGGACGCTTCCAAATCCCGTCCCAGACCAGACCTGGGGGCTGTGGGAGGCTCCTCAGCCCAGGAGACCCAGGGCCACACACCAGGCCTTGACGGCTCCAGGCCTGGCTTCCAGGTCTCCGAGTCAGAGCGGAGGCGCTGAGGGCCAGCGGTGTGAGAGTCCAGGCTCCCGAGCGGCCCCCTCCCAGGCTGACTCACAGGAGCACGGCTTCCACCAGCTCCTGGCAGGTGACCGACTGGCCGGCACTCAGCTGGTGGGGACAAGCCGAGCTCCCGGCCCTGGGCGGCCAGGCGAAGCCTCCACCGCCCTGTGTTGCAGGAGTTGCCCTGAACGCCGGCCCCCTGTCTGTTGAGACGTGACTGTGTCCCCGGGCCTTTGTCCTGTCCTGTGACCCAGCACTAGGGGCAGTGCTGCCCACGCATTTGCTTCAGATCACGGTGGGGCCTTCTCAGGCTTATAGCAATTACCCCCGTCTGTGTCCCAACGCTTGGCCACGTGGCCCTTGCAAACACATCGCTCCTTGGGCATTGACGTGCTGTCGAGGATTCACATGTTTATACACCGACACTCAGAAGGTACTGCGGAAAATACATACAAACGTCACGTCTAATTAAAGTTCACCTAATATTTCCAAGAAACACCGTCAGGGAGAGAAGTCACCACGCGTCTGGAGACACCTGGAAGCATTCGGACCTTGTCGGTCCCGTGACCGGCCAGAAACGCAGGAGCCCTTGCCAAGGTTCACGCTCTGTTTTACATATGCTTAGCATTTTCTTGGTTAGTCTCTGTGCCTCCAAAGTACACAGGCAATTATCAGAACGTTCACTGGTTTCTGTAACAGAAATGGCTAGTGTTTCCGTTCTTTTTGTTTTGTTTTGCGTCTCATCACAGAAGGCTTTAGAATAAGCACAGTAATGCTCCTGCAGTTGACTCAGCAGGTAGGAGGCTGCCGTCTCAGCGGCTGGTTTCCTTGCCTTTCTCTTGAGCGGAACGTGAAGTATTGGGGCTGACACCCTTTAATCTGCCGGCCCCCAAGCATAATCCCGGTAATAGCCGTTGGAACATGCTCATGCTGTGACGTAATGGATGCTTGACTCCTGGGGTATTTTCTAAATCCTCCAGCAGGAATGGTCTCCTTTAGAGCTGCAGTGGTTTATGCAAAGAGACTCAGCTCCTGGATTGTCCCCTGAGCACACAGCATCACAGAGGCACGTGGGAAAGAGGCCTCTGCAGGGATGCCCTTCTGTGCAAGCGCACACCCGGGGAACCCGAGAATTCCGGGGGTTGCCTTCGCCTCTTGGTCTATATTCAGAATAGTTTTGTGTAGAGAAAAGGCAGAGCCTCAGGTTACGAGGCAGCTTTTGGGGACTGGCGCTGGTCCTGGTGGGGCCTGGTGTGCCCGCCAGACTCTTCCCGGCTCTGATGCTGTTCTTCAAGAGGTGCCCCCTCCAGCTTCCCAGGGTCAGAAATCATGGCCTCTCGGCTAGTGCTGGCTGCCGCTGCTTATTTTTTTTTTTTAAATATTGATTAATTTGGCCGCTCTGGGCCTTAGTTGCAGCATGAGGCACCTTCGGTCTTGGTTGGGGCCTACAGAATCTAGTTCCCTAATCAGGGATCGAAGCCACACTGTCTTGGGAGAGTGGGGCCTTAGCCACTGGGCACCAGGGAAGTCTCCGCTGCTGGCTTCTGTGTCCCCAGGCAGCGTGATCACAGGAGGGCACACCCCCGAAATGAGAAATTGGGCAAAGCACTAGAGTGAAAAAACAGACAACCAGGTCGGGACTTCATTTTGTTCTGTCTTATTTGACAGAACCCAAGTGTTTCTAAATTGTTGAGTTTTATTTTAATTTTAAAAAATAATTTTTACTGTACTATACACAGTTTTCTATGGATTAGTCCTTCAAGTCTCAAAAATTTTGTTTTCTACTTGTAAGTTCATGAACATATACTCAACAACAGAGCAACAATAATTATTAAATTGTCAAGTTTTGTACAAAAGTGAAGGGTAAATTCTTTGGCTCTCAGCTTTCTTTATAGTTCAAGAATTGATGCTTTATAGCTGAAGAATTGATGCTTTTGAACTGTGGTGTTGGAGAAGACTCTTGAGAGTCTGGTGGACTGCAAAGAGATCCAACCAGTCCATCCTAAAGGAAATCAGTCCTGAATGTTCATTGGAAGGACTGATGCTGAAGCTGAAACTCCAACAGTTTGGCCATCTGATGTGAAGAATTAACTTATTCAAAGAGACCCTGAGGCTGGATAAGATTGAAGGTGGGAGAAGAAGGGGACGACCGAGGATGAGATGGTGGGATGGTATCACCGACTCAATGCACGTGAGTTTGAGTAAACTCTGGGAGTTGGTGATGAACAGGGAGGCCTGGTGTGCTGCCGTCCATGGGGTCACAAAGAGTCAGACACGACTGAGCAACTGAACTGAACTGAAGGGTAAATAAGCAAAGGCCAATGTCCAGAGAAAACACTAAGCTTTTTAAACTTTTGTCTTATCCGCCTCTTCCCTCCCCATGCTTTCTGCTTCTTCCTAGCGGCCCCCTCACACTCCACCCTCCATGGCGCCTAGACAGGGCCTCCCCGAAGCCGCCAGCTTGCAAGTTCCTCCCACACTGGGGTCTGCGGTGCTTGCTCCAGGGTCCCGACTGGTGCGGGTGGGACGTCCAGGAGCCGCTGGGGCTTGGGGCTGCCCAGCTCTGCTGAGGGTCCTGGGAGCCAGCAGGCTGAGGCCCAGTCCCCTCAGCCCAGCGCTGGGGACTGCAAAGGAGAGGGAGGAGGAGGATGGAAAGGCAGGTCGGGGCAACGGTCAGCAAAGACAGTGTGAGAGGCGGTGTCGGCGTGTCATTTACTGTCCATCAGCATTGTCCTCTCCCTGGTCCCCTGATGGGTCTCCGTCCATCCAGAGGGCCAGGACGGCCACAAGGCCTCCTCTCTGGGGGGCAGACCAGCCACTCTCGCCACCTCCAGGGGACAGGGTGTCCAACGGACAGGGTGTTCAGGGGACAGGGTGTGGGGGAGCCCCTGACCACAGCTGCCCAGGAGTCCCCACCGCGGACCGTGTCCTCATGAGAATGTTGAGAGCACAGGGACCCTCACCCGCGGGGGAGCAGGGAGACCAGGGTCTAGCTGAGTGCGTGGGGACCCTCACCCA
>ML663555.1:1671735-1745214 GCA_007570785.1 Antilocapra americana
GGGGAGCAGGGAGACCAGGGTCTAGCTGAGTGCGTGGGGACCCTCACCCATGGGGGAGCAGGGAGACCAGGGTCTAGCTGAGTGCGTGGGGACCCTCACCCAAAGGGGAGCAGGGAGACCAGGGTCTAGCTGAGTGCGTGGGGACCCTCACCCAAAGGGGAGCAGGGAGACCAGGGTCTAGCTGAGTGCGTGGGGACCCTCACCCACAGGGGAGCAGGGAGACCAGGGTCTAGCTGAGTGCGTGGGGACCCTCACCCAAAGGGGAGCAGGGAGACCAGGGTCTAGCTGAGTGCGTGGGGACCCTCACCCATGGGGGAGCAGGGAGACCAGGGTCTAGCTGAGTGCGTGGGGACCCTCACCCACAGGGGAGTGGGGCTCTAGCAAATGGAATATTTTGGATTCAGCATCCTGGAGCTGCTGAAATTCTTGCTAAACTTTATGGCCCCCACATCTCGCCTTCCAGAGTATGCTGAATGCAAATACGTTTTTCTAAGGATGGAGTTTTTCTGGTCTGATCATGAAAATAAAAGAAGGTCTTTGGTAAAAATGTAAGATAAACTGACACAGTAAAGAAAATAAATATCACCTGTCGGCCTTACTGCACAGAAATAATAACTGCTCTGAAACGTGATGAATAATAATGCGGGTCTTTTTACACACACACACACATACAGAGGTTTTGGCAGCATGCTGAGCCTGGCTTTTCTCATTCACTATTTTATATTTCATGAATCCGTTCCTGTTAAGTACTTTTCAAAGACACCACCGCAGTGTCTTCGTTCGGAGCACAGGAGCAGGTCTCCTTCGGCTCAGACGCTCGCGGCTCCGGGGCCTGCAGACCCGCCGTCTCGGTGGAGCCGCGTCTCCTTCTCGGCTGCTCCTCTTACTCCTGCTGAGAGGAGCCGGCTTTCCTTTAGGAGGAGGAATCAGAACGGGTCGAGTTGTCACGGAAAGAAAACAGACCTGGAATAATTCACAGCACATGGACACCCACGAGTCCAGAGGGACCGCGGGTCAGAGGTCAGAGGTCAGCAGTCCGGGTGGAGGCCACGTGACCTGGGGCACCCCCTGACCTGCCCTGAGCCTCCTCTTGGTGGGGAGGCTCTTGGGACCTCCCGGTCACTGAGAGTTGATTCTGTCTCAGGCTCCTGGTGGGTGGGGGCCGTGTCTGTGTGGTCACTGTGTTCAGTCCCTGGACAAAACCTCTTACGCTGTCACCAAGGAAGGTGTTAAGTGTCATTTATTTTCCAATGAAGCAACTTATTCACCAGGTTCAAAGTCCAAAAGGCACCAAATAACATCTGATTAAAAAGCCCTCTTCCCACTCTGTACCCCAGTCACCCAGATTTTCAGTTTCTTATGGGTCCTCCTAAAGATATTTTATGCATTTATAAGCAAATCCATGCATGTTTTAATTTTTCCCTTTTTTAAATCAGTTGGTGCATTCTGTAGACACTCGACTTTGTTCATGTAACAGGATCCTGGAAATCATCTCAAAATGAGTTCACAAAGCTTCCTGACTCCATTTCATGGCTGCATGGAAGTCCTCTGAGCCAAAATTTAGCTAACAAATTCCTCATAAACTGACATTTGGGTTGTTTCCATCTTTTGCTATCACAGACTAAGCAACAAAGAATAATGGTGGAACAAGTCATTTTGTATGTCTGATGGAATCCTGTTCGCTTTTGAATCTCACTAAGTGGACTGGTGATCTGACACAAATAGCTCCCTGATGCTGGGAAAGACTGAGGGCAGAAGAGGGTGTCAGAGGATGAGACGACTCGACGGCATCACCGATGCAATGAACACGAACTTGGACAGACTTTGAGAGATGGTGAAGAACAGGGACGCTCAGAGTGCTGCGGTCCATGGGGTTGAAAAGAGTCAGACACGACTGGCGACGGGACAACAGTGGGGCTGGAAGTGGAGAGGAACCAGCCGAGGGAAGGCGAGCGAGGTTTCCCGAGAAGGGGAGCAGGAAGCCAGCAGGCTCAGACCTTCCACGGGCAAACGCAGGGAGGGGTCTGGCAGGTGCGGTAGTGGGGAGGCTGAATTTAAGAGCTGAGCCCCCGGTGGGTCAGGAGCAGCGGCCGTCGGCGCCGTGCCCCCTTCACCAGCCCCGTCTTCTTGGGTGTCTAGCCTACTTACTCTGTGTTTCTTCGGCCGTTCCTCCAGGCCTGTGGGCTCCTAGTTTCCCACCAGGGATGGAGCCCAGGCCCCAGGAGCGAAGGCGTGGGATCCTGGGCCACCGGGATATTCCCCCTCCTATTTTTAAAGAACCGAGAAAAGGCATCAGACATTGCGGACTTGGAGTCCAGTGTCCGTCAGTCCTGTCTTCAGTGGCAAAGAAACAAGAACGAAAAGCGGAGCGTCCTATTGGTTTCAATCAGGCACATCCTCCTTCATTTTTCTTTTCTGACGAAACTTCTGATCCATCTTCAGCCATCTATTTTCTCAGATAGTTAAGACAGTTTTGTCAAATGTCAAATACAGTATTGTATTTGAGTTTCGGGAGCCTGTGCATTAATGGACAGAGTCTTTCTCCACGAGGTTTCTCCTCTCAGCTGCATTTTGATTCTAATCCAAGACAGGGCCCCTGCAGGCAGATGACCTGAGGTTAGAGATGGGCAACCCGCATTGAGCCAGAGCCACTTCCTTGTCAGCACAATTAGAAAGGGAAAGACGCTTCAGTAGAAGCCTTGACGCCTTCCGGGGAAGGAAGAGGGCAGGCGCACGCCCCGCCGAGCCACCGTGTCACAGAGCGGCTTCGCGCAGCCCCACGCCCTGTCCCACGTGCCCTGGGTTCCTGAGGTGACCTGGAGGGCCCCCACCGCAGGGGTGTGTGGGGCTCCGTCAGCCTGAACGCAGCCACCCACCCTTCTGTGTCGGCCCCTCTCCCCCATCCTGTGGGTTGATGTGCCATCGGGAAGTCAGGCGCAACTCACGGAGCTGAGGCAGAGTCGGAGGCCCGGGCCCTCGGGCCGACGGTGGGCAGCGAGCTCATGCAGCATGCCTGGGCCTGTGGGCAGCCGCAAGCGTGGATGGAAGCCTCAGCTGTTCACGCCACCTCGGAGAACATGATTTCTCCCTTGGGTTCATTCAGTGAAAACCTCAGAAGCAGAAAGGGAGAGAGAATCAACTCCCTTTAAGCGTCTCTGATTTAATAAAGACTCTCCCACGAGGGTGTGAATTAATTATAAGCATAAAGCTTGAGTTCTTTATTCAGTCATGGCAGCTTTAACTTAAAATGACAGCAACGTAGGACGTCTTTCTTGTACAGAAAAGGCAGAGTTTATGGCTTCAAAAGGACTGCCGTGGAGTCTTATTGGCCTGGGTGGACTCACTGCTCACAGGCAACCCTCGGACTGTGTGGCCTGCCCCACAGCCCCCTTGACTTCTCACCCCCTTGCAGTCTGGGGGGGGGGGCAGGACTTTGCTTCATGCGGCCCCTTGGGGGTCCCAGCCCCCACCCCTTGGGCACCCCACCCTCCTTTAGGTTCCCGGAGCCCTCTCCTTTCAGCCCGCAGAGGGGAGAGAAAAGGAGGGGAGGTTTTCGCTGGCTGGGCCCGACACAGAGCTTCCACTGGCCAGAATTTGGTTGCTGGTCACATTCACCGCAAAGGAGGCAGAAAATGCCGTCTCGTTGTGTGACCAGGAGGAAGGGACACATGGACACAGAGAGCACGGGCGTCTCCTGCCAGAGGGCTCGTCCCCTCACTCGTCCGCCCGTTCCTGGGCGCCTGCTGAGCAGCTGTGACGTGACAGACACTGTCTGCGGTGTCTGAGAAGGCCTGGCAGCCCGCGGGATGCAGGGGTGTCTGCCTCTGGGAGGGGGTACCCCGGGGTCTGCGTGCTCACCCCGTGGCCGTGCGAGCCGCCGGGAGGGCAGAACAGAGCTTGCGGGGCTGTTGTGGGGACCACGGGAGACGCCAGGTGACGTCCCCCAGCAGCTCTCCAGGCGTGGAGCCGGTGATCTGCGCCATCTTGATAGCATATGGTGATGCGTCTTCAGGGTTCGTGTTGCTCTTCCTGCGAAGTCACAGAATCTCAGAAGAGTGGATTTGTGCTTCTGCTTTCAAAGTTTATAGAGTAAAAGTCTGGGTTTTCTGGGACTTCCCTGGTGGTCCAGTGGTTAAGGCCCCAAGCTCCCAATGCAGGGGGCCTGGGTTCAATACCTGGTCTGGGAACAAGGACCCCGTCTGCCGTGACAGGGTGCTCGGTCACCTCAGTCATTCCGGCTCTTTGTGACCTGTGGACTGTGGCCCACCAGACTCCTCTGTCCATGAGATTTCTCCAGGCAAGAATCCTGGAGTGAGTTGCCATGCTCCCCTCCAGGGGATCTTCCCAATCCAGGGATTGAACCGGGGTCTCCCGAGTCTCTTGCGTTGCAGGGGGACTCTTTACCACTGTTTGCCACTGGGATAGCCATATACTATGAAAAAGAAAGGAAGAAGAAGAAGAAGAAAATAAAGAAAGAAAAAGCCGTATGCTATGAGGTGGGACAAAAAAATAAATAAAGGCTGGATTTTCTTTCTACTCAAACATGTATCCAAAACAAACAAACCAGAAAAGCCCTTCACCCTTCAGCCTAAACAGTCTAAGAGTTTATTAGGGCTCATTTATCCTATCCCTATGGAGGAAAAAGATTCACTCGGGGCCTGAGGAGTCTGTACGATTAGTGGGGATATTGGTGAAGGGCAGGTCACAGGTTTGCTGAGTAACCTGGAAGTTGATGGACAAAGGGCAGTCGGCCTCGCTCTGCTCACACTGGCCACGAGATGGCAGCATCTCACAGGCCTAGGCGAACCGCCCGCCTGGCTCCTGGGTCTTGGACTTGAAGCCCTGACTTCAAAATAACTAAAGATGAAAGGAGCAGTAAAAAACGTCAACATCTTTTTGTTCTTAATATTGTGAAAAGAAATATCTCCAAACACTCTCAAAGGGTCCTCCTGTGACATTTTATATCCATTCTTTATACCTCGAGGCCAGCAGAAATAACGCAGGTGCTGTATTTTACGGACGCTGCGTGTGTACACAGCACCCCGAGGGGGGCTCTGATCACTTTCCGAGGGCCCTTTGAGTCTGACTGCTGTGCATACGTGGCAGCCGGTCTCCACCGAGGATGCTGATAGGGCTCATCTTTTTCCTGGTGAAGTAAAATTGAAGGAGACAGTCAGAAGGAGACATCCAGAGATGTTAAAACCAGTGGGGGAATTCCTGGAAGTTTTTATCCTTGAGTCTGTTCAGCTGGAATGGAAGCCAGGGAATGTTTTCCCGTTATTTAGCATCTGCATGGGTTTTCCAGAGAACTGAGTAAGTGGGAATTCAGAGATGCAGATGGTGATGACGTCTGAGGTGAAAACATCCCTGATGACCGTGCAATCCCAGAAGCTCTTGTTTATTGAGACATCACCGTACCATGTCACTGGACATCACTTGCTTGGACAGCAAGGAGATCCAACCAGTCCATCCTAAAGGAAATCGGTCCTGACTATTCATTGGAAGGACTGATGCTGAAGCTGAAGCTCCAATACTTTGGCCACCTGATGCAAAGAGCCGGCTCATTGGAAAAGACCCTGATGCTGGGAAAGATTGAGGGCAGGAGAAGGGGACGACAGAGGATGAGATGGTTAGATGGCATCACCGACTGGATGGACATGCTGGGAAGTAGTGAAGGACAGGGAGGCCTGGCGTGCTGCAGTTCATGGGGTCGCAGAGAGTCGGACGCGGCTGAGCGGCTGAGCAGCGCCAGCTGTGCAAGGGTCAGGCGCTGTCCTCAGGGCTCCGAGTGTGTCATTGCATTTAACCCTCACGTACAGAAGAGACTGTTACTGTAAACTTACAGGTAAGGAGATAGGCAAAGAACGTGCGAGTGACTTGCTCCAGGCTGCACAGCTAAGTGGTAGAAGCGGGGCTTGAACATGGATCTGTCTGTCTTCAAAAGTCAATTGAAAGCAACTTGAGCTCTTGGTTTTCTTACACGTCACATCCGATTCCTCAGTTAAACTCTGGGCTTTGTGTGGACGTTTGCACTCACCTCAACCATCCTCACTGTTAACCTTCTGCCCCCTCCCCCAGACAAAACTTGATTTCTGTATTCACCCAAGAATCTAGCTAATGTTTGAAAAGTTTTGATTCAGAGAATTCCCTGGTGGTCCAGTGGTTAGGACTTGGTGCTTTCACTGCTGAGGGCCTGGGTTCGATCCCTGGTTGGGGAACTAAGACCCCACAAGTGGCAGGGTGGGGCCAAAATAATAATAATAATAACAATACTACTACTACTAACACTAATAAAACTTGATTCACAGATTGAAGAAAGAAAAACAATGGAACTGGGGACATCCTCCCCCTGAAATAAGGAGTGGAGACCCTGACCTGGGATTAGACTCAGCCTGGTGGCTCAGATGGTAAAGAATCTCCCTGCAATCAGGAGACCTGGGTTTGATCCCTGGGTTGGGAAGTTCCCTTGGAGGAGGGCCTGGCAACCCGGCCTCCCCCCTGTATTCTCGCCTGGAGAATCCCCATGGACAGAGGAGCCTGCTGGGCTACAGTCCTCAGGTCGCAAACAGTCAGACGAGGCTGAGTGACTCAAACTTTCACTTTCTTTCATGAAATGCTAAAAATATTCGGTCACCTTTCTGACTACTCTTAAGAAATCAACGCAATCGAGGACATTTGAATCACCGTGATCAGGACAGCAGGGAAGCCGGGGCTTTGACCAGGTCAGCAAAGAGGGCTTCGGTCCACTGCTCTGCTTTTTCTCATGTAGAAGAATCTCTGCGAAGCTTTCAGCATCTACCTTCTCCCCTCAGCTCTCCGTTTAGCTTTCCCACTAACTCTCTGCTTTAATGAGAAGCGGCTTTCGGTGCCCCAGTGATCGTTCTGGGCCTCTCCTCAGCGTGGTCGGGTCTGCGGGTTTTGTTTTTGTGCATGTAGTTGGAAAACTGCCCCCTGAGCCTGGGAGAAGCATCAGTGGTGCTATAGAATGGACCCCGGGCCCCGCCGCCCTCCCCGCCGAGCTTTCGCGGGCGGTGAGGGTCAGGCCGGTCAGCTCGCCCTCGCTGCCGGCGGACCCTGGTCTTTGTTCCGGGGCAGCTGAGGCCGCGACAGCAGTGTGGCTCATAAAACACGCCGGGGCTGCGGTTTCAGGGGCAGAAGCCGCCTGGCTGTGCCCCCGGGCCGCCCCTGCAGGCCGCGAGGGACCCTCCGTGCAAATGCCGCCCCCTGGGTTTTTCTCCTTCCATCGCCTTACCCTGCCCTCCTCCGGCTCCTTGATCTTTTCTTCCCCAAAGACAAGAAGAATCCCTCTCCAAGTGGATCTCTCTCCCTCTTTTTCTTTTTTAACATGGACGAAGGCAAAATACTTCTCATCATTATTTGTTAAAGTTTTATCTGAGATGCAGTAAAATTGATTAAGTGTCGTATGAGTTTCAGGAGTATAGCAAAGCGATTTAGTCATACATATACATGTGTCTATTCCATTTCAAATTCTTTTCCCATTCACGTTATCACTGAATATTGAGTGGAGTTCCCTGTGCTATACAGCACGTCCTCGTTTCTCATCTGTTTTATATGTAGGCGTGTGCATCTGTTAATCCCGAACCCCTCGCTTCCCCTTCCCCACACCTTCCTCTTTGGTAACCACACGTTTGTTTTCCGTGTGTCTGTTCTGCAAATAAGTTCTGTGTAATTTTTAGATTCCATACATAAGTGATATCTTACGGTGTTTGTCTTCCTCTGTCTGACTTACTTCACTTAGTAGGATGATCTCTGGGTCCATTCACCACCTCTCTCTTCTCTTCTCTCTTCTCCACAATTTTTTCTGGAAAATTCTCTAAAGGGAAGTCTTTCACATTTCAGTGTTTCTCTTACTCAGGGCTGTGTGGTGCACAAAGTCTGGCCCCTCGCTCACAAATAACCGAGAGAGAGATTGGCTTCCGAAGCCAGGTGAGCCCGCACTTTCTGCCCGAAGCCTCCCCTGCCAGCCTCTGCGGCCAGTGCCCCTTGGGCGTCCCCTTGGGGAGAGGGCCACCGGGCGTGGGACTCACTTCATCACCTCCAGTTTTCATGTCTCTGAGCTCCCCAAATCTTTGGGGCTCGTATTTAATAGGCCTGTTTTTGTGTAAATCAACTATAAACGGTTCCCCTGGGGACCTGGAGCTGGTATTTTTATGACCCAAGGACAGTAAAACTCGCCTCCAGGTAGGGCAGCCGTGGGCTCTGGGACTGAGTAATTAAAGCTCCAGTTTGAGCCACCCTGTCCTGAGGGCCCGCCTCTCCCGCAGCCTGAAATTTCCCCAGTAAGAACAGGACTAAAAGCAAGCCCACCCTAGATACCCCAGCGTCTCGAGGCTGCCTAGAGTCTGAGAAGGAGTCTAGTTGGGGCGTCCCGGGAGGGTGGGCTTGGAGGAGAGGCTGGGTGCCATCCGTGCCCCGGTCGTGGCTCGTGCAGGATGACCCACTGACCTACCGCTTGGATGCTTCCCATGTTCATCTCTGACTATGTTCTTCTACAGCAGAGGGTTCCGAACGGTAGTCAGATGAGGCATCCCTGTGTGTTCTTGCCTGGCCTCCTTGCTGAGGGTGGGTTTAACCTTCTGAATGGTTGAAAAAAAATCAAGATAGTATTCTGTGATGTGAGAGTTGCGTGGAGTTCCCGTTTTAATGTCCACGGATAGAGTTCTCCTGGGACATGCCACACTTCTCTGTCCACACGGCCCAAGCAGATTTGAGGCTGTCCTGGGGCGGCGGGTCTTCGCTGCAAAGCCAAAAACAGTCCTTCTTGGGCCCTAAAATGTCTTCAGATTCCTGCTCTAGAAAAACAAAAGGATGCCTCGAGGAGAGCGAAAGGAGGTGGTGGAGGAGTAAGATGGGGAGAGCGCTTGCCTTCCCACAAATACATCAAAAACTCATCCAAACACGGAACAGCCCCTACAGAGCAGCTTCTACATGACAGCGGAAGACCTCGCTTCCAAAAAGGCAAGCTGATCTCCTGGAGCGAGGCATGAAGCCAGTGTTGTGAAGCAATTACCCTTCAATTAGAAATAAACAGAGTAAAACAAAACAAAAGGCCTGCTCTGTGTGCACAAGTCCCTAAGGTCTGCGGGCTCCTTCGTGTTGAGGAGAGCTGCTTGCAGGATCCCTGCTGGGCTGGCTTGGTCTTGTTTTCTTCTGAGGAGCCTGCAGATTGGGTGATTCTGGAAGAATTCTGGTCAGTGTGTATTTTTGCTCCAATATTCCCTTTTGATGGGTGAACAGGCTTCGTTGGCGAAGCTGCCACTCAGTGCTCCTCCTCCCTGGTTGTCCTTTGAATCCCCGGGAGATTTTATAAATCCCAGGGCCGAGAGGCACCCCAGGCCTCTCATGAAATCAGAATCTGTGAGCTTGAGGCCCAGGTGACTCTGGTGTGAAAGTTCAGTTTACTAAGGGAGAATCTCCCTGTGCTATTTTGAAATTAAGGTTTTCACTGTGATGGCCAGTTCCGCCAGGAACAACATTACTTTCCACAGATATTGGTTGAACGCCCACAAAATGCTGATTGCTCTGAAAGTTGTATATCAAAAAGGGATGAGAAGCTTCTCTAGTGGCCCAGTGGTTAAGGTCTCGTGCTTCCAGCGCAGGGGATGTGGGTTTGATCCCTGGTCAGGAAACTAAGATCCCACATGCCACACAGAGAGGCCAGAAAGAAAAGAGTCCAGCACAATATGATTTTTTTAAAAAAAGGAACAAAACAGTTCTCTGCCTCCTGTGATTTAGCAAGACCACCAATAATGGGCTCTTCGCGCGCGTGTGGGTGTGAGTCGCTCAGTCGTGTCCAGCTCTTTAGCAACCCCATGGACTGAGGCTCACCAGGCTCCTCTGTCCATGGGATTCTCCAGGCAAGAGTACGAGAGTGGGTTGCCATTCCCTTCTCCAGGGGATCTTCCCGACCCGGGGTTGAACCCGGGTCTCCTGCATCGCAGCAGACACTTTACCATCAGACATCAGGGACGCTCTCAACCCTGGACCGAGTGGCCCCCTTTGCCCAGATAGACCAGTGTCTCCATCGTCACTTCTGGGAGCTACTTAGACATGCAGGGTTGGGTGTTTAGATACAAGGAAATTGTGAAGTTATTAACAAAGAAACCCTAGCTTTAGAGCCATCTCATGGCCCTTTTGGAAATGGCGAGATTCCTACTAATTAGCATTTGGGCTGTGGCGGGGTGGGGTGGAGGGTTGGGGGAGCTTCAGTTTCCTTTCTCTTTAGAAGCAGCAGCATCACAATGTCAGACTCTTAGGCCCTCCCCCATACCAGCTACACAAACTTGACCGTGTTCCTGAATCTGTTCAGGATTCGTTTTCCTCTTCTGCAAACTGGAGGTGATAGTAATACCTCCGTCACAGGGTGGTTGGAGAGATTGGATGAGATAATTTACATTGAAGCTCTTTTACGATTATGGGGTTCTATTCTGATCCAAGCATCTTCAATGGGGCTCACATGGCCGTGAGACACAGAAATAAACAAGGAAGCGGAAACAGCCGCCCAGGTGGGAAGTGCGTGGAGAAAAGCTGGGTAGGCGGGGGTGGTGCTCCAGAGGTGGCGAAGGTGTTTCAGATGGGGTGCTCAGAGACCCAGTAACTGCTAGTTATCATGGGGGCACTGACCCCTGGGCAGGTCCAAGAGAGGAAACGGACCCACACACCCAGACCTCTGGTCTGTTTCCATCCTCGACTCCAAGACTGTTGGCACCAATGTGGGCAGGTTGGGACTTCAGAATATCTGCAAGGTGACTTAGGTCCGAATACGAGAACCCGAGGTGGGCACAGTGACTCCCACTTGTCTGAAGCTGCGTGGTGTACCTGGGTCGCCTTAAACATGGGCAGTGCCTTCACGGGCGATGTAGACAGGTTCGCCGCCTCCGGACCAGCTTGCTTTGAGAAGACTGGCAGTCCCTTAAATCTCCTAGAAGGACCTGCCTGGTGGTCCAGTGGCTAAGAATTCGCCTTCCAACAGGGAACTCTGCTCAATGTCATGTGGCAGCCTGGATGAAAGGGGAGTTTGGGGGAGAGTGGATCCATGCACGTGTGTGACGGAATCCCTTCACTGTTCACCTGAAACTATCACAACATTGTTAAGTGGCTATGTTCCAATACAAAATTAAAAGTTTTTTTTTTTTTTTAAAGAATCTGCCTTTCGATACAGGGGACACGGGTTCAATCCCTGGTGGGGAGCTAAGATCCTACATGCCACGGGGCAACTAAGGCCTCATGCCACAGGGAAGACCCAGCACAGCCAAAATTTTAAAGGTAAATAATAAAATTAAAAAATAGATAAATGTAAAATTTAAACTAAGTAAAAATAAATTAATTAAAAAATAAATATATAGAAGTAAATTTTTTTAAAAATGTCTAGGAAATGGGTCAAGGACTTGAAAATTCATAGGAGTGAATCATAAGCATGAAGGGGAAAAAAAAATCTCATTTCCACTAGTGACCACAGAAAGACAGATTAGGTATTTTTTTTTAACTTATCAGATCAGGAAACTGCTGGTGGGAATAGGAACTGATGTCTCCTTTTTGTGGGGGCAATTTGTCAGTACCTCTCAAACTTCAGAAGGCATGCACATTTAAAGCTGGAAGTTCCATTTTGGGGAATCTAGTCTCTAGATCACACACAAGTATACAAGACTACACGTATCAAGGTAAGCATTTATCAAAATAGTAGATCATCATAGACAACCTAAATATACATCACAGGAACTTGATGCACATTTGCTGAATGAGTAAATGAGCGTGTGGATGAGCAGAATATGATGAGGCATTGCTTGTGCACACAAGCTGGAGAGGAGGCTCTCAGTGAGCGAGAAGGGCGCCGGGAGCTGTGAATGCAGAGACAAGCCCACCAGCTCTGTGTAGAAGAGGTCTGGAAGCCCACTCCCCGGACTGCAGAGTCTGTCGTGCCAACCGCAACACGGGCCATCGGATGAGAAATGATGCATACATAATAATGGATTTTCTTCCTACGCTGCAGAGTCGGGGCTATGGGGGTGGTGAGGGAAGGTGTTCACCTTCCATCTTATACATTTCAAGATGGGCAGAAATGCTTGCAATTTTCACAGACCACTTAGGTAAGTCTTTAAAATAATTCAATATTTGTAGAGGCCTTTTAGAAACATAAGCATTTTAAACTAGGCAAAGCATTGTATTCTTCATTAGCTAACCAGGATTCGTTTTTTCTTCCTTTTTTTAGTTTTATATTTTGGCCACACCGCAGGGCTTGTGGAAACTTAGTTGCCCCACCAGGGATAGAACCTGTGTCCCCGCCTGCAACGAAAGTGCAGTCTCTTAACCGCTGGGCCCCAGGGAAGCCCCCATCTAGCTCTTATTTCTTGACTATTGTGAGTCACGGGAGCTGGAAGGCACCCAGGCAGTGCCAGAAGGGGACATGGAAGCTTCTAGAAGTTGAGTAGCTTTGCTGCATGTCATAAGACTTGTCTGGTTTCAAAGACGAGCCCTCTTGTTTCTGTGCTGGGGCCGTGAACCAGTTCTCAGCCCTGAGGACACAGCCCATCAGACAGAAGGGGACCCTCTGTCACCCACAAGCAGTACTGGAGGCTGGGACTCCGTGACAAGCTCTCCCTTTCCTGCATTTTGCCTTGGGTCAGTCTAAATGCAGCTAAAAATTATGATATCGCTCTAGAAAATTTTGAATCGACTTGAATCACTACAGGGTCAAAGTTCAGACCTCACGGAATCTCATTTCAAGCATGAGGCCATAGTGACCAGGCAGCCCTGTGACAGCCAGTGCTCATTTGCTCTAACACTGTTCTCCAGAAACTGACCCTTATTTCTACTGTCTTCTAGAAAACTGGGCTTCCCTGGTGGCCCACCTGGTAAAGAATCCGCCTGCAATGCGGGAGACCTGGGTTGGATCCCTGGGTTGGGACGATCCCCTGGAGAAGGGAAGGGTTACCCACTCCAGTGCTCTGGCCTGGAGGACTCCATGGACTGTCACGACTTTCACTTGTCTTTCTCAAGATCCTGAGTTTAAGATTCTGGGCATGAACTTCCCTGGCGGTCCGGTGGTTAAGACTCCGTGCTCCCGATGCAGGGGCACAGCTTCAATTCCTGGTCAGGGACAATCCCGCGTACATTGTGGCTCGGCCAAAAGAAAAGAGAAGAATTAAGTTAAATACAATGAAATAAAACACAGATTATGAGGAAATATTTGAAGACTCAGTGGAAGGACTCGGTCAGTCGCCCAAGAAGCCCACACCTCCTCCAGGTAACTTTCAACCCACCCCGGGGCCCCTCTGGTCAGACGGAAAGCCAGGACTCCCGGGGGCAGGTCTCGTGCCCCTGCGTGTTCTTTCCAGAGTTTCCAGTTCCTCTTCTACTAAGGTTGCCCTGTCTCTCACCAACGGAATCCGAAGCTCTGGCTCCGACCAGGTCATCCACTCTGCCCACCTCCTGCTTCCTGCAAACGCACCCCGGTCTGCCCGGCTCCCTGCTCCCTCCCACCCATGCAGCCCCAGGCCCCCAGACTCTCCTGATCTCTCCCCTCCTCGCAGTGTGCTCACCCTGCGGCTGTGAATTGTGGGTGAGAAGTCCCGAGGGTCTGAACCGAAGGACGGGAAAGTCGGAGGACAGACAGGCTGACGCGGCAAGGACGGGCGATAATTTCACTTCAGACTGAGACAGCGGACTGGTCGTGTTCTGCACGATGAGCTTAGAGGCGTCACTGTTCACAGGGTCTAAAACGCACGTATCTTAACATGCCCACATCTGTGGGGTCAGACGTCTCAGCCAGTTGGAAGCATGTCCCGATCTCAGCACCAGATTTTGTTCTTTCTCAGTGGATCACAGAATTGTGAGGCATCTTACCACGGGATCTTGGATGTGTTGAAATACAGTGCTCGGAATGTTTTAATAACAGATTACGAGCTAGTACTCTCTCTGCTCAGGACCATCAGTGCAGCATGAAAAGCTGGCCTGGAGGTGAACGATGACATTACAAGTGTTTCTGAGATATCCCTGAGTTGTTTTTAATCCTTTTCTCAAAACGGTTAGTTCCCACTGTCCTGTTCATATGTGGAGGAGACACACCAAGACTTCTCCCAGGCTTTTTCTTTCCTCTTATAACTAACTGATGCAATACAGGTTTGTGTGATCACTTAACTTTTCACCTGCTACCAGCAGAAATGACATTATATTCCAAATGTAAGTAGGTGTTCATGCTTCTTAAATACAAAACAGAGCTCTCTGGTCAGCGCGGTTTCAGGGTTATAGCCTGCTGCCCAGACAGGTTCGTTCTGAGAAAGTGAGTTGAACCTTCGAAGTCAGAAACGCATGAGATGATTTCATGTTGTTTGTTTTGATCACATCTTACTATTGTTCAGTCACTAAGTCGTGTCCGACTCTTTGGGACTCTGTGGACTGCAGCATGCCAGGCTTCCCTGTCCTTCACTGCCTCCCAGAGTTTGCTCAAACTCATGTCCATTGAGTCAGTGATGCCATCCAACCATCTCATCCTCTGTTGTCCCCTTCTCCTCCTGCCTTGGATCTTTCTCAGCATCAGGATCTTTTCCGATGAGTCAGTTCTTTGCATCAGGTGGCCAAAGTATCGGAGCTTCAGCATCAGTCCTTCCAATGAACATTCAGGGTTCATTTCCTTTAGGATGGACTGGTTGGATCTCCTTGCAGTCCAAGGGACTCTCAAGAGTCTTCTCCAACACCACAGTTCAAAAGCATCAATTCTTCAGTCCCAGCCTTCTTTATGGTCCAGCTCTCACATCCATGCATGACTACTGGACAAACAATTACAGAGGAACCTGGAATGTTAGGTCCATGATCACATCTAAATATGTCTTAGTAAGAAATCTCCAAGTGAATGATGGGAACAATACTCAGATCATTTAGGGACATCTAGAGCTTCAGTCCTTCTAGAGCAGTTGCAGAATATGGGCAAAACCAAGAAATCAAAACCCTTTGGAGGAAATCCTTGCCAGCTGAGTTTCGTGCTATTGAAATAGGACATTTCTGAAGGTACCTCCAGCTTCCATGTGGCTCTGAGGCTCTTCTGCACAGAACCTGAGGGTACTTTTCTTCTAAGAGACGTTGGGAGACCCATAAACCCACTCCCTCATTAAAACAGGATCACAGAAATGTATTTTCCATGGGAAAAAATTTTATTTTTAAATAGATCGTTTCTGACTTCTAAATACAGACCAAGAGACCGGTCTTTGTTTTTAAACATAAAAACGCAGGTTCCTGAGAACAACATGACTGGGGACCTTTTGTCTCACATGTGTGCTATTTATTTATTTATTTTGCCATCACCTGGCGCGTCAGCCAGGCCTCGTAACACCTCATGTCACAGAAAAGCAAACACAGTCACGGTATACTCATGAACGAGCTGAGATCAGACTGCTGACTGGCTGCAATTCAATGCCCCCTTTGCTATAAAAAACATGACCCTAAATCCTAACCAGCTTTAGAATAAAAGGCCCCACAATTACGATATAGTGACAAAGTTCATGCTGTATACACTGAGATGGTTTCGATGCTTTGTCCATCCCTCTTCATTTTACCTGCTGTTTATATGAGGCAGGAAAAAAGTCAAGTGGAACATCCACTCCTGGCATGTCAGGGTGATGTGCACTTACCCAGCATGTTTGCAGGAGAAAACCAAATGTGCTGGAGCCTTCTTTATAATCCTGGTGTCTGAAGTCGGAGCCACACTCGCCTGGCAGTATAATTGTCATCACGGACATTTTCCATGTGTGCCCACGTTTCCCAGAGGCTGGAGTCATGATTTATCTCTAGATACCTGGTGAGTCCTCCCCAGGGCTCCCTGAGTTTTATCTGGATGGGTCTTTACCAGGTTAATAGGCACTCAACAAGTCCTGACCATTTGGAGCAGAAACAAACCTTCCATTTGGGCTGTTTCTTATCCAAATGGTCCAGTAGAGATGTGTAGTGAAAGCAGGGCAGCAAGTCCAAAGTATCAGGCAAGACCATGCTGTGACAGTGGGTCTGCGTGCTTGTCCACCCGTAGATGGCGAGCAGCGGCAAGAGGCTGAGGGGCACTTCTGTCCTTCCTGGGAGGCCTGCGGGGCTGGCTTTTGGAGGCCAGATGGGGAAACTTCTACTGTGGTATCATTTCCATCAAAGCCGACAGCTTTTATTCTTTTCAGCAAGTGTTTAGAAGAAAGTGTTGATGCTTATTAAGCTGTTTCTTGTCTTACACACATGCGTCTGCAAGATTGGTGGCAAAAAAAACTTGTGTGTCTGATGGGCCTCAATGTAATCTCCGTGGCAGGACGAGATTGTTAACACTGAACAGATCTGTTTGGAACTGTTATTCTTTGTAATTACCTTCATTAACTGAAAGCATGTGTCAATCAACTTTGAACTTTAAACAAACCAGGAATTTGCAAGAAAAATGCATTTCTATTTCCTAGGGGCCCATGTGTGTTTGGAGATGAGTGTGCGTGAGAGGTATACAGACGCTGTGCTAGAAATGGGTTTCTGCAACTTTCCGAATAAGTCATTCCACCCTGCTTTGCATCTGCTAACTTTAAATATAAATGAAGTGCACGATGGCTCCAGAGAAATGTGTCAACAAAGAAGGTTTAATAAACCGCTAGTTCACACCCTCCTGTGAGCAGATTGTTTTTAATTAAAGAACACCGCTCCCTGAATTTCTGCAATGAAAGAAATACATTCACATTCATTTTAGCAACTACTGGTCACTATGGAGACATGAACTCTGCTCTTCTACGTATTGGAAGCCGGCCCCGTGCTGTAACTTTCTGGATTTGATCGGACCTCCTGGGTCAGAACTCTGCGGGCAAAGTAGAGAATGTGCCGTGACATTCTTGAGCTGAACAGGCTGGCGGCTGGTGGCGCCCCTGCGGGATGGGTGAGGTGCCCAGAGATGGTCCAGGAAGGAGGGAGGGGGGAGCCGCCGAGCTGGTCCCCAGAGTCCACTGCCCGTCTGCTGGGTGAGGAGCCAGCTACCTCCACCAGGGGTGGTCAGGGACAGAGACAGGGTGGATGTGGGGCGGGGAGGGCGCAGTCAAGGCCTCCAGGGACCCTCCCGCCAGAGGCTGAGTGCAGACCTGGGGACTCTCCCCCCATCCCACCCGCAGCCAGCCCCACTCCGCAGCCTGCCCCCTCCTGACTCCCGCGCCCCAGGCCCAGCTCCCACCCCTTCCTGTTCCTCCCCCACCTTTGGGCCTGGCCCCCTGCCCCCTCTGGGCCCTTGCCCTGATGTTGCCCCTCCAGTCTCTGTCGAGGGCACCTCCCTGTGCTTCCAGGAGCTGCCGCCCCAGCCAGCCCCGCTTGCTTCCAGGGGGCATGTGGGACCCTGGGTGCTGCGTCCCGGGTCAGCTCACCCAGCAGGTGGGGTCTGTCCCACCACACCTCATGCACGGCCCGGGGCACGGAGTGAGCACTGTTGGAGTAAATGAGCATTTCCAGACCCCCAGACTGAGCACGAGGGGGTCATTCTTGTCAGAGGGCCTCTCTGAGGCACCGCCGCTTCTGTTGGGGACCGAGGAGGGGCCACGAATCCAAGAGAGCAAGGCGGCCGGCCTGGCCGGGGGTCGTGACGGGCCCTGGAGTGGAAGGCCGAACCTGTTGTCCCTGGGCTGAGACCAGCGATGACCTAGTGACCATCTGAGCGGCCCCCTCTTCAGGGACATGATGTGAGGTGCTGAGAGGGGGCGCTGGTTCCCTCAAAACTCTCAGAAAGGCTGTGGGGGGGCCTGGGTGTTCATTGAAAGGACTGATCCTGAAGCTGAAATGCCAATCCTTTGGCCACCTGATGCGAAGAGCTGACTCACTGGAAAAGACCCTGATGCTGGGAAAGATTGGGGGCAGGAGGAGAAAGGGACGACAGAGGATGAGATGGCTGGATGGCATCACTGACTCGATGGACATGAGTTTGGGTAAACTCTGGGAGTTGGGGATGGACAGGGAGGCCTGGCGTGCTGCAGTCCATGGGGTGGCAAAGAGTCAGACATGACTGAGCGACTGAGCTGAGCTGAACTGAGGAGGGGCCTGGTGGTCAAGAACCTGTGAAGACACTGCCGGTGGTCCAGAAACCCTGGGCTCCAGGAGGGCTTGGAGAGGAGGGACTGATGGAGACCAGGAGGCTGCTGGAGCAGTTTGGGAAAACTTGCCTGCGGGGCGTGGACTTGAAAAGTGCCTGCAAGGGTGGGTGAGTGATGTCTAGAGGAAGAGACCCTGCACAGCTGTGGGGTTCACCTGGGATGGAGGGGACGCACGCAGTCCTGGGTGCCTCCTGGGAGGCAGGTGGTGGCTGTGCTGTCGCAGGACTGGAGCTGACTCTGGACCCTGGAGCCTTTAAAACCCAAAGCCCTGATCTTCTCCGCAGAAAGGACTAGAACTCCCGCCAGTGCCTGGGTGTGGGGGCATGGAAATGAGCCAGCCAAGGATAGAAATGTTCTCAGGCTGAGGAGGAAGAGGTGCCATCAGACTAAACAGGGAAAGGAGAGGGCTTCATGAGGCGCCCACCCAAGGGCACGCTGCGGTCCTGCCCTTCCCGCAAGCGAGGAAGACGCGCTGGGGGGTTGGGTCCTGGCTCTGTCACATGCCGCTGTCCTGACGGCAGTCTTCCAGGTAACACTTTCTTAGGGCTCTCACGACCTTTGAAGTAAATGCTCCGTTCAGTCTTTGTAGGTTTCTGTTGTTGAAGCACACATTTTATTTCTAACAGCTTTATTGAGGTAAAATTCACACACCAGACGATTCACCAATTTAAACCATACAATTCAGTAGTTTTGACTGAGCTGGGCGACCATCACCACGGTCAATTTTAGAACACACTCTTTTGTTTTAATGTTATATTTTAGAACGGTCGATCAGTTTTAGAACACACTCCCCGCCCCCAGAAGAACTGTCCCCACGGGGAGTCACCCTCTGCTCCTCCAAGCCCCAGGACAGCCTCTCGCCTGCTCTCTGCTCTGCACATCTCGTGTAAATGGGGCCCTACAGCACATGAGCCTCCTCGACCGGCTTCCTGAACTTTGCGGATGTCTCCAAGGCTCATCCAAGGTGTCGGCACTCTTCTTGGGATGAAGCCTATCGCACCCCGTTTTGTTTATCCACTCATCAGTTGATGGACATCAGGACTAGGAATAATGCTCCTTTTGGTGTCCAAGTTTCTGTGTGAATATATGGTTTTCTTTCTCTTGGGTATGCATCCTGGACCATAGCGTCAGGGCTTCCCTGGTGCCTCAGATGGCAAAGAATCCGCCTGCGATGCAGGAGGCCGGGCTTCGAGTGCTCTGTTGGGAAGATCCCCTGAAGGAGGGCATGGCAACCCGCTCCAGCCTAGAGAATCTGCATGGACAGAAGAGCCTGGTGGGCCACAGTCCGTGGGGTCGCAAAGAGCTGAACATTGTTGAGCAACTAAGCACAGCACGGTACCTTCATGTTGGACCTTTGAAGAGCTGCTAGACCGCCTTTCAGAGCAGCACGTGCATATGTTTGCAGCGAGCAAGACGTGGCACCAGTGCCGCAGCCTCTCAGCAGGTCCTACTTTTCATCCGGACCTTCCCCTCGGAGTGGGTCTCTGCAGCCGGAAGCCTCCAGGGTGGCTGGCTGCCCAGGTGTCCTAGGAGCCTGGGGTGAGTGTCCAGGAGGCCTGTGGAGCACAGCGGGCACAGGGTGGCGATCGGGGCAGGAGGAGGAAGAGAGAGAGAGGACGGTGTGCTCAGGCCAGGGAGAGAGAGCGGGGCTGCCTTCTGCAAGCGGCCAGATCCCGACACCCAACACCGATCAGGGTGTTTGTAGGCGAGTTTCCTGAGTAACTCTCTCAACTGCTTCATTAAGAGGGGCCTGTGTCTGGGCTCCACGTGGAAGACTGGACGTCCTGTGCTGAGCTGCCTCCTGTTCATGGGATGACTCCCGTTTGGGGGCAGGGGGCAGCGTGACTCAGCTCACTTCTGGCCGCCCTCTCCACCTGGACTCACACAAGAGTCACTGGGAAGTTTTTAAGTACGATGCCAGTGCCGCATGCCAGGATACCCTGTCTGGGCTGGGGCCTGGGGGCAAGTGTATTTTAAAGGCTCCCCAGGGACTTTATGCGGGCTCCCCAGGTGGTGCTTGGGCAAAGATCCCGCCTGCCAATGCAGGAGCCGTAAGATGCGGGTTTGATCCCTGGGAGGGAAGATCCCCTGGAGGAGAGAATGGCAAACCGCTTCAGCATTCTTACCTGGAGAATCCCACGGACAGAGGATCTTGAAGGGTTACCGTCCACGGGGTCACACAGAGTCGGACACGACTGAAGAGACTTAGCACGCACCCTTGAAGGGCCTCAAGAGGACGAGGGCCTGGTGCTCTGAGTTCTGCACCTCAGTCTCCCCGAGCCTCGGTAACCTACCTGGGATCACCCTGACTCAGGCCTCTTAGTGAGAGGGATCACTAAAAAAAAATAAATAAGAAACGAAAAAATACTTTTTTAATTAAAAAAAAATCATATGGCATCCTTCCCTCTCTCATGGCTTCCAAACAGCTTCTCATCAGACTCAGAATTACATTCCAGCCCCTCCAGCCCTCCACGGCCTCACCCGGACCCCCCACCCGTCCGCACCAGCCCCGAGCCCCGGGGCCCCCTCTTCCTCTGTGCTCTGGACCTGCTGCTCCCTCTGCCGGACTGGCCTTCCCCCAGATGATTGGTGGGAGTTTTTCTGTGTGCCCCCCGAGAGATGACATGCCCCCCAGGACCCCTTGTGGGCCATCAGTGCGTCCCCGCGGCTCCCAGGGAGGCCTGCTTCGAGGACGGGGTCCTCAGTAACACAAGAAGGCTGGCAAGGGACACAGGTGCCAAGCCGCTGGCGTACTGGGAGGTCTGTGCCTGAAGCCGTCTGGAGCAGGTAACTCAAAAGAGCCAGATCAGCACCTCCGAGTCTGCACAGGCTGCCTCGCTGTCCAGAGAGCGCCGGGGATTTTACGCTTGTGCAAGCAGGTCCTCCCGGAGAAGTAATTTTCTCTGCAGGACACAGGCTCAGCAGTAAATTCCCAGGCTTTTACAAGAAGATGAAAAGTGAGGAGCACCCGGCAAGTTCTAATCGCTCGCGAGCAGTCCCAATCTCTGCCGGCTAATGGTGTGGGGTCACCGTTCGGCCGAAACTTCTGTCTGTCCGTCTGTCTGTCTCTTCTCTTTCGACTCTGGAACACGCCTCGTGGCAGGTCTAAAGGGCATGAAGTAAGCCGGTGGTCGTGCAGACAGACATGTTTTGAAGTAATACTGCCTTTGTTTCTCATTTTTATATCTTTATTATACCTTTGTATATTTTCAATGAGATTTATATCTAACTCTCAGATAATTTGGAAATAGATGGACTAAAGAAAAGGCCACCCACAGTTCTACTACTCGGAGGAGAGTCAGTGTTTTTTATATTCCTGTGTGAGACTACTTTGAAATTTTTAAATTTTTGCTCACGGTTATGAAAGCCAGACATCTTCATCACAGAAACTTTGGAAAAGGCAGAGAACCATAAAGAATCAGAGAAAGAAGTGGGTAATAACATAGAAAGGTTCGTTGATGAGGAGTGTTTCACCACAACATATGTGGAAACAGAAATGTCAGCGCAGCTGAGAGACTCTAAAGATAAAACAAAAGGTGAAAGCGTCTCCCTAGGGGAGTCCCCTGGCGGCCTGGCGGCTGGGATCCTGGGCGACACTGCGCTTCTCGGGGTCACGGCTGGGGCTGCTGTGGCGGGGTGACCGCTAGGGGCCGAGAGCCACCTCCAGGGGCAGGGGGAGGGGTGAGTGGGAGCAGTGTGTGCGGATGCGTGGAGGGGATGGGGGAGAAGGGCTTGCTTGCACACACACTCAGGGTGGGGAAGGCCGAGGGGCAGGGGGAGACGGGCGGCGGAGGCCACAGAGGCGGCCCCCTTGGGTCCTGGGGGCGCCTGCGGACACGGAGGTCCTAGGCCGCCCCAGGACCCCTCGGACGCAGGTGGCCTTCTCTGGTGGGATTGTTTTGGTCACAAGTCACAGCTCCGTTCTCCAGCTGGGGCACCATCTACCCAGGGAGACTCTGCGGGGTAACTGGAGGGGCAGGCCTCCCTGACTTGGCTCCCGTGGGAGGCACACTCTAGAGGCTCACGACCCCCCGGGGGCCGGCCTGCTCTGTTCATGCTGGGTTTTTCTGTTTTATTTTAAAGGGAAATCAATGCCTGCCCTGTTTACCTCTCTGGAGAATTACAAGAATAGAATGAAGCGGTGAACGTGAGAGATGGTCACTGTTGCCAACCGTGATATTCTGCGGCCGATCCCCCGGATCTGCGAAGGTAGCACCCCTCCAGAAGCCTCTGGGCCCCCAGGTGGGATGAGGCGGCCCCATGGCGGCTGGTGAGCGGTCGGTTTTCGTCTCTGGCTGAGCCGGCCAGCAGGCTGGCGGCTCCCTGCATCCTTCCAGGTCTCAGCACCTGGCCGGTGTCCTAGCGCTTCAGGGGTCACAGTCAACACATGCTGGCTGAACGAGTGAGCCGCTCCTGAGTCCTTGCAGGGTGTTTATGCTTTTTATGTGGCAATGGTGTTTGCTTTTTATGCGAGAACCAGAGACTGAGAGAGGACGAGCTGAACCCGGGAGGCTCGGCCGCCGGACGTGCCCGCTTCGGCTGGAAGCGGCCCCAGGACGGAGCGCCGGGTGTGGGTTTTGTGCCACGGGAAAATATGCATTAAAATTCCGTAACTGCTACTCTCCCGCCGCACCGCCTCCCTGAGGACAGAGGCTGGGGAGGAGGCGGGGGGCGTGCAGTGTCCCGGCCCCCGAGGGCACGCGCTGGGCACGCAGCTCGCTGCCCTGCAGGGGGGGGAAGCCCACGACCTGTGGGGCCAGGGGTACAGGGGTGGGCAGCGCCCAGAGAGACGGCGGGTTCAGCTGCCAACGCCCTCTGCCGCGCTGTCGGGCAAGAATAGAGACGTTTAAATCAAAGACGTGAAAAGGCCGGATTTGGGCCGTGTGCCTGGCTGAGTTTACATGGTGGGGCCAGGGGCCAGGGCTGGGGGCTGCACCCCACCTGTTCCTGGAGCTGGTGACGCCTGGGAGGCATGCTAATGCTAAACAGAACCACAGAGAGTAGGTGTGCGTGTGGGTAGGGGGCGGATAGGGGAGCCCAGTGGAGGTCTGGGAAGGTTGGAGCCATTTACTGAATCACAGGTGATTTTCCTTTGCTATTTTTGGTAATTTTCTTAGGATGCAATGCATTTCCCATTGCCACATATTTGTATTATGCTTGGCTGATGGCTGGCCCCCAACTCCAGCAGTTGTTCCTAGGCCCCAGACTTTCTGTATTAAAACTGAAAATCATCTCTAAGCACTTTATGTTATTTTGTTGCTAGACTCTTGGCCTGATTTCATTTTCAAAGGACCTAACGAAGTGCCTAATATATTTCCATGTTACACTGATGCTGTGTTTAATGTGTACCTCATGTGTATGAAAAGCACAGAATATCAAGTATCTCCAACTTTAGCTTTTAGCATGAAGGGCCCTGTATTCTAAAATGAGGCCCATACTTCTCGAATCCCATAAGAAATATATTCAGGAGAGAAACAAACTGAGATTTGGATGGGTGGGAAAAAGAGTAATTTGTATTTTCTTTAATAAAATATTTTTCAGGAGAAGACAGTTTTGTTTGGATGCAGGTATTGCAAGATGAACTTGTAATGTTCTTATTGCCTCCCTACCATATCATCAGTCTGCTTATTTAGGAGCAAAAAAATATCCTCCTCAACTCAGGGCAGGACGCTTCAGACCCAGGAGCTGGGTCTAACCACCAAAAGAATAGTTGACTTTTTCTACTCTGCGGTCCTTAAAAATCAGTGCATATTTTGAGGTTAGAGTGACCCATCATGCAGAGAAATTCTCCATTATTACTCCACCAACTTAAAAAAAATGGTGTTTCATATGAAGAAATAGGTTGCAGACTCATTTCACCTGAGCCCAAAAGGAAAACAAAGTCTATTCTCTTCCAGCAGACAATGTTTAAAATTTATGTAGAAATAAGCTTTGTCCTTTGTTTGAAGAGAACAATAGTGCGGCCCAGTGAGAGGGTGGACTCGCCTCTTGCTAACTCGCCCTAACTGTTTAGGATGGTGAAGACAGGTGTCATCAGCCTTAGGTGCTGAGAGCGTAGAATTCAAGGTAACGAGTCAGAGAGACACTAGCCGAGTCCCAGCCCTGAGTCTGTGGTGAGCAGGTGAGTCCCGTGAACCACGGCCTCAGATTCCCGACAGCACACAGGAGTGGGATTTTTATATGGGGTAGGGGGGTCAATTTTATGTCCCCTCTCTCTGAAGTTGAAGGAAAAATTGTTTTTAGGAAAAATGGATCTATATTCCAATGAAGGTATTTTACCAAGGTCCCAGAACCAAATTTATTCGTAAATCCATAATTTACTGAACCGTTTTACCCCACCTTTTAAGTGATTCCTTGTAAATTAGGGATGGGTTCCTGATTGATTTATTTTTGCTGCTGTTCTTGGGTTTTTAAAAGCTTGCATTCCCCAAGATCACCCTTCTTCATAAACACCTTTGATGAGTTTCAGCCAAGAATGAGAATGACAGCTCCCGCTCTTTTCTCCTTCGTGAGATGACATCACTGAGCATTCTAAAGCAAATGCGAATCCGGTGACCCCCAAAATGTATCAGATTAAAACCCACCAATAAAAAATGAAGTGGTGCCAGGGAAAATACTCTGCAGCTGTTGGCTTTAGACACAGCAGTACACGGATTTGGGGTAAGACCTGGTCTCGATGTGGTGTGCATTAATTCACTTTAGGAAGTCTGGGACATATGTTAATCTTCCTAGGAGCATACTGCTGTACTAAACTAGATTTACTTAATACTCTCTTGAGAGTATTGATTTTTTTTAAAGAAGAGTCAGCATAGTGAGACGGTCTCTCTCCTCTTGTAAAGCCCATTAGGGGGAACCAGAACCGTGTCGACGTAAAGAACACTCTCTCATGTACCCGACATATCGCCATGGTTCAGAAAGCCCAACTCTCCTTCCAGTCTGATCATCTGACTTTGTCAAGCTTGAACGCCAGGGGTAGTCTCAGTTTGCGCTGTGATCGCACCTTTATCAACATAAACTCCCCTGGTTAGTAATCAGATGTGGCTGAAAAAAGGGACTAATCAAAACCGAACTCTCTTAATATTTTGCCGCTGTGGTAACATTATAATCTAGTGATGACACAAACTGGGCAGTTTTGTTTAGCGATAATGTTCAATTGCCAAGAGACTGGAGTTTCAGAGTGTCTGATTTAGCTGCAATAGTTTAGTAAAATTTGGTAGATAAACCAAATGCCCTGATCCCCTTATTAGGTTATGATTTTGACTTACGTTTATTTTAAAGAGATTGCTGAAAGTTTGACCAAATGAACGGGGGTGGCTGTCATTGAACCTGACGATGTCTATATGGGGAGGAGCCGGGAAATCATTATATTTAGAAACCAGCAGCCCCCCCACCCTAACACACACACACATACACACTCCTACTAGGGTGAAGTGAGTGCATCTGGGAGCTGGAGCATCTGTCTGCCCCCTTTGTTCCTCTCCGCTGCGTTTCAATTGGATTTCCTCATGCAGGTCCCAGGCCTGTCACCGTGGCCAGGCTCTGTTAAGCAGCGCCACCAGGGCGCATTAAGGAGGAGGTTCAGGGCTAAGCTAATAACTCGCCTGCCTCCCTGACGGATCGCAGGCGTGCTCTCTGCGGCCACTGATCCTCGGCTCCTGGGGAGGGGGCTCCTTCTCATCTGAGCCTCTGGGGGTGGGGACTGGTGTTGTCCCCCTGCTCCCAGATCCCATGGGAGAGGACAGAGCCCACTGAGGCTTCTGCGGGGTTCCTGCATCCCCCCACCCCTCGCCCAGGCCCTGTCGAAGGGACCAGGGTCACACACGCACCAGCCTTGCTCTGGAGGTGTGAACTCCTGGATCACCTGTAGGGGATGATTCCTTTCCTGCGTCCCCCACCCGGAAACAAAGGACAGAATCTATCACTAAATATAGTTTAAAGGAAGCTTCCCAGGTGGTGCTAGTGGTAAAGAACTCTCCTGCCAATGCAGGAGACACGAGAGATGCAGGTTGGATCTCTGGGTCGGAAGATCCCCTAGAGGAGGGCATGCAACCCACTCCAGTATTCTTGCCTTGAGAATCCCAAGGACAGGAGCCTGACAGGCTGCAGTCTGTATGGTTGCAAAGAGCGGGGCACAACTGAGCGCGCGTGAGCATTGGCCCTGGTCCCCTGTGTGGGTCTGCTGCAAGATGGAAAGAGAACCTGCTAAGGACTCACCCCAGAGCCCTGGTCCCCCGTGTGGATCTGCTGGAAGATGGAAAAGAGAACTTGCTGAGGACTCACCCCAGAGTGAACAGGTCTGGTTGCTGAAGCACTGGAAACGGGACCAGGGTGCCAGGCTCCCCTGACCTAAGTGGTGGTCCTCTTCGGGGGGAAAGGGGCAAAAATACCCAGATTGCTAACTACTGAAGCTATACCCCTGGGCCTTACTAAGTATGATAACACCTCTTTGGTTCTGATTTTGCCTGTCCCCTTTGCATATCCATTTTCCAAGGACTTCCGAAAAAGAATTCCACTTTAATTCTAGCTGTGGAAAAACCTGCTCCTGAGCTTGGTTGTTAGAAGCCCAGAATTACATTGTTAAAGTGGTTTGAGCTTTAAAGAGGAAATAAATTGATGATGTGAAGAATGAGTGGAAAATTCTAGCATTTTGGAGTGAGCCTGTGATTTTCCTTTTGAGTTTGCTGGTAAAACAAAAAAACAAACCAAAACACCCAGCAGCTTTGGACACCGGTGCTCATGTTGACGCTGCTGGCCGATTCTTGCTGAGCATCTACGAGGCCAGCCTTGGACTGAGCATCTCCCTGCGGTATTTCTCTGAGTTCTCACAAGAATCCCATGAGGTCCCCGTTGCCTATATGGTCTCTGAACTGAAGCAACGCGGTTGTTCTGAAAACTTGTCCACACAGCAGGTATCTCCTTTGGCTGGAGGGAAATCCGAGACATGTCTGGCTCCCCCTCTCCCCAGACCCCACTCCACCTGCGCCTTCAGGGGCCAACACGACATCCTGCCCCACGTCAGTATAGGGTGAACCTGAGCAACCGCAAGCAACGTTAATTCAAACTCCTTGTTTCATTAAAAAAATTTTTTAAGATCTTTTTTTTGATGTGGACCATTTTTTAAAGTCTTTATTGAATTTGTTGCAGTTTTGTTTCTGCTCTATGTTTTGATTTTTTGGCCAAGATCTCTGATCAGGGATCAAACACACTCCCCCTGGATTGGAAGGTGAAATCTGAACCACTGGACCCCCAGGGCAGTATCCCGAAATACTTTATTTTAAATGATTTTGTATACTGCATATATTATCTCCTGGGCAGTAAATAAGAGTAACCGACCCTAACTTTCTGTTTTTCTTAACCACTTTCTTATCATGGAACTGTGTCTGACTTTGACACAGCTCTTCTCAGGCACTGGTTCAAGTCTGCACCCGACTTTTCTCCCCCTTAGCATCATATCTAAAGCATGGCATTTGCCATGGTTTTAAATAGGACACAGAGATAAGATTTTAATGGCTGTATAATATTCCATCCAGTGGGTGATCCAGTTACCCAATAGCTCATCTTCAAAATATTAGTTTCCAAATTTTTACTGGCAAATGTGTTTGTACGTATAAACATTTTAATAACCAGGGTATTCTCTATGTCATAGTCGAAGAATCACTGAGTTAAACTTCGTGTGTAGTTGGAGACAACTTTAATTTTTTAATAACATAAAGAAAGCTCTCTTTGAATGATTCAGTTTAAAACTCCTACCATGGTGAATTTGGCCATCTTTCTTATTAATTTTATGAGTACATGGAGTGGTCCTGGACTTATTCAGAACCACTAAGGTGATAACCAGAGAGAAACGTCAAGTGAAAAAAGCACCATTTCATACTTTGTGTTCAATACAAATTTTCCAGAAGAAAAACAATCTGATTTATCTTCACATACCTATAGGTTTGGCTTGTGAATATATCTTAGGGAAGGCAGCATGAGAAGGATGCAAAAACAGAGAGGGTGTATTAATAGGTCTGTAATGATATAAAATTTATTCTGGGGGTGAGAGAAAGCTTAATGGTTCATAAATAGCAAATTCATTATATTTCTCATACTCAGATTATATTAACACCATATAACATCTTTATGGTACCATTAGTAGCATTTAAATCCTTGACTCAACTTGAAAAAACAAACATTTGCAAATCTTGACCCTGAAATGGTTAGCTAAATAAAATGTTTTAATAAATATTATTGAATGAGAACATGGTTTGTTGGGTCATAAACTGTCTTATAAATGTTTTATGTCATCTGTTACACTGCATTTTTAAATGTTAACAAATTAATTTATTTTAAAGGCCACATCAAGGTGAAAACACCTTGTTTTCAGGGGGCATTAGGCAATGGGATGATACATCATGAGGCCATTTCTCATCAGCCACATCCCTGGCAGAAGAGATGTTAAGACATAAAAGTTTGTGTGGTTTGTTAAATATTCATTTATAATTTGCATTCATTATTAAATTATGTGTTGGGCTGATCTTTCATTTTAAACATACACACAGTGTCATAAAGGGCTCAGAAAACATAATAAATATTTCATAATTTAGTGTTACTTTAAGCACTGACTAGAATGCACACAAATGTTTGTCAGTCATGATACCTAATTATGCCAAGGCAATCTGATCCACATTGGGGTTGAGCTCTGTAATTCACTGCAGCCTTCAGGTGACTAAGAGAAATATCAGCTTAGGGGCGCCATCTTCTCGTGATGAATGGAGACCCAGCTACGGTCCGCAGGGTAACGCTGTCGTTCTTTGCCCCAAGCCGTTTCAGCTCTGAGTGGTGGGTGACTTGGGAAGCCGTGGCTTAGGAGTGGCGGGCTTGTGTTTTGTGTGGTCTCAACTTCACTTTTGGTTTGGGAGCTTGAGACTTGAAATTCTTTGAGATTCAGTCCTGTGAATCGACTATCCCAGAATACAGTAAATTCCAGGCTAAGAATTTCCCATGCTTGGATGGTCAAGTATTTGATGAAGCTCCATAGCCGTGAGGTTCAATTTGCATTCCCTAAACTGAAAAAGTACAGCCATCTCGAGCAAGCGGCATGTGGCGTCGTGGTGATTTGTATTACAGGAGCCTGGCGGCTGCCCAACGAACCGTGTGAAAACAGTTCATTAAAATGTTTATGTGCTTGGCTGGTTAATGCAAAGAAAGCTTTATTGCAGCCTTATAAGCCCTTGGTAACTTCAAGACGGAGTCAGATCAATTCACTGTAATAACTCAGGCATATGCTTTACTTCTCCTGGAGGGGGAAGAAGAACCGAGAAACTTCCTTATCCCCCTTGCTTCTGTGACCACCTCTTTTCAGGTTTTTGAAGCTAATCTGGACTGTTTTCCTTTGGTTCTTTTTAAGCAAGATGAAATATTCCAAGTTCATTTGCAGGCAACTTGTAATAGCTTTTTTTTTTTATACATAAAACCATGGAGTTTTGATCATAATAAACCCTAATCAATGAATATGTGACATTTCTGCGTCTCTGCCTTTTGATACATCTGCATTTTGTTTGGAGGTTAACTTTTTATGGAGTCTTAACTGTGCTGATGCTGAAGCTCCAATACTTTGGCCATCTGGTGTGCAGAGCCAATTCATTGAAAAAGGCCCTGATGCTAGGAAAGACTGAGGGCAGGAGGAGAAGGGAGCAACAGAGAATGAGATGATCGGATAGCATCACTGACTCAGTGGGCATGAGTCTGAGCAAACCCCAGGAGATAGTGAAGGGTAGGGAGGCCTGGAGCGTCACAGTCCAGTCCATGGGATTGTAAAGAGTCAAACATGATTTAGCAACTGAGCAGCAACTATATTGAGCATCAAAAAATAATTGGTATTAAATTGGACGACAGACATGTTAATTTTCTCACCAGCTATTTTCTTTCATTTGCTTCAATGATTTTGGGGCTGCATGGACATATTTTCAGCTCATGAGGGTATGACTAGGAGACTAAGGTTAGTCATTTAAAAAAAATACTTAACAATTGGGTGTATAACAAAAAATGATTTTTTTAAAAACTTCCTTAGAACTGGGACTTCCCTGGTGGTCCAGTGGCTAAGACTCCGAACTCCCAATGCAGGGGACCCAGGTTCAACCCCTGGTTTGGGAATTACTAATAGGTCCCACATGCTGCAACAGAGAGTTTACATGTCTCAGCTAAGACCTGGGGCAATCAAGTAAAATGAACAATTGAAAAAACACCCATTCAGAATAGAAACTTGGTCCACATGGACATTTGCTTCCACAGGATATACAGAATTAGACCTTTAGAGGAATAACTTCCAATCCATCTACACCATTTCCCAATCAATGGCTTTATTCATTAGTTTGGTATGTTCAAAACTATCTCCAAAACCAGCATGAGGAAGAAAGATGCTTTGAGTTGGAAAAGCAAAGGCACTGGAACCCTAAAATAGCGTGATATTAAGAAAGATGTCCTGTATGTTCTCTCCTCCCCTCATTACACATCACTGTCTATTACAACAAGCAGCAAACAGAGGGAAGAGTCCAGAAAGCCTGGAGTCCGCCGTGACACCCAGAAGGCCTCAGATACAATCGAGGCTCCTTGCGCACAGCAGACTCCTCAGAATATTAATGCTCTGTGCTCAGGCAAACCATGGCATCGTAATGTACTAGCGAACATCAGAAACCACTCCCGCCCCCCCACCTCATCCCGAGCTGGAGACTGGACAGCTGCCCCTCATTGGCAGCTGTTTCTCCCTAATTCCTAGGACTGGTCAACCCCTCTGTTAGGGAGTTGTTTGGGGATTTGGTACTGCATCAAATAAAGATGAATTTGACTCCAACACAGGTCAAAGTGAAAAGTGCAAGTGTGAGTCACTCACGGGTGTCCGGCTCTGTGCGACCCACGGACTGCAGCCCGCCAGGCTCCTCCATCCATGGGATTCTCCAGGCAAGAGCACTGGAGTGGATTGCCATGCCCTTCTGCAGAGGATCTTCCAGACCCAGGGATTGAACCTGGGTCTCCTGCATTGCAGGCAGATTCTTTACTGTCTGAGCCATCAGGAATATATTCAAAATTGTTAGTAACACCTGAAACCAACATTTAGCAAAACGTTTCACACATGGCAGGATTCAATAAACCTGTGGAATGAATGAGCGTTTGTAGGAGCGGTCTTTTAGAGTCTTTGAAATCCAGTGGCTGGGTGTCCTCTTATCTGAGAATATGAGACTGGAGGAAGGAAAGGTAGAGAAGAATCCAGGAAATTAAATACTTAAAGACATATCTGCTCTGGAGCCCTCGCCTCTCTCCAGAGGCACACGGAGCACCATTTGACGCGTCCCGTGGCACACTGCTAGACGCCTGCGTGGGTTTTAAAGTAGACTTGCGCTGGCGGATTGGGTCTGCAGCCACCTGCACTCCAGGGCACCCGATGGAGAGTCTCTTCTTATTCTCAGCTGCAGCTCTGCCAACTTTCACAGAGGAGTCAGGATGTGAGCAGTGACACGGACGGAGCGCATCGGCATCTGGTTTGCGACTATGGACGGGACGCTTAGATGCGCTGACCTGTAAGCTTCGGCAGCACTGCGGACAGGCGGCACCGGCAGACTCGGGCTTGGATGGCAGTTTGCAGCTTCAGATGGGAGTCAGAGCAAACCATACTGAGGAAAGGAAGTCAGGCAGAGAAAGACAAATGTCATAGGCCATCGCGTAGATGTGAGTCTAAAAAAATGGAGCAAGAGGACTTGTCGATACTTACAGAACAAGAACAGACTCACATACATAGAAGACAAACCTACGGTTACTGTGGTGGGGAAGGGGATGCAGGGATAAATTGGTACTCGGCTATACACAGGATAAACAACAAGGACCCATTGTATAGCATGGGGAACTCCATGCAATACTCCGTAATGACCTGTATGGGAAAAGAAGCTAAAAAAGAGGAGCTACATGTGTGCGTGTAACTGACTCACGTTGCTGCTGACTCACACTCCTGAAACGAGCACACTGTGAACCAGGTATACGCCAATAAACATTTAAAAACGAAGAATTAGTGTTTCCCAAGTTTGACTAAAATCTGTGTGTGTATACACGGGGTAACTATTACTGTGCGTATAGCAAGAGAGGGAACATCATAAGCCTTGAAACTCAGGATACGGAAGGTCATGGCTTTTCAGATCCTATGATGAAAAAAGAGCTTGGATACCTTTAGTTAAGCTTCCTCGTCTCTCACAGCTTCAGAAAGCCCGAGGAGGGGCCCGTCCCCTCAGGCTCCCTCTGACTTAATTGCGAGCGTAAATGACCCCCAGTTCTGCAGCATCTCAACCTGATGTGTGTAATTGATGGCCAAACATGTTTCACAGGCTGTTAGATGGTGAGCCCACAATGAAGCGTATATACGGTTGATTAAAGTGATTTTTGTACAGAAGGGTCAGAGACATTAGCAAGTTAAAAGAAGGCGTGAGCTCTGCTCTTACTCTTGTGACCTGTGTTCGGTTTTTTCCCATAATTGACACCATGTGTTTACCATGCCTATTTCGGTCAAATTTAAGGCTGTAAGTATTGTATGTGTTTAGAAGTGCTCTTGAGATTAGGGCTCTCGTCGAGTGCTCAGAAAGGTAGACTTCAGATATTATTGCAGCACATGACGAAGGGGAGAGATTGAAATAAACCCCTCCAGCATGCCCTGCATTAAGTTGTCTGGCTCGTGATGGCAGACGAAAGTAACAGTCACTCTGAAAAGGATTCGAGCGGACATCTAAATGATAATTACCGGGTAATTTTGTTTTGGTTATAATTTGTGGTGTTATTTTTATAACTGACATGAGACGTAATAGATTTTCAGGGCTCTGCAACAACTAAGCAACAAATGGAAGCTGTCAGAAAATATTTGTAGGAACAGTTCTTGAAGAAAGCTGTGATGCTGTTGAAACACTGCACAGGCCGAGTGTTTTTTTAGCCCACATTTCAGCAGAATAGTTTCCTAAAAATGTAACTGCCCCGGCTTGAAGCATTCTCTGATTTTCATTAATGGGAAACCCACAAGGTCTCTTTCAGGATCTTTCAACACGTCCTGTGTCGCAACGTAGACATCACTGGGCATCTGATGCTGTGGGCGCTGGTCATCTCCCCGCCCCTCCCTCTCCCTCTCTCTGCTTCTCTCTGTCTCTCCAAGGATGCTGCAGGCTCTTTAGCTCCTGGTCCTTAACTGGCAGCTCTCAAATCGACTGCATTTACTGACCTCTGCCCAAGCCATGAACTGAGACCGATGGACAGACCACCCAAACCGCCCACAACTACCAGATGGCAGTTACACTCGGCCCTTCCCAAGCGATGTAATTTGGTAGAATTGACCTCTCTGCTCACATGGCTCTGATTATTTGCTGACTTGTAATTTTAGGTCTTTGTGTGCAAGTCTGATCTTCCTCGCCTGAAGATAAGCTCCTGGACCACAGGAGTGACGCTTCATGCTTTTTGCGTGCCTGCCCTTGCTCCCTGAGCATGGCGTGGGGCCCCGCACGAGGTGGAAATTCAGTAGGGACATGGCGTATCCTAAAGGTACTTGGCAATGCTCAGATTGGCCACATCCCCGGCTAAATCTGCAGCTACTCAGAGTAAGTTTCCAGTACCTTATTTCCATAGGTAGGAAATCAAGGGGGGATATATTTTTAAATTTCTACAGTATCTTATTTCCAGAGATTTGAAATCAAGATGTTCCATCTTCCTTCACTGAGTAGGAAATAGCTCTCATGGCCTGCGGTGGCAGTACAAGGCTGAAGGAGTTATAATAATCCTTGGACTCAAATCTACTGATAACACATTTTATTAACTGGTTGGGGACCGGAACAAGACTTGTGGGGGAAACCAGGGTGACTCAAGCAGTTCTAATTTCCAGGCACAGAAACTGGGTGTTTTTATTTGAGCGATGGCTTTACTAGGAGAAATCCAACCAATCATTTAATTTCTTTCTAAGTAAAGGAAAAGGGAGATTCAGCCTCAAGCACCCAGACACACTCAGTATTATGATGGTTAGGCTGGTGTTTCATTCTGTCTGCTTCATGGTGATCTGGGGGAAATACACAAGAAGCTAACTATATCTCTTTATGAATGTTTCTGACTTTTCTAATTTTTCTTGACTCAGCTTTCCCATCACATAGAGATCTAAAAACAAAATCAGCTCTTGCAATAATGAAAGCAGTTAGGACAAACCAGTGCTTTTCCATTTATGTTGTTTTCCAGAAAATAAGATTCTTTCATTCCCAGCTGTATTTGTCTTCAATTTCTGTCCAGTCCTTGATATTAAATTTTAATTGAGATGAGATATTTTTCAAGTCACAAGCTCAAGAGTGCAGATAAGACCTTTCTAATATGTTATAAAAGTGAAAATTCAAAAATACCGAAGTTAGAAACCATGTTTCTAATGGTTTTTTTCCATGACTAACCCATGTCTATTCTCTATGAAATTGATGTCAAAAAAGTATTATATATTTTCAGTAGGAAATAGAAGGCTGCCCTCCACTATCCTTGTCAGGACGCCGTATCCCTTTAATCATACTTTTCATTTCAGTACATTGAAATTTCCGTTACCAAGGACAACATCATAAATAAAAGTGTTTGTGAAATTTTACCTGCAGCTTTCTAACTTTGTGCATTAAGCATGAGGCCAGCAGAGAGGTGGTCAAATGTGAAAATTTATAATCATTTATTACGTACGGCTGAAGCAAGGAGGGAATAAAAGCGTGAAGGCATACATCTATAAACGGAAGCCGAAAAGCTTAAATGAAAAGTAAAGTGAATTTCTGTGTCTTGTCATAAAGTAATGAGAAGCTAGAGCTTTTATTCATAGCAACCCAAGATGCATTTACTCTCAATCTAGCTTCGGCAGTAAACGCTCCTCTGATGTATTGCTTTGGACTTACAGAGAAATATTTGTGCTCTACATAATAGTATAGTTAGGAGAATTACTGCATGGTTGAGAAGATTCTATAAAGGTTTATAGCTGGCAGTGTTACTGTAATTTAATCACAATGTAGCTAATGTCGTACTTTAATATCACAGGTTACTTTTTTATTTACCATTTATTAGTAACTGACAGAGTCGATCATCTCTACATCATAAACAAATCATGAGAGGGTTCTATGGGAATCCTAAAACCCCAGAATAGATGGACTATGTTGTCATACACACTACCACACTTCCTGTAATGAGCTAGCCATCAGATTATCACTTAGATTTTCGAGATGTAAGTCAGAATCCTCGTTCGCAGCTCATTGGCCAAAGGAAACTTGAGAGCATCTTCTGTCATCGGTACAATTAACACTGCGCATCCTTTATGCGTGGAAATAAGTCATGGCTCTGATGTGAGCAATGATTAGAAGTGACTTCTGAAGAATCCTAAGGTATTTAGCTAGGGATTTTATCTACCTGTTTTGTAATATATTCATGAGCATTGCCACAATAGTCACCTTAGTTTTTAATTGAAGTATAGATGGTTTATAATATTGTGTTAGTTTCAGGTGCACAGCTTAGTGATTCAGTATTTTTGCGGATTCTGTTCCATTACAGGTTACTACAAGATAATGGGTACCATTTTCTGTACTATGCAGTCAATCCTTATTGCTTACCTATTTTATACTCAGTAATTTGTAAGCTTGAACTGATGCTTTCTCATTAGAATTTTCTACAAAAGTTTTTTTGTTTTTATATTTGAAAATTAAAAGCAACTGTGCTTATACTTTACTTACATGCACTCTTGTTTTGCTAGACAGACAGGTGGAATAATAGGCACAGAGGGTGCCAATTTATTGTTACATAAATCAGGCCATGGTGATCCACTGATGCGAGCATTAATCCAGACTAGTGAGAAAATGGGACTCGGTGTGGGGGCCGTGTGACGCTGTGGAGGGTGGACTGAGCCACGTCTACACCAAAGCCAAGTTTAGTTTTCTGACCTTGGACAAGTCTCCTGACTTCTTTCGTGAATGTCAGTAGCTCCATCTGTAAAACAGGAGTAGTGGTGGACTTCCCCAGTGGCCCAGTGGTTAGGACCCAGCGCATCCACTGCAGGGCGCGAGGGTTCGATCCCTCGGAATTAAGATCCTACAAGCCGTGGGGTGCGGCAAAACAAGACAGAACAAAAGGCATGATGACACTCGCCCTACTAGCCCCGCCATTGCTGTGAGAATCAAATAAGGTGTTACAGGAAATGCATTCTGCAGACCGAAGATGCGCATGAACTATCTGTGCGTGGGACATAAAATACAGTAAAATAAACTAGAATTGAGTGCTCAGAGCAGAGACTTTTCTATAATATTTGAGCAACTTTTATGACAATACCGGTAAAAGAGTCAGGCAATAAAGTCTGTCATTTAGTTAGTAGTTATTGAGCACCTACTATGTGTCAGGCACTGATGCCCCCTGTTGTATTAAGAAGAGTTGATGAGAATCTCTGAAGGGGTAATGAACTTGAACCAGGTTCAATGAGAGCACCCCGCCGAGCCCCATTCACCACCTCTAGCACCTTTACACGGAGGCGAAATCCTCCTCCATCCTCAGCAGGATGGATTGGGTTTCCTACATTCCTTAATTCCTGGGGATGTGCAGGCTTTCAAACGCCCCACAGACGCTCAGCTCACGCGGGGCCGGTCCTGTGTGAGGTCGCTAGGCCCTAATTCGGTGACAGTGACTGATCTCTGGTCAGGAGGTGATGCTTCTGGAAATAGAAATAGTCCTGCTCGAAAGAACAACCTCAGATTAACAACTCAAAACAAGAGAAACAGTCTTCAGGTACCTGAAGTGACCCTTCAGTTGAGGACTGAAATGTCAACACGGTCCTGGGTTTTATTGATTTTTCCATGGATGTTATTTAGTTCTGGGTGTCTGGGAGATCCCCTCCTTTGTCTGTCAAAAGTCTTGCTAATTTTTCAAGGTGCTGTTAGAGGGTCTACCCCTCGTATTCCATCACACTATTTCTTACTCACAATTCTAAGATTCTGCCCATGTTCCATTATTTCATGTAATTATTTAGTATAGTTTAAATTTTTTAAAGCAAAGGCAGTCATCTTCTTTGAGCTCCTTTTGGCTTCTGGTAGCATGTCTTGCACAAGAAGCAAACCAAATAATCATTAAACTTAACTACAGCGACTTAAAAAAAATTGTCCGACACAGGTGAGCACGCAACATGAGGGTTTTTATTAACACATACCGGTGACCTCAAAAATAACAGCTAAAGCTATCTTTAACCGCTAAAGAACGGTGGCATATTGGGTTGATTTTCCTTTTATGAGATTAATTTTGAAATATCACCAGTCCAGGGACTTCCCTGGGAGTCCGGTGGTTAAGACTCTGTGCTCCAATGCAGAGGGCCTGGGTCTGATCTCTGGTCAGGCAGCCAAGACCCCACACACTGCTCGGCCCAGCCAGAAACTGACCTTGAGGCTCAGTGTTCTGTTTCCTCCTTTGTACATCATATGACAGGTTCTTTAGTAAAAAGCAACACTAGTTCCTCTGTTTTTTCAGCCCTGCAGTGGGTACAAAATAGACTCGAGAAAGTAGAAGAGTACTTTCTAGGAGGCTCAGCTGTCTGAGAATTTTAACAAACCCAGTGGACTGGCGCCCATCAGAACAAGCCATTGAAGACCCCATGAGGAGTGGTTTGATCTTCAGGATTTGATGTTGATGGGATCAACAGGGACCGCGATGGGGTGAAGATGTGCCCACCTTCCCGGCTTACCCATTCTAGAATATGGAACATTTCATCTCAGGACAAGAAGGTACAGAACTGCAGCAAAATAAGTTTGATAAAATATACCCAGAGCCTTTCATCTGAGGTAATTTTTAACCTTTTTATAAACACGTTTATCTTCCTTTTACTCTAAGATGTAGAAATAAGCTTAAATATTTGTGTTAGTGATAACAGAAAATCACAAGTTAGTGGACAAAGCAGCCCTGGGGACGTTCTCTGCGTCACAGCAGCTCGCACGCCAAGGCGCAGCCCCCGTCCATCTAGCATCACTTCCACACACACAGAACACTGGCTTGTCATCTGCTTCTCGTCAGATGTCTGACTGTGCCTTTTAACCCTAGTGTGCTCAGTCGTCCAGTTGTGTCTGACTTTGGGATCCACGGGCTGCAGCCCACCAGGCTCCTCTGTCCACATGATGCTCTAGGAAGAACACTGGAGTGGGTTCCCTTGCCCTCCTCCAGGGGATCTTCCTGACCCCGGGATCGAACCCACGTCTCTTGTGTCCCCTGCATTGTCAGGTGGGGTTAACACTTGCACCACGTGGGAAGCCTTTTAACGTTAGAGACTGAGATAATTTAGTTCAAACTTAACGGTTCGAAAGTCTGCTCTTGCAGGTCCTCTTCAGAAGCTGCGTGTGTGTATGCATTTGTGTGCCTGCACGCGTGTCAGGTCCTCTCCAGAAGGTGTGTGTCTGTACGTATTTGTGTGCCTGCACGCGTGTCAGGTCCTCTCCAGAAGCTGCGTGTGTGTATGCATTTGTGTGCCTGCACGCGTGTCAGGTCCTCTCCAGAAGCTGCGTGTGTGTATGCATTTGTGTGCCTGCACGCGTGTGCACACGTGCTTTGGAGGGTTCTGTTAACAGAAAAACAGGGCTGTCCTGGTGGACTGGGCAGACCTCCCCACAGGATCAAACGGCTCACCACACATGATGCAGAACTACCTTCTCCACAAGAGATTTCATTAAGTAGGATCTCTCATGCAATATTCAAGACACATTTTCCCAATTTCTTTTTACTTTTGTTGTTTTAGTGTATTTCAAATGTCCGGCCTCTTGGACTGGAATCTATTCTCTTTTGCGGTTTAAAAAGAATTTTTTTTTGGTGCAAAATTTTGGAAATGATCATTCTTTCAAAGAAGGGATAAATACACATGAGTTTTTCATGATTTGATTAATATTTAACTCTTTAATCCAAGTTTTGTTAAAGTGACGTTTAAACCACTGTGAACCCTGGTACTTTTCCTTCACCTTTCAGCCCAGCTGTCACTCCCGGAGGCGCTGGGGCTGAGCAGGGGGGTGAGGGGGCTGCTGCCTTCTCCCCGGGCAGTGTTCCTTTCCCTCACACCACGGACCCAGTGATCCCAGTTGAATCTGATTTTGATGATACATTTCTTCCTATGACTTCTTTAATTTTGGGATGTATAGACTGCAAACACCATGGAAACAGGAATAAGTTTCAGTTTTGTTCAGCCTTGTATTCTTAGCGAGGCGGTGGCGGCGGTGATGGTGCTGAAGACGGAAAGAAGCGGCAGACCAAGCACACAGTTAGGATGTGAGGCTGTCAGGACAGGACAAAGTTCCTGGTTCACAGAACTGGGTGACGGGTGGTGTCATTTTCCAACAGAGGCAAACCTGGAAGAGGGCCAGCTTGGCCCTTGGAGACAAGCAGTGGAGATGTCGAGCAGACGGCTGTCTACCTGGAGCTCGAGAGAGCGACCAGGGCTAGAAATGACAACCTGAGTGTCTTGGGCCTGTGGTCACAACGAAGGCACCTCAGGAGAGGTTTTAGAGGGAGAAAAGTGCAGAGCTGGGACCGGTTCTTGGAGAGATGCTAGCATTTGGAGTTTGGGAAGGGAGAATGAGGCTGAGAAGGAGACAGGGTCCAGGTTCCAGCTCCAGCTCCCGCTCCCTGATTTCTGGTAGCCAGGATATTGCACTGTTTCTTTTTATGGAAAAAAAAATGATCTCATATTCTACAAACTCTGATCTGAGTCATCTGTGTCTCGAGACGAATCTAGATGGTTACTCATGGTTCTAAAATCTTTAATTGAACCAAGATGTGTTGGCTTGTGATGCAGTTAGACCACGTAGTTCTTCTGTTCAAAAAACCCTTCCAAAGGTTAAAATATTGCTATTTTATCTCCCATTTCCTGAATTACAGTGAGGTTGATCATCTTTTCCTTTTCTTACATAAATAGGTAGGTGGGAGCTGCCTTAAAATTTAGAGCGAGGGGAGCGGAGAGTGGGGAGGGGTTTGGAGGAGAGGAGGACCTGGGGAGGCACATTTCCAGACCCCTGATAGCTCAGTTGGTAAAGAATCCACCTGCAATGCAGGAGACCCCGGTTTAATTCCTGGGTTGGGAAGACCTGCTGGAGAAGGGATAGGCTATCCACTCCAGTATTCTTGGGATTTCCTTGTGGCTCAGCTGGTAAAGAATCCACCTGCAATATGAGAGACCTGGGTTCTATCCCTGGGTTGGGAAGATCCCCTGGAGAAGGGAAAGGCTCCAGTGTTCTGGCCTGGAGAACCCCATGGACGGTATAGTCCGTGGGGACGCAAAGAGTCGGACACGACTGTCACTTCCCTTCCCAGCCACAAAATCTCTCCTCCCTCTGCTCCCATCATCAGAGGCCTGACCATGGTTTACTTGGAGTAATTCTCAGAACAGAAAAAATCACCTCGTCTGGGGAGAGACCCAAGCTGCCAGGAAGCCTGGACACCCCACTTCTCAGATGGAAGACCCTCTGGGGGTGCAGGGCAGAGGGGCGGGCCCATCTGCGCCTGAAGGCAACACCCTGGATGCCTTTGTGGGTGTGGCCTTGTGCTGAAACAGGGGAAGGGTCTCCAAAGCCAAGGAAGGCATTTCAAGGAAAGGCCAAGCAAGACATGGCCTGGAGTGTGTCCATGAGGTTGAGGAGGTCACGTTCAGTGGGAGCGGTTTGGGAGAGAAGGGGCTTTAAAGTGAGTGAGGAGTGGGTGGGGGGTGAACAGATATGTAGGAGGTAGCAGATGACTCTACAAATTTGATGTTAAGAAGAAGAGAGGGAGGACTGGAGAGGAAGGAAAATCCACAGAAGGGTTTTGGTTTTCTGTCTTTGAGGCGAGGGAACTGAGCATATTTAAATTTCTTTGGCAAGGATCCTGCTGAGAAGGTGAGATGAATGTTCCTGTGAGAAAAGGGATGAGGAAAAACACTGGGAGTAACGCTCCTGAGAAGGATGGGGTGATTGGGCCGGGCAGGGGGCAGGGGACTTAAGTAGCTAGACACTGGGTCCTCTGACCTTGCAAAGGAGGCAACTGAAAGTAGTTTAAAGACTTGGAAAAAGTTTCTCACCTTGGATGGTATTTTTAGGGACATTGAAAGCCTCTGCCCAATAATTATTTGGTCCCAAGTGAATGGTAAATATATGCTGAACTGAATTGATAAAAGCCTCACTATTTCTTAAATTTCGCCTTCAGTTCAGTCACTCAGTCATGTCCAACTCTTTACGACCCCATAAACTGCAGCACGCCAGGCCTCCCTGTCCATCACCAACTCCCAGAGTTTACTCAAACTCTTGTCCATTGAGTCGGTGATGCCATCCAGCCATCTCATCCTCTGTCATCCCCTTCTCCTCCTGCCTTTAATCTTTCCCAGCATCAGGGTCTTTTCCAATGAGTCAGCTCTTCGAATCAGGTGGCCAAAGTACTGCAGTTTCAGCTTCAGCTGAATCAGTCCTTCCAATGAACACCCAGGACTGATCTCCTTTAGGATGGACTGGTTGGATCTCCTTGTAGTCTGGTTGGGCTCTAAAGAGTCTTCTCCAACACCACAGTTCAAAAGCATCAATTCTTCGGAATTGAGCTTTCTTTATAGTCCAACTCTCACATCATAATGAGTGTTAAAAACCAAATCTTATGGGCTGCTGATTATGACCCAATGTAGTAAGACATGGAGAACGTTCTTCGCCTGGTGAGAGCTCATGTTTTACAATATACGGATGTTGATATCATGAAGGACATCAAACTTCCAAACCACATTATCATTGATGAATTTTTGTTTTAATCCAGTAAAATGTGAGAATGTGTGTCTTGGGTGGGATGGGGGAATAAATGAGGAGTTTAGGATTAACAGATACTCACCACTATATATAAAACAGATAGACAAGGTCTCACTGCATAGCACAGGGAACTATAGCCAAGGTCTGGTGCCTGCGGGCTCAGCTGTTCAGTCGTGTCCGGCTCTTTCATGACCTCCTGGTCTGTAACCTGCCAGGCTCCCCTGTCCCAGTGATTCCCCAGGCAAGAATCTCGGAGAGGGTCACCGTTTCCTTCTCCAGGGGATTCTCTTGACCCAGGGATCAAATCCACCTCTGCTCCTTGGCAGGCGGATTCTTCACCGCTGAGCCACCTGGGAAACCCAGATGACAGCCATCTAACTAGCGGCTCAGCTCTAGAAAAGGGACCCCATGTGCAGCTTCCGAGGAGGAACTGACGAGGAGGGGAGAGTGGCAGGAAGGCTAAGAAGGGCAGGTGAGGAGGCCGGCCGGGGGGTGATTCCCTGACGCACAGCATCCTCGAGGCCTGCTGTGACCCTAGCCCCAGCAGGAGTTCCCAGGGCCCCACCAGACTGAGGACACCTCCCCCAGGAGAATTTACCGGCCGCCTGACAGGAGAGAGGAGGCAGAGATGTGGGGTGAGACTAGGTTTGGGGGCGCCCGTCAAGGCCGCTGGCCACCCACATCAGCCTGTTGGCACGCCTGCCAAGAGGGCAGGCCCCGGGCCTGCTCCAGCCGGCTCAGGTAAGTCTTGGACCTGAGGAGGGGTGGGCGCGCCGGGGGAAAGCTCCCAATTTAGTGAAGCGCCGAGAGGTTGCAGGGTGGGCGCCGTGACAAAATCATAACGGAAAATAAGCTGGTCTTTCCAGCTCTGTCTTCAAAATTTAGTCTCTGCGCTTGCTTTGCTAGCACATATACTAAAAATAACTTACAAACAACAACAAAAAAACAAATAAAGACAATACTTATAGTTTAGTGGGCTTATTTTTGGAAAAAAACATTAGGAAACTTAAGAAAATGTAAAGATAATAAAAACCACAGAAAATTCAACAATTAGAGGAAATCCCCACTTCTATTTTGCCTATTTCTTTTCAGTCTTTTCCAGTATTCAAATCTGAATGTTTATATAATTGGGGTCATCTGCTCTATCCTTTTTCTCCTGACATTGTATCTATCATAAAGAAACTTTCAAGTTGCTAAAAAGCCTTTGAAAAATTGACTGCCTAATGTTATCACTTGGATGAAAGGAATTATCAACAATGTTTTCACTCTTGGGCATTTAAGTTTCTGGTTTCTTTCCTATTTTATTCAGTATATGGGGCTTCCCAGGTGGCGCTAGTGGTAAAGAATCTACCTGACAACGCAGGAGACTTGGGTTTGATCCCTGGGTCAGGAAGATCCCTTGGAGAAGGAAATGGCCCCCCACTCCAGTGCCTGGGAAGTCCTATGGACAGAGGAGCCTGGCAGGCTCTAGTCCATGGGCTTGCAAAGAGTCAGACATGTCTGAGCACCATTTAGCGTATCAAATACAGCTTTTATTGTTTGAGATCCTGCTTTGTTAACGGATCTTTCTTATGTCTCTCAGAAAGTTCAAGCAGGTTGCACCTCCGAGTTCGGAGAGGCACGGATACCAGGTGTTCTCAGCACGTTGCATCCTGAGATGTGGGTCTAGCTGGGGTCCCAGGGGAGGGTTCTCTCTGCATGTACGACCATGGGCTGGGAAATGAACTTGGCTTAGAAGTGCATTGTCAGAAAGAATGAATGAAACAGCTATCTTAATAAAATCGAAACCAGGGGATTTTGCTGAAGCTGCTTTCAAAACATGAATGACCCATGCTGGCATAAGGAAAGAATCAAGATTGCAAGGTTTGGTTTCTATATGATTGTTTTGGAATTTTTCCAGTTACAAAGTGTTATTTACTAGTACCGTAAAAGTATGCCAAAAATACATCTTCGAACGCAGAAGAGATAATTACGTTTCACTGTCCCAAGTCAAAAGGAAAAGAATTATTTTCTGTCTGATCTCTCAAACTCTGGCTACCTGCCTGGTATGTCCCTGCGATTTCACACTTTGCATGGCCTTCGGTCAGACACCCGGAATGGTACCAAAGAACAAGGCTGCCAAAATAACCCTTTCACCCATTTTTCAAAGGAAACCAGTCATCTTAAATCTATATTTAGAGGGTAGCTAAAATTAACCATTGCTTATGAAAATTATTGTTTTTGTGTCATATTTCTTACAGGGCAGCTATCCCTGGTTACAGGCCAACAGAATTCATGGAATTTATAATAAATATCAGCTATCTCACCTGAATCTTCAAGCTTGTAGAGCTTTAACTAGATTGTGTCCATTTCCCTGCCAAACAAACCTTAGGCAAATTTTTGAAAAAGGCAAATTGTGTCTTTGGATACTCCTGCATTGATTTTTTCGAGTTCCTTACATGTTCTGCCTTTTCCGTACACGCAAACCGGGAATCTCTGTTATTAATCAGTACATCAGGTGACTCTGAGGCAGGTGACAGATACATAATGGGAAGAGGCACAGGTGGGTAGGGTTATATAAACACTGCCAGCGGGTGGTTAAATCATCATGTTGAATATTGGGCTGTTTCCTGTGTTTCCTAAAATGGAAGCAGGGAGGGGGCCCAAAATCTGTCTCCCGCTGGGCCACATTTATTCCTCAACTGCTCATTCATTCATTCCCTCATTCACTCACTCACTCACTCGATCATTCATATATTCACTCATTAATTTACTCATTCAATCAATCATTCAACAGATACATCTTAAATATAAGCTCTTATTGAACTGCAGGGAGTGGAGGGTGGGAGCACCCAAGGTGGAAAAGACGATATTTGCCATGAACTTTAGTGTGGAATTTGGGCACATTAACAAGCAACCACAGTGTGAGACAAAATTCAAGAAATACCAAGGACACCTGCAGAGTACATCATGCGAAACGCCGGGCTGGATGAGGCGCAGGCTGGAATCAAGATTGCCAGGAGAAATATTGATGACCTCAAACACACATATGACACTACGCTTATGGCAGAAAGCGAAGAATAACTAAAGAGGCTTTCGATGAAAGTGAAGGAAGAGAGTCAAAAAATTGGCTTAAAACTCAACATTCAGAAAACTAAGATCATGGCATCTGGTCCTATCACTTCATGACAAATAGATGGGGAAACAGTGAGACTTTGTTTTTTGGGGCTCCAAAATCACTTCAGATAGTGACTGCAGCCATGAAATTAAAAGACACTTGTTCCTTGGAAGAAAAACTTGACCAACCTAGACATCATATTAAAAAGCAGAGACATTACCTACAAAGGTCCATCTAGTCAAAGCTATGGTTTGTCCAGTAGTCATGTATGGACGTGAGAGCTGGACTATAAAGAAAGCTGAGCACCAAAGAATTGATGCTTTTGAACTGTGGTGTTGGAGAAGACTCTTGAGAGTCCCTTGGACTGCAAGGAGATCCAACCAATCAATACTAAAGGAAGTCAGTCCTGGATATTCATTGGAAGGACTGATGCTGAAGCTGAAACTCCAATACTTTGGCCACCTGATTCGAAGAACCGACTCATTTGAAAAGACCCTGATGCTGTGAAAGACTGAAGGTGGGAGGAGAAGGGGATGACAGAGGATGAGATGGTTGGATGGCATCACCAACTCAATGGACATGAGTTTGAGTAGGCTCCAGCAGTTGGTGATGGACAGGGAAAGCTGGTGTGCTGCAGTCCATGGGGTTGCAAAGAGTTGGACACGACCGAGTGACTGAACTGAACTGAAATGATACCAACGTTTTCAAAACGTTTTTTGTTTTAAACTTATTTCTACCTCATTTGGCTTCAAAAGAGGATTTGGGGTAGCTCCAGGGATACATGTAATGCAACAGAATAAAAGAAAAATAGATGAGAAAGGCAGAGGAACATAAGGGTAGAAAAAGATGAAATCAGAGTCAACACCATACGTGAAAGGTCCACCTTCAATTAAGCATGTGCATTAGTAGAGGTGGGCTGCACTCTTGGGTCTGAGCTTTCTCAGCTGCCAAAGGAAAGAGTCCCATCCTGTGGTGAGTTCACTGTAACCACAGAATATAAAGTTTCCAGGGATCAAGGTAGAGAGAAGTCTCTCTTGTGGGTCTCCATTTAGGGTACTTTTGTGATGCAGTGGACACTGTTCCCAACTACATCCCTTGCAAAACACGAAGCTGTGTTTCACAGAGCTATCTGTTGTAATGCTAAAACACAGAGCAATGAAGCTGGACCCTTACCTCATACCATATACAAAAATTACCTCAAAATGGGTCAAAAACCTAAAAGTAAGCCCCAACACTAGAAAGCTCTTGAAGAGACTTCCCTGGTGGTCCAGGGGTTAAGACTCCACGCTTCTACCCAGGGGACGTGGGTTTGCTCCCTGGTCAAGGAACTAAGATCCTCTATGCCTCGTGGTGTGACAAAGAAAAAAGAAAAGCCAAAGAAAAGGAAAACACTTAGAAGAAAATATAACAACAAATCTTTGTGACCTTGGATTTGACAATGGAGTTTTCTATATGTCATCAAAAGCACAAACAAGAACAACAGATAAATGGGAAATCACTAATATAGGAATCTTTTGTGCTTCAAAGGAGACAACAAAGAATGAAAAGACCACCTGTAGAGTGGGAGAAAATACTTGCAAACATAAGGAACTTCTTATGGAATATAATACTGGCAGTATTTATAAAAGAAACTTATATAACTCAATAATAAACAAACAACCCAATTTAAATAATGGACAATAATGGGAAATAGATGGGGAAACAGTGGAAACAGTGTCAGCCTTTATTTTTGGGGGCTCCAGTATCACTTAAGATGGTGACTGCAGCCATGAAATTAAAAGACGCTTACCCCTTGGAAGGAAAGTTATGACCAACCTAGACAGCATACTGAAAAGCAGAGACATTACTTTGCCAACAAAGGTCTGTCTAGTCAAGGCTATGGCTTTTCCAGTAGTCATGTGTGGATGTGAGCGTTGGACTATGAAGAAAGCTGAGTGCTGAAGAATTGATGCTTTTGAACTGTGGTGTTGGAGAAGACTCTTGAGAGTCCCCTGGACTGCAAGGAGATCCAACCAGTCCATCCTAAAGGAGATCAGTCCTGGGTGTTCATTGGAAGGACTGATGCTGAAGCTGAAGCTCCAGTACTTTGGCCACCTGATGCGAAGAGCTGACTCATTGGAAACGACCCTGATGCTGGGAAGGATTGGGGGCAGGAGGAGAAGGGGACGACAGAGGATGAGATGGCTGGATGGCATCACCGACTTGATGGTCATGAGTTTGTGTAGACTCCGGGAGTTGGTGATGGACAGGGAAGCCTGGTGTGCTGCGATTTACGGGGTCGCAAAGAGTCGGACACAACTGAGTGACTGAACTGAACTGAACTGGTGGCTCAGATGGTAAAGAATATGCCTGCAATGCAGGAGACCTGGGTTCGATCCTTGGATCAGGAAGATACCTTGGAGAAGGAATGGCAACCCACTCTAGTGTTGTTGTCTAGAGAATTCCATGGACAGAGGAGCCTGCTGGGCTGCAGTTCATGGGGTCGTAAGAGTCAGACGTGACTTAGCAACTAAACAACAACTTGGGGAGGACTACTACCAAGGTGAGATGTCCTCATCTCAGAGGGTACACGGTGTTAAGTGGTGGAAGAAGCAATCAAAGAGACCACATGTTACATGATTCCATTTATATGAAATGTTCAGAACACGTGAATCTGTAGAGACAGAAAGCAGATTAGTGGCTGCTTAGAACTGAGGGAGAGAGACAAAGAAGAGGGGTAATTAAAGAGGCTTTTATTTTTTGGTTAGGCGACTTAGACATTCTAAAATTGATGGTATTGATGAGAATACAGCTCTGAGTATTCTAAAAACCAAAAACCATTGAATTGAACACTCTGAGTGAACATTTATATCTCGATAAAGATGTTACCAAAACAAAAACAATCCTAGGAGAATTTAAAACATTGCAATCAAGTATATGGGCCTCTGATTGTCTGACTTGTCCCAGACAAGTCAAGAACATTTAGAAAAAGACATACTGTGTTTCTTTCTGAAAATCATCCATTTCTCAAAAGTGAGCTCTGATATGAATGGAGTACCAGAGAGTTCACATTATGCCTTTTGGCAGGATCCTAAAATACAATTCTTTTTTATGATTAAGGATAAATTCTTGTACCTTGGCAATCCAAAATGGTATTCTTTCACAAGGCCTGAAGGTTCGGACAGATTCTGGTGAGGGTGCGCCAGGGTTTTTTGATGACAGCACTGCTCAGTGTTGAAAATGAAGATAAAACAGAGCAATTTTAGTCAACAGAACAACTGTTCATCATGCAGAATTGAACTTGAACCATTACACTCATTGTGGGCCCACGTACCACCATGATCTAAGACGATATAAATTAAAAAAAAACAACAGTGGTATCTGCTGTGATTTTCTTAAAGTAAGTAAAACAGACACTGTAAATGAAAAAAAAAAAACAATTATTTTGAAGACGGGTACTCAAGGAACGGTCTGACACAAGCTCTGGGGGAGTCATCATTATCTGCGTGGGTTCACGTGATCTTGTGTGATGTGTGAAGTTCAAATATTATGATTTCACCTCCCTCAGAAGTAACTACAGTACAGGGGGAGGGAAGGCCAAAGGCCTTCTTGTTCTGGGTACACCAGCCTCAAGTCAGTCTTCTCCTTGAAGGGGCACAGGAGAGGCGTCCAGGGATGCCCGCTGACATCGCCTGCTCAGGGCCCGGTTTCCCACTGCAGCACTGTCTTTCAGAGCCTGGCCTGCACCCCCGCCGGCTGGCCTGTGCTGGGCGCTTTCTGTCACCGGGGTCACAGTGGAGACCACTCAGGCCCATCTCTGCCACCTCGAAGTTCCACCTCTCTGCCTCTGTAGCCGCACACCGGCCTCATCTCAGGCTTCGGCCCCTCCCCAGGTCAATCTCTTCTTAGTATTTGGTTTTGGCCGAGCCACATGGCATGTGGGATCCTAGCTCCCTGACCAGTGGTCAAACCTGTGCCCCCACAGTGGAAGCATGGAGTCTTAACCACGGGGCTGCCAGCGAGTGTGCTCCAAGTCACTCAGTCGTGTCCGACTCTTCGTGACCCCATGGATTGTAGCCCACCAGGCTCCTCTGTCCGTGAGATTCTCTGGGAAAGAGTCCTGGAGTGGGTTGCTATGCCCTCCTCCGGGGGCTCTTCCCAACCCAGAGATCAAACCTGGGTCTCTTACGTCTCCTGCACTGGCAGGCATGTTCTTTACCACTAGCGCCACCTGGGAATTCACGCTGCATTTATTCCCTTCAAAAGTAGAGATGGCGATTGATTAGACATATGATAATTAACATGTTTCAATGCCATTCTCCCATATCATCCCACCCTTACCCTCATCCACAGATTGATGCTCGGGGCTGGTGCATCGAGATCTCCCAGGGGGAGAGAGGAGGGAGGGAGGAGGGAGGGGGGTTCTGGATGGGGAGCATATGTAAACCCATGGTGATATCATGGCACTGTATGGCAAAAATAATAAAAGGGGAAAAAAATAATACATTAACACTTTTGGGTAATAAACACAAATTGGAAAAGTGAAAAAAAAAAGTGGAGATGGTAAGAGAAAATAGCATGCTACAGAACGGAAAACAGTGTGGTCCCATTTTTTAAAAACGTACATTCATATCAACAAGCACGGAGTTTCCCTTTTGGGGGGCCACGTTGCTGGCTTGTGGAACCTCAGTTCCCTGACCACGGGCTGACCCTGGGCCACGGCAGTGAGAGTGCCACATCCTAACCACTAGTTTCCTTTTTTTTAACCAACAAAAGTGAGATTATACAGTTTGGCAACTTGTGTTTTTATGTATTATGCCATCGACCTCTCTCCATACTTAAAAATGACAAAACATAATTTTCCATACAACTGTAAAGTTACTGATAAATGATGTCCGTTTTCTTTGATACTATTATAAACACAGATTTGTATGTATTTTTTAATGCAATCACTCCTAGGGAGAAGATTTTGGGATGATTTTTACTTTCCTCTTTGTACTTTTCTTGTTAAATTGTGTCTGACTCTTTTTGATCCCATGGACTGTAGCCCACCAGGCTCCTCTGTCCAGGGGATTTTCCAGGCAGGAATACTGGAGTAGGTTGCCGTTTTCTCCTCCAGGGGTCTCCTGCATTGCAGTTTGCCACTGAGCCACCAGGGATGCCTCTTTGTATTTTTCCCACCAGATTTCTTTTTTTTTTTTTTACAACAAAGAAATAGTTTTTAAAAAGCAATACATCACTTTTTTAACCATAAAAAGCTGATCTACATACCAAAAACAAAGAAGATAAAACTCTGATTTCAAATCCTCCAAAGAAAGCACGAGAGAGGAGAGGCAATTGGATGGTTTATGTGAATAAGACCTGGGGTTCATGCATCTCACCTGGTGTGGAGCCCTGTGGGGCGCTGTGGTGCTGAAATTCTAATGCACTTGTAGGAGACGTTAACTGAACTACGGCATGCCTACCGCCGGCTTTGAGCTTGTCCAGACACTCGTAGATCAGCTCCCATTGAGCATGGTCGACAGAGGCCTTACGAGCCAGGGAGTGTTCAGACAGAGGACAAAGATGACAGGTCAGTGTTGAGAAAACCCCCAGCAATTAGCACAGAAGAGACAATGCAAGAGGATGTGTGTCGGTGTCCTCAAATACTTCCTGCTTTCGAAAGCAGGATGGAGTCCTTCTGTGTTGCCCAAAGAGCAAAACTAGGGCAAGGCAGGGGGATTCACACAGAGGCAGAGCTCAGCCCGACACCACCCTGCACACCAGCGCCGGCTGCACACGAGCAAGAGGGGCAGTGAGCTGCCCCTGCTCTCAGCGTTCACTCCTGGGAGTCGCAGCGCTGGGGGCTGACCCAGATGACAGCCAGGCCCCCTTCTGCCCCTGAAGGCACAGCCGCGGTGGCTCCGTAGTCCGCTCACTTCTCACTACATCTCTGTCTTCCGTCACTTCAGTCCAGCTGCTCAGTTGTGTCTGACTCCCTGCGACCCCATGGACCACAGCACACCAGGCTTCCCTGTCCATCACCAACTTCCGGAGCTTGCTCAAAGTCATGTCCACCAAGTCTGTGATGCCATCCAACCATCTCACCCTCTGTCGTCCCCCTTTCCTCCTGCCTTCAATCTTTCCCTGTATCAGGGTCTTTTCCAATGAGTCAGTTCTTCACATGAGGTGGCCAAAGTATTGGAGCTTCAGCATCAGTCCTTCCAATGAATATTTAGGTCTCATTTCCTTTAGGATTGACTGGTTGGATCTCCTTGCAGTCCAAGGGACTCTCAAGAGTCTTCTCCAACACCACAGTTCAAAAGTATCAATCCTTCAGCGCTCAGCTTTCTTTATGGTCCAACTCTCACATCCACACATGACTACTGGAAAAACCATAGCCTTGACTAGAGACATCTTTGTCGGCAAAGTAATGTCTCTGCTTTTTAATACGCTGTCTAGGCTGGTTATAGTGGTCATTTCGGTCTTACCAGTTACTTTAAAGTACAATCTCATAGGGGAGGGATAAACTGGGGACTTGTGATTCATATACACACACTTCCATACATGACACAGATGACCGACAAGCACCCGCTGTAGAGCACAGGAAGCTCTACTCAATGCTCTGTGATAGGCTGTATGGGAAGAGCGGAAAGGCGTGAATATGTGCATATGGATGGCTGGGTCACCACCCTATACCCTTGACACCAACACGGCAGGTGAGTCAACTGTGAGCCAATAAAGTAAAACCAGCACAGGCGCTGGTGCTGCGGTTGCACGATCCCCAGTCAGAGCGGCCTGCAGCCGCAGCCAGGGGCTCACACCAAAGAGAACGCCGAAGGAATATGTCTTGCTGAACAGCCTCACGTCTTTCCACTTGCAGGGTTTGTCTCAACAGAGGAAAGCTTTGCTAATAACAGACAGGCAGCGCTGCCTGACATGGGCAACGACGACTCCATCGTCTCCCCTGATGACCCGTCAGAATCACTCAGAGGTCTCCCGTCGACGGTAGCATCCTCTGTCGGCAAGGACACTTTTTTGTGAATCACTGGTGTCTATGCCAGTTACAGTCAGGCTTAGAACACTTCAAATGCTATGAATAAGGTTATTTTATCACAGCTATTCAAAGATGGCCGTTTTGACCACGTATTCTGCGTGAGAGACAGTCTGACCCCTTAAGGCTGCCCCTGCACGTACTCCTCTTTGTTCCATCCGTGAGTCTGGCTCCGTTACAGAACCCACCCAGCCCTTTATTCCTATCCCATAATAGTCTGAGCTCTTCCTCATCCTCTTCCATTGAGGAAAGCCTGTGACCCCTCAGGAAATGCCATAGAAGGCCTTAGAAAGGTACGAGACATGATTTCTCATCTCTCTCTGGGCCCCCTTTCTTAGATGCAAAAATCTGAAAGGCAAGGAGTCAAATGAAGAAGGAGTGAAGTAAGATGCTAAAATAGCGCCCCATTGGCTAGGATGGGATTGCTGTTGTTCAGTTGCTGAGTCTTGTCTCACTCTTTGGCTACTCTATGGACTGTAGGCCTTTAGGCTCCTCTGCTCATGGGACTTCCCAGGCAAGAATATTGGACTGGGTTGCCTCCCTTCTCCAGGGGATCTTCTTGACCCAGGGATTGAAGCCGCACCTCCTGTGTTGCAGGCAGACTCTTTACCACTGAGCCACCAGGGAAACCGGACTCCTGAAGGGAGGCTCATTTTTCAAGCGAGACTGTTTATTGCTTGTTTTTAATCTCTGTTTCCTTTCTATTATCCTCTATAACGAGAAAACCTTTATTTGTCTTGCTTAGAAGTTTCACTTCCAATGAATGATCATAAAGGACTCATTTACTGATTTGTTGATTTCCTTAGTTACTCATTCACCGATCCATCACACCCGTGTTGAACACTGTGCTCAAAAGCTGGGAGATGAGAAGGGACAAGACGCAGGCCTGCCTACCAGGTGCCCATTCTGCAAACTGGGCAGGAGCTCCCTCCTTGATGCCCTCCAAATGGTAAGGTCAAAATCGGGACACCAGTGATGTCATCTGCTAGCGAATTCTCTTCCCAAAGGCCAGTCTTAAAGAAGCGGGTTTGTACTAGGATGGCAGCTCTCTGGGAAGCTCCTGTTCACCCTTTGAAACTTACACAAGACACAAGCGTACTGCCTGGCTTCTTATCTGGTAAGCGTTCCCTGGCTTGTCCTGGTGCTGCAGGATAATGAGTAATTCCCCAGACACCTCGGGCACTTTGCTGTTGATCTTTCTGTCTCTCTCTTCCAAAGAGTCAGCTCCTCCAGGAGGGACTGAGTTTTAGCTCTGCTGCACCCCAGCACCTGGCAGCGAGCCGGCCACACAGTTGGCATGTGTAGACCTCTCCGGAAGGGGTGTCAGGGCCCCCTCTCTGTTCAGATCTCTCCCAAAGCTGTCGAGATGCCAAGGGGCTGGACTTGCTGAGCAGCAATGGGAGAGCGCCTTAGAGAAACCCTTTTTACTTAAGGGACAATTCTTTCCATTCTCTTAAGTCTCAGCATTGTCTGTCTTCCATGGGAGGCTTCCAAGTGGGTTTTCCCCTTGATGGGAACTGCTGACCACAAATCAGTCATTTCTGTACATCTGTGTTTTATCCAGAGCAGCGCAGTGGAGTCCTTGTGTTTAGGGGTCCTGCCCGCTGCACCTCATGTACTGGTCAGAGCTAGAGAAAGGAGTCATTATCATTAAGTCTGTTACTCTGCATAGCCTATAGTGACAGTGATCAGATTTTATAAACAAAAATCAGAGCTCATGTTCAGTCGTGGAGGGAGAGACTCAGGGGCTAAGGCAGAAAGTGGGGCATAGTGGACATGATGTCCATGGCAGGGTCACTGGGCCCCCCGAGTCCAGTTCTCAGACCGTCTTGTGGGTGCTCTCCTCTTTTAAAGGTGCCACAGTGGTTAGCAGGCTTCATCGAGCACCGAGCCATCCTTCCTGCCTCTTATTCCTTGAGAAGGGCCGTGCACATGGTCCTGGCCTTGCATTCCTGGCTCTGCTACCTACAGATCTATGACCCTGCGCCAGTGGGTCATCTCTGCGCCTCTCTGCTTTTCCGGTGAAGGGTGACCTGGAGAGCGAGTGTGCTGAAGCACATCACGTGTCCAGCTGACACCGAGGGCACTGCAGGCATGCTAAGTCCTCTTCTGTCTTCCTCAGCTCCTGGGGACAGGCTGAAATGATCACTGTATAAAACCAAACCAGATTAACCCAAAGCGAGATTAAAAAAATAATGTTAAAAAAGGAAAAGACAACAGCTTTAACATTCTGGCTTCCAGATTCCTGGATATTTCACTCCAGGAGCTGTGGTCGCGTTCAGAACAGCCCGGGTTACACTTGGATTGGGGTTCCCTCTCCCCAGTGTGGGCGCCAGGGCTGGACACTGTGCGTTCCTTGGGGTCAACAGAGGCCAACTTCCCTCTGCCTAAGTCCCCCGCTCTGCTGAGTGCCACGCTGACTCTACTCTTGTCATGGATGTTGATGAGCGCCGTTGAGAATACAGTTCACAGTCTTGTCAAAGTCACATCCTGCGTTTCTACAAACAGGTACTGAAATGTGTGATTTATTGTTTTGGGTAGAAACTCAAGGTCTCTAAAGATCTGCTCATGTGACGTTTCTCAGCAAGTAACATTGTGAAAGCTGGTGGTTGTCTAATAAAGGTTCCTGGTTTCAACATCAGTTTATTTCCTTATAAATGTGTTTAAGTTCATTCTTGATGGTTTTTCCCTAAATTTTTCCAAGCTATTAAAAAGAGGCTGAGTAATGCATTTGTACAATGCACACAAAACTCTGAAAGGAAAACAATTTAACTGAAATTTAACCACAATGCAAATGTGTTTGTGATATGCTATTATGTGAAAAAAGCAGAAAGTAGAGAAATAGCTCTCCTTCCTTTTAAACAGAATATATGTTCATATTTAAGTATCATAAAAAGACTAAAAAAGTATGTGCCAAACTGACAGCAGTGGTTTTCCCTAGGTGGCAAAATTACAAATGACTTAAGTTTTTTTTTTCCCCTCCTAATTTCTGATTTATGGGTCACTTGACAGTCTAAAATGAGCATGTGTCCCTTTTTTAAGAGAGGGTGAAAAAAAAGTTATTAAAAAAATATTGAAAATATGTCCTAATTTAATATAAATATTTTATATTATTAATAGAATAAATATATTTTATATAAGATATAATGTAAAATATAATATTTAAAATAGTTTAAAAAATCTGACTTCTAAAATAATAAGCTGGATGGACAATGATGTTAAGGTTATTTATACACAAAGAGCTCTAAGAAATCAATTAAGATCTCAAGTGCCTCAAACAGAAATATTTATAAAGGGCCTGAGGAGACAATTCACAAGAGAAGAAATTGCAGTGTCCAACACAGGTATAACAAAACTAGACCTCATTCTTAATCAAGGAAACAGAAATTAAAGGCAACAAACCTCATCGAATTTTCAAGAACTGTTTGACGCTGGAGCAGAGCGGTGAGATGGTAACAAGAGCCCCCATCTGCTGAGTGTGTGCCGACAGGCAGGCACTGGACTGAGCTCCAAAGCTTCAGGAACCTGCTCGAGACGACTCTGAATTAGATGCTCCGGGCCGGGTCAGCGGGGCAGGGCTCCTGAAGAATACTGCCAACCTGCTTTCCAGGAGTCCGCCTCAAACAAACTCTCTCGCCAATTGGTCAGATCCTGCCTTTGAGGAATTCACCTCTCACAGTCAGATAATTATTTCCATTACCTGAAAATAATCAGGATGCCAACAAAAATAAATACAGAAGTGTGCTAAAATAAAACATGTAACTTAGAGAAATAGTGAAATAAATGATATTATATCCTATTTTACTGTCCTAAACGTAGCTATTTTGAGGGATTTTTAGTGACCTAGCAAAATGCTCATGATTTAACACTTTAAATCAGTAAAACACTAGCTAGATCACCAGTTGGAGAAGCCCACAGTTGATAAGCCCTCATCCCTAGGTACAGAGCTTCCAGCCAACTTTTATTGTGCCCCACTTTTAAATATATGTAAGAGAAAACTAAAATAAAAAAAGGACACCCCAATTACAAAATTAATATCACTGGTATCCATGAAATAAGAATAAGATACTGTTAAAGGATAAGAGAAATTCAGGGAAGAAAAGAAGAGTTTTTGAAAATTAAAATAATATGGCATGACAAATTAAAAACTCGATACAAGGTCAGAGACTTCCCTAGGGGGCCGGTGGCTAAAACTGCAAGCTGCAGTGGGTTCAGTCTCTGGTCAGGGAACCAGACCCCACATATCACGACTAAGACCCGGTGCAGCCTAATGAATGAATATTTAAACAAAACCAAAAAGCTCTACAAGAGGTAAGAAGATAAAGCTGAGGGAACATCCCAGAAAGCAGAATTGTTGTCCTTACTCAGTCATGTCCGACTCTGTGCGACCCCGTGGACTGTAGCCCACCAGGCTCCCCCGTCCCTGGGATTCTCCAGGCAAGAACACTGGAGTGGGTTGCCACTTCCTTCTCCAATGCATGAAAGTGAAAAGGGAAAGGGAAGTCGCTCAGTCGTGTCTGACTCCCAGCGACCCCATGGACTGCAGCCCACCAGGCTCCTCCGTCCATGGGAGTTTCCAGGCAAGAAGACTGGGGTGGGGTGCCACTGCCTTCTCCGGTGGAAAGTCCATAAATGGAAAGAAAACCGAGAACTAGGACCTAGTCAGATAAGCATATCACTTAGACATGTTAAGTATGAAAACAATCAGCTAAAAGAGAAAAAGTTAGTCGCCTCTGCAAATGGGAAACTGGAGGTGGAGGTCTATGTGTTTTATTACAGGTCTTGGGCAAACATTTGACTCTGTAACCTCTGTATATGTATAGCTTCCAGAAGAATAGAAGTTCAGCTTAAAAATTCACGTAGTGAATGGACACTGCAATATCACTGCTGGCTGAAGGAAACCGTGCAAACACGATTTGAATATGTTGCTTTCTGACGATGTAACTGCATGCAGAAACAGCACTCGGAGCCTCTGGGAGGAGTTGACAGATCCCATCCCACACTGTCAGGAGCCCTGGGCGCCTCTGACAATTGCTGGCCAGCGGTCAGGGGTCCTTGAAACCCTGTCAAGTGCCTGAAGGGCCGCCACTCGGGGCTGGTGGTGGAAGGGCCGCCAAGAGGCTCAGGAGCCCGGCACCCGAGGCGGCTCCTCCCCCGGCCACACCAGCAGCCGTGTGTCTGCACGCTCGCACACGGCTGGCGGAGGCGGGGTACTTGCGCGGCCTGCCTCGCAGTTTCCCAGCTCGCCGGAGGCCCACTGCTGCAGCAACACAGAAGTGCTTATTCTAGCCCGAAGAACTCAGGCCTGAAGAAGGTGGCCTGACAGAGCTCTCAGGACGCCGTGCAAAGGCGTCCCGAGGCTCCGAGTGCCCCTGCCCAGCCGAGGCCTCTCACAGCTGCTTTCATATTAAAGTCGCTCGGCTGGAGATGCTCTCTGGCCAGGTTGGATGCTAAGCTGCCGCTCCCTACTCTCCCGTGTCTGTAGGACCAGCTGCTTCTCGGGTCAGCACCCAGGTGAAACACAGCTCTCCAGGCCATCCGCTCAGGGGCCAGAGCCTGCTCAATTTATAGAGTAACTATTATTTAATTTAACCAGAAAGTGAGAGAATGAGGAGCCTACCTCCAAGCCGTATTTTATCCTGTTTGGGAGTGAAGGTTCTCTGACCTGATCTCAGAAGTAACGGGCTGCCCAGGTGGTGCTAGGGGTAAAGAACCTGTCTGCCAAAGCAGATTAACATAAGAGACCGGGATTTGATCCCTGGGTTGGGAAGACCCCCTGCAGAAGGGTGCGGCAACCCACTCCAGTATTCTTGCCTGGAGAATCCCATGGACAGAGGAGCCTGGTGGGCTACGGTCCATAGGGTTGCAAAGAGTCAAACACGACTGAAGTGACTTAGCACTCAGAGCAGTAATATCATACTAACAAATTTTGAAAAAAAGAATGACTAATCATTCAGGATTTGGGGACCATTTAGTTCTAGAACCCAGAACTGGGGCTGTGGGTACGCACAGAGATCCACGCTACCCTCAGCTCTCGTGGACCCACTGCTCCTGAGAGCTGCTTAATCCCACCAGATCTGAGGTTAGGTCCAAAAAATTCATTGCCTAGAAAACTCAAGGTATTTGGCAGAAATAGTAGATTCAGTCAGTTTCACCTTTTAAAAAGGGGTTAAATGAGCTTTTAAATCCATCTTAAGAAATGGTAATTGCACAGAATTTTCTGTAGGAAATTCACCCATGAGTTTTTGGCCTACCATAGTTAGTGGGTGAAGATGCCAACTATAAGAGTAAAAGAAACAGAAGCAGACAGGAACAAGCCACGTTATTTGCTAGGCAGGAGAGGGTGACACCAGAAAAACGCCAACCAGGAGCCGCAGAGTCTGGGTTCTGCCTTCACTCTGCTACTCTGTTCTGCAACATTGGGCAAATGGCTTCTTTCCCTAATTTTTAGAATGGGATGTTGTAGGCCGAGATGAGATCATGCTCCGTAAAAGTAATTCACAAGCTATGAAGTACTATGCAAATGTTTATAAGGAATAAATTAAATACCAGGAACTGGAAACTGGAACTTGCACGGGCCAGCCTCAGGAATTCTGGCTCTTACCAATAAATACTATGCCTGGGGTTAGATTTAAGGGGGGATTTCCAAGCATTTTGGACATGTGCTATCTTACCGTTGATTTTTAAAGTTTCATACTTAGTCCTTCTTTTTTTTGGGGGGGAGGGGTATACATGTAATAGCACCACCAGATTTTATGCTGATCGGTATATGTGTGATGGAGGAGCCCTTGACCTTGATGAGATGGTCTGGAGACTAGAAATCTGAAAGCTGAATATCCGGCCAATCAAAGCACTCAACAACACATGTTCGCAGTACACGCTCAGCAGTATTTGCTCAGTGAGCGTAGGTGATGAAGTCCCACCTGCAGGGTGCTTTTGGACAGTGTAGCACCTTGATCTGAGAAACTGCTGAATTACCGCCTCCAAGTGCCAATGGTGTGAGTTCCAAGAACTAAAGTTGACTTTGGCAGAAGATACAACTTGTTTTAACACGCCAAGATTTTTAGGTTTTCTTTGTTTTTCCAATTTTTCAGCAGACCATGGCAACTGCTCAGTGAATCTGTTTGCCTGGAGCAATTTGCCGGCACTGCATAGAAGAGGGCACCACGGGGTTTTCTGGGTTTGCGGCAACAGCCTTCCTCCATGCTCTGTTTCCAGACACCAAAGCAGCGAGATACCCCTGTCTTCCTTAAACTGTCTGCACCATGCCATTATCTTCCAGACACAGCAGGAAGTGTGGAAGTCGTTGTTAGCTCTGATTTTCTGGGACGTTCTAGGAAACTTAACAGGTTGTCCGATCCTGCTAAAATGTTAAGCTACTTTTGCAAAACTCTCCCAGAAATGTGTTGCAACATCTTCTTTAAAAATGCAAGTGGAAGTCTAGATTTATGACAGATATAGTTCACAAATAATTAGCAGAGTAGCTCTTCTGGATAGTTCAGATTTATTAGGCTTTTAGGCCCATGGAGCTTTTTTATATTACTTTAGAGGAGCAGTTCTGATTGTAAAACACACACCCATCCACTGGGGAAACAGAAAAAAATGTGGAAAAAGGACATTTTCTTAAATTTTATCACATAGTAGCAACATTCAGGTGTATTTTTGACCATGTTTTCTACGTGTATCATTGTACTTTTGTGATTATATTGTGACACAAATTTGTATGCAGATTTTTGTCATTTAACAGCCTAGAATATTTTTGCCTCATACAATTTAAAAAATCATTTAAAACCTATTTTTGGAAAGCATATTTCTGATAATAAGAAAAATAGAAAATTCAAAAAATATATAGTAGATGCCACATTTCCTCTCTTCTCTTTAAATGCATTCCCTTTTACATAGCCAAGATAATACTTCTTTATTCTGTTTTTCTTCACTCACGTATCTTAAGTAGTTTCCCACAAAATTAAAATCATTTTATAAAGATTATTTTAATGTCAGCAAGTGTTCTAGCATGTCAATATGCCAATTGATCATACCATCATATGCATGTATGTGCATGCTTGGTCACTCAGTCGTGTCTGACTCTGTAATCTCATGGACTGCAGCCCACCAGGCTCCTCTGTCCATGCGATTTCCCAGGCAAGAATCCTGGAATGGGGTTGCCATTTCCTCCTCCTCCCAATCAATATATTTCCTTAAATATATTTAAGAAAATAAACATCCCTCTTCTCAGTCAAGGTTTTTTTCTAACAGGTTAAAAATTTCTTTAAGTAATCCAGGAGTCTTGAGTTTTGTGTTAATTTTCAGTAAAAACTCAAATAGCTTGAGAAATTCTACCAAAGCTAAGTAAGAGAAATGGGTCACTATAAATATGAAGTCAAGACGTCATCATTCTTACCCACAGTTACTGAGCTGGGCCTTAAATATTTGCTGCATGTACATTTGCTTCTCACCTTTTCCAAAAAGAGCTTGAGATGGTTTATAGAGATCCTCAGAAATTAGGACGAAGGACCAAGATGCTAATGGCAGGCCACGCTTTTGATTCTGAGCATCCAGCTGCCAAAGCAAATTAATCTTAAGAGTCACAGTTTCCTTACAATGGAAACCACGCTCAGCTCAGAAGGGCTGCCTTGCCTGGTATGGGGACCCAAGAGAATTCTCTATAAGAGAGTAAAAGCTTTGGCCACGACACTGGAGCCTGTGCGTGCGCCTAGGCGCAGAGGGCCCGAATTCCAGCAGAGCAAACTCGGTAATCGCTCGTTCGCTTTTACAGCCTTTGTTTCTGTCACTTAGGGGTCATTTTTAAAGTACCCCACAATGTGTCACTATGATTGGAAAAGCAAATAAGAAGCTTGTGTCCTGAAGGAGCACAGATCCTGGTGGGGAAGACAGCATGTGCGGTGCTTGTTTGAAAACCCGGCCCAAATCTTATCATAAAGGTGTAAACAAGGGCTTCCCTGGTGGCTGAGTGGTAAAGAATCCGCCTGCCAGTGCAAGGGACACGGGTTTGATCTCTGGTCCAGGAGACCCTGCATGCCACAGAGCTCACCCTGCGAGCCACAGCCTGTGCTCTGGAGCCCGCGAGCCTGGAGCCTGTGCTATGCAGCAGGAGAAGCCACCGTGATGAAAAGCCCATGAACCGCCACGAAGAGGCGCCCCGCTCGCGGCAGCTACGGAAAAGCGCACGCAGTAACGGGGACGCAGTGCAGCCAAAAATAAACAAATAAAAAGAACCACACATATATGAAAAACATTATTTAGAAAAAGTATAAAAAGGTTTGCGAAGGTCGCATCTGACACCTGTGACTTTAGGTTAGTCCAGACACCGAACAGCACCTTCTGCAAAATTCCATTATGCCGGTCAAAACCCACGCCCTGAATCAGGGAACTCGTGCGACCCCACGGACTGCAGCCCGCAGGCTCCGCTGTCCAGGGGCCTCTCCAGGCGAGAGTCCAGGAGCCGGTTGCCATTCCTCCTCCAGGGGATCTTCCTGACCCAGGGATCGAACCTGGGTCTCGCGCACTGCAGACAGACTTCACTGTCTGAGCCACCAGGGAAGCCTTGGGTCAGGGAACACTGCAAGTTGAACAAGCAAGTAGCTGGGGCCAGCATGACACGGAAAACCGAGCACGCACAGAAGGTAGGCGGCGGTGGTATTCTCACTCACTCTGTAATTCTAACCTGGGTTGTTTCACAAAACCTGGTCCAGCAGAGCTCTGTCTTTTTGAATTGCACGCCCTGTCTTTCTGTCCCTACATCCACTTCTCTGGCACAACGGTCTTGCCGAGCCCTCTTCAGTCTCCACGTGATGCCTCCCGTCCCACTGTCCACACTAGCATCGCAAGTCCCTCTCTGCTGTTCCATCTTCAAGTTGAAAATATTCACATTTCTATGGCACTGAGTTTTCTTTGGTTTCTTGTATCCAGTCCATCAAACTTGACAATTTTTTTTCCTGAAGCACATGTTCAGATTTTCCATTCACCTCTGTTCTCACTAAGGCATCCTGGCCTCTACTCTGGGGTTTTCCAATAGCTTTCCCTTGTGGTTTTCTGCATTTTCCCCCCAAACCCCCTTCTCATTATTCCTATATATCTTTACATTATTAGCGTCTATGGTGACTTACTTCTTAGAATTCCTTTAATAACTCTGCCATTTTCCAGAGTAAATAACTACTTTGGACTCAGTGGAAAACTACAAAGACTCTAATCAGGATTTTCCATCCAAGCAGGTTTTTTTTTCACATAATCTTTGTCTCTCAGGCATGAGACCTCTCATTGGTTACTATGATACTCCCTCCTCTTTTAAGACTCAGAATCCCAATTCACAAGAGATTCTTTCCTATTTTTATTACTATAATTTGTTTAGACTGTGCCGGGTCTTAGTTCTGGCATCCGGGGTCTATTTCCCTGACCAGGGATTGACCCCTTGCCCCTTGCATGGGAAGTGCTACGCACTGGACCACCAGGGAAATCCCGATCCTTTCATATTTAACTTTGCATTTTCTCAATTCCATAATTCACATGTATTAGCCTTTCTGCATTTTTTAAATGTTTGATATAATTATTTAAGAGTCAAAGCAACATTTCAAAGCAGACTTAACTCAGTGGGAACATTATGAAAGCAGAACGCCAAACGAGTCAGACTCAAAACACTATCACTTCTGCTCACTGACCTAAGTCTGCTACTCACTCTGCACTCCCTGACTTTTCAGTCTATGTGCATCTGCGTTTCTTATACGCAGCCTTGCTTGTTCGCTCTCCCGCTGAGTCCTGAGCCCTGGGGGCAGTGCGCTTGTCTGCTGGAAGCTCTTCCTGGGTGCTCAGACCTTTCTGTCCATCCCTCCCGTGGCTTCAGCCCTGTGGTCTGAAGGGAAGAGGCCACCTTCTCTTGGGATCTTGCTTTTCCCAGTCACACAATTGGTTACAAGGTAGGTCTGCGAACCCGTGTGAGCCGATCACAACGGCCGCTCCTCAGACCACCGTGATTGGTCCGCCAAGGGATACGCGACCCAAAACGGGCCAGAGCCCTGCCTTATGACTGGAGGGAAAAGCCGCTTCTTCCCCGTGGTGCCTGGAGGTGTAGGAACCAGGAGTCTGGATCTTACTAGGCATGCCATCTCCCGCCCGGGGAGGGTGATATGGGAGGATGTGGAGAAGCAGGCCTTCAGGTCCTCCTCCTGCCATTCTGAGATTTAATTATTCAACTGGTCACCCGACGCTGATAGCTACCCCAGTACCCTTTCAGTGAATCCCCTCCCGCTTTATGTGGTGCATCTGGTTTCAGAGGGGTTTCTGTCATTTGCAACCAAGAGGGTCATGACATAGAAAATTTAAACTGTATTCTGAGGTCCTTGTAGCAGAGAGAGGTAAAATGTTAACCCCCATATAGCGCAAGCCTTCGATAATATCAGGCCAATTATCTTAACTTCAAAAAAGCTTGACAACAACATTTTTGTTGCTAAAATTCTTTACATTCTGTCCTGGAATTCTTCCTAATTTTTTTTACTCCCCACACCCTGTGGTTATAACGCCTGAAAATCGTCACGAGATAGAATTTATTTGGTCTTCAGATAAGGCAAACTCCAAACTCTCTAAAGTGAAACAGACTTATATTTGCTGATTATTCCTTAAAACACAAAGTACCATGTATAAAATAAATAAGGTTCAAGGATGTATTGTACAGAACAGGGAATATGAGAGTGTTTTATAATAAGTCTAAACAGAGTATATCTATAAAAATGTTGAATCACTATGTTGTGTACCTAGAAGTAATATCATACTGTACATCAACTATACTTTAAAAAATGATTTGTTTATTGTACATGACAGGCATGTGCACAGTGCTTATACCGAGACGTGCGAAAATTTAACTCATTTGATTATCCCAACAAACCTCTGAGGGAGGAACTATTATTATTGCCATTTATAATGAGGTAATTGAAGCACAGAGAGATGGAGTAATTTGCCCTAGGTCACAGAGCTAGTGGAATGAATCTGACAATTTATTACGCATCAGAAGCAACGGGGTGTGTATTAACAATGCAGATTCCTGAGACCTACTTATTCAGAACGATACCAAGAAAAGGTAAGACTACACTTTCAATTTTTTTACATTGTCCCAAAACTCTGATCTCTCCTCTGCAAGCTTTAGCCGTCTCAAATCTGGTCAAGAATCTATTTCGTCGTTTTTGATTTTTGTAATGGAATGAGATTCTGCCACATGCGGGTCTGATATTTCAATTACACTGACTTTGCTTTAAAAAATAGTACCAAATATATACCCTCAGGCATTCACGAGAGATCTTAATCTTGACTGTCCCCCTAGCTCACTGCAAAAAATAGTGGAAGCAGATATTTGAGACAGACTTAACCAAAGAACAGACGTACTGTTCCACCCTTCAGCCGTTTTTTTACTCTATCATGCAAACAAAATAAACCCACAAGCTTGGACTTTGTTAGTTTGCTTCTCTGTGGAAATGCTTTCAGTCTCTCTTGGTAAACAAGCAGCCACTCAATGTCTTCACTGCAGCCTGGGTACCCCCCAGCCCCGGGCTTCTGCAGTGGCCGTGTGTGAGGTCGCCAGCAGCCACTGGAGACCACAAATGTAGAGACTGGCGAGGTGTTTTCCAGAGCCAGTCCAGCTCAGTTCAAAGACTGCTCTGCCTTTTCCTGGCCCCTGGGGACTTTTCAAGTCCCCCTGTACTACTCAGTGTTCTTATCTGTAAATGGGATAATTATGGTGCCCGAATCAGAGGGTAGTTGTGAGGAATGAGCGGGGTCAGCCTGTGACATGATGAGAACAACACACATAATCCGCATCCAATAAATCTTCTTCACCAGAGTATTAGTTCCATGAAAAGCAAGTTCATTGTTCTGTTCATGAATCTATCTAGAGTGAACTGCAGCCATGAAATTAAAAGATGCTCGTTCCCTGGAAGAAAATCTATGACAAACCTGTGAAAGTGAAAGTCGCTCAGTAGTGTCTGACTCTTTGCGACTGCATGAACTGTACAGTCCATGGAATTCTCCAGACCAGAATACTGGAGTGGGTAGCCATTCCCTTCTCCAGGGGATCTTCCTGACCCAGGAATCAAACCAGAGTCTCCTGCATTGCAGGTGGATTCTTAACCAGCTGAGATGCCAGGGGATCCCTAGACAGTGTATTAAAAAGCAAAGACATCACTTTGCCGACAAAGGTCTGTACAGTCAAAGCTATAATTTTTCCAAGTAGTCATGTATGAATGTGAGAGCTGGACCATAAAGCAGGCTGAGTGCCAAAGAATTGATGCTTTTGAGTGCAGTGCTGGAGAAGACTTGAGAGCTCCTTGGACTGCAAGGAGTTCAAACCAGTTAATCCTAAAGGAAATCAACCCTGAAAATTCACTGGAAGGACTGATGCTAAAGCTGAAGCTCCAATACTTTGGCCACTTGATGTAAAGAACTGACTCACTAGAAAAGACCCTGATGCTGGGAAAGATTGAAGGCAGGAGGAGAAGGTGACGACAGAGGATGAGATAGCTAGATGGCATCACCAACTCAATGGACATCAGTTTGAGCAAACTGTGGGAGATAGTGAAGAACAGGGAGGCCTGGCGTGCTGCAGTCTGTGGGGTCACAGAGTCGAACATGACTTACTGACTGAACAGTAACTATCTAGCGTGCCTGAACCACAGTAGGGACACAAACAACGAACGGAATGAATAAATAGCTCCCAAGTCCACTGGTGCTTCAGGGCCTCTGTTTGACCTTACTGTGCCAGTTATCATCCAGCAGCAATTACCTCGTGCCACGGTCTGTTCTGAGTACTTTATAGACACTTTAAACCATCTAATTCCTGTAACAATCCTATGAGACAGTTACAATGAGTGTGTGCCTTTTATGCAAGATGAAAGTGAGCAACAGAGATGTTGAGTACTTTGCCCAACCTCACAGAGCTGGCAGGCGCCACAGCTAGATCCCTTTAACCTAAGTTTGCCACTAATTATTTCTTCCCCCTTGAAACACTCTTCCCATGTCTTCCCTGGAAACACCCTCTTTTAACCTGATTCCTCCTTCACTGTCTCTTTTCTTTCTTTTTAAAAAAACTTATTGAAGTATAGCTGATTTACTCTGTCTTGTTTAATTTCTGCTGTACAGCAAACTCGCTGTTATACGTATACATAACATACTGACCCAGTTGTTGGGTTCATTTTCCACATGTACTCTGATGACCCCCAATCCACACGGATTTCCATCCCAGATATCCTTCCTAAGGCTTGAACTTCTGTGTCCACTTGCTCACTAGGCCACACTCGCATCCAACATATCTAAAATAATAAATGGTTTGGTGTGAAACTTCCTACCATTTTCTCTAGTTTAATCAGTTCCATTTGGGCAAGGGGAAGGGAAGGTTTTGTCATTCGTTTTGCAAAAATGAGATGATATAATGTGCCTGTCTGTCTTTTCCTCTTGGTTCTCTCATTTAACAACGCACGGGAATCTGTCCAGGCTAGTAAACAAGCTCTCCTCACCCTTTCGGGGGCCTAATATTCTAGGGGCTGGAGGTGCCACAGTCTTTCTGCTGTATTCGGGTCGTAGGGCCTGCAGTTGTTTCCAGGTCTCTGCCACCTCGCCCTGTGCTGCCCTGAGAGCAACCTGGAGCATACATGCTGTTGTCCCCTGATGCTTTGTTTCTATGGGATTTTGTCCCCCACATGGGATTTGTTAACAGCAGTTAATCTGGAGCATGATTTATAAATAAACACACGGTGAGGGCCATCCATTTAAGAAATTCGGGAGATGCTAATAATGATAAGGATATTTGACTATATGGTTACCTAGCAGCCTTTTGATGTGAAAAGATACGTTTCCCAGCAACTAGCAAGCAGACACCATTGAATGAGAATTCAGTAGCAAAGTACAAAAGACTGAGCGTGGCACGGAGCGGCTAAGGATCGCCGTCGCAAAGCCCATTTCTTGTTGCCCTTGCCAGGCCCTCTTCGGCTGGCAGAGGAGCAGGGCTGCTACTGGACACTGAGGCCCTGATCTTGAGCTAATCAAACTGCAAAATGCTTCCCGCAAACCCCAACTCTGAAAGATCTTTCCAACTGCATTATCTTGAAGCTGGTGACTCAAGTTATGAAGGTGTCTGCTGAAGGCAGCGTGTGTGGAAGAGCATCGTGTGAGGAGTGAGAACGCACGAGTCCTCGGCTCCGCTAGCTGGTCAGCATGCTGGCCCTCTGAGCAAGCCTCCGGATCCCCAAATATAAAATAAAGCTAATAAGACACACGTCGCCCACTTGGCAGCATTGTAGTGAGGAGCAAACGGAATTATGTAAATGACAATGCTTTGAGAGGGCTCTCCATATATTAGCGTTGTTAATCTTATTCAGATTCCTGAGTAGGCGGTACACTGTGTAAGGTGGCACCTTTCCTGTTCTTTGTATTGCCAGGAAAGAGCATATTAGCACTTAGAAGAAGATTATTTTGTAGCAGTCACGAAGTGCCCTATGAAGGTTCAGAACAATCAGGGTAAAAATAATTGACTAGATATCAGCCCTTGAATCCACCAGCAGGTACTCCTCTACGGACTTTGTAACAGCATCTACAAAGCTGCCTCAGTGTTGAAAGTTTCATAGATAAACGGGAGTAACGGGGCAGAGGCTGAGTCCCACCTCCTCCCCTGCAGTCTCTATCTTTAACCCCTGTGCGGTGTTCAATGTAACACCCGTGTTCTTCCCCTTTATGGCTCCTGCCCGCAGCACACTCATGCTACAGGCATCCGGCCACACCTGGGTGCTCCCTCCCCATCGGTGTCACTTTTACCGACTCTGGGGGCTTCCCTGGTGCCTCAGACGGTAAAGAATCCGCCTGCAATGCGGGAGACCCAAGGTCGATCCCTGGGTTGGGAAGAGCCCCTGGAGAAGGGACCAGCTACCCACTCCAGTGTTCTTGCCTGGAGAGTCCCATGGACATAGGAGCCTGGCGGGCTCCACGGTTCATAGGGTGACAAAGAGTCAGCGTTGGACACGACTGAGCCACTAATACTTTTCACATTACTGGGGACTAAAATGTTGAGAAATCGGTACCTCTGTAGATAAGGGCTCCAAACACACGATGGATGGGTGTGTCTGCGGAAGGAGCCGCAGAAACTCCTAGCAGACGTGAGGGGTCGCTCATCCCGGAGACGTGGCACACCCTGGCACTCAGAACGTTGGCATAAGGAGCTCCAGGAACCTCGGCGCCAGTTGAAGTTTGGCAGTTGGTTCCTTCCAGCTGTTCTTAAAGGTATTCTCTGCAGGGGTTGGAGGGTGGGCCGTAGTTATGGCTTAGGATCGCTATGTTTCGCTGTTTCTGTTTTGATTCTTCTCATTGGAAAATAGAGGAAATGGGATGTTTATCCAATAGTGGAGGGTTTATGAAATTCTTCAGTGAGGTGTAAATGATCACAACTGTTGAATAGCTGGTAAAATCAGTGGGGAAAAAGGCATCATGGGTGAAGCAAACAATTCCATTAAACATTAATTACTACGAACGTTTTACCTGTCAACTGGTTGTGGTGGGATGAGGTGCACAACCCAAGAGGAAGAAAGGAAGACGTTCCTCGGAGTGACTTTGAGTCGCAGACTTTTTTGGGGCCTTGGGAAGTCATCATTTGGGAGCTTGCTCATCATACTCTTAAGTGCTTCTGTTGAAGAAACAGGAAAAAGAGAAAAAAATGTTTGAGACTGAAGCTGCTTTTATTTAAAAATCTCTTTAGTCTAATTTATTTTTCCAACAGGGGGAGTTTTCATGTGATCATTTTACAGTACTTTAAGGATAAATGTATTAAAATTTAAAATGTGTAGCAAGAAACATGGAGGTACAATAAATACAAATATTTTCGTTGCTTCACCAAGATGTGAGGGGAGTGTGACTGTTTTTTTTTTCCTCTTGGAGAAAACTGAATTTACAAAATAAATTATTGGAGTAGTTATTATACACATTATAGAAGAGAAATGATGATTTTCAGAGCATCAAATGGATTTCAGGAAAATAGCTAAATTTCTTAATATATTGAAATCATAGTGCATGTTATTCAATATACAGGAAATTGTATTTAGTCACGAAGGCATCTATTACTGTAAATAATATGGACTTGAGGGAGAGTGTACTGATTTAGGGAGAGTGTACCAAAAAGTAAGATGGGTTGATGGGTGATAGGGGATGGACAGATTGATAGATAGGCAATTAGGCATATATAATGCTGGGCTAATGGTCAATTCTAATAAAAAAAGAACTTGTCTATTTCACAAATAAAATACTCCTATCTCATAAACAGAAGTCAAGTCTGAATGACCTACTCTTAACGTGACAACTATAGAACATAATATGAAATAAAAAGAAGCAGTTACTAAAAGAAGGAGGGGACTTCCCAGGTGGCTCAGCAGTAGAGAACCCATCTGCCAATGCAGGAGACTCAGGTGCCACCCCTGGGTCAGGAAGATCCCTTGGAGGACGGCATGGCAACCCACTCCAGTGTCCTTGCCTGGGAAATTTTTTGGATAGAGGAGCCTGGAGGGCTACAGTCCAAGGGGTTGCAAAGAGTCAGACACGACTGAACACACACACTCACACACACAAAGGAAGGAGGAATGTCCATTATCTTACAGCTTTTTCATAAATCAGAGAAAGAAGTACTTTTTTCTTGAATGATCTAGAATATGTAAGAATAGCCTAGAAAATGAGTGCTATTTTAGCAGCTTGAATTCAGTCCGCACTCTGTATATCTTGACAAAGGCAACTGGAAAGACGGGGTGTGCGTATTGTACTTGTTTTAGTTTCTGGCATTACATAGAGAGTGGTATTGAGAACCGACAGGATTGATCGTAAGAAAAGCACCATACTAACGTAAAATGTTGACAGGAGAGGAAACTGCAGATATAAGCAAACCCTCGGTACTATCTTCTGAGTTTTTCTGTAAATATAAAGTTGCTTTTAAAAAATAAAGTTGGCTAAAAAAGAACAAGAGCAAAGAATAAAACTCATTTCTGTTTTATTCAGTCTCCTTCTAGTGTGGTTCCCACAGCCTATAAGATGTAAGTATTCAGAGGTAAAACAAATATTTAAATTTCCCTGTAATATTTTCCTTTTGAAAATGCCATATTACTTTATTTGAATCATGTCCAGATTTTACCTCAGACACCTATTCAGTATTTGATTTATTAGTACCTAATGAGATTAATACAATATAGATTTTTATTTCCTGTGTAAGGCAAAAAGATACGGGAAATTTCTTGCTCCATACTATTTCTACTAAGTTTAAGCCATATCAGTTTTATTTACTTTTAAAATGTAAGATACTAGATTTAAAAAAATGTTTATTTTACCAAAGTATAGTTGATTTACAATGTTGTGTTAATTTCTACTGTACAGTAAAGTGATTCAGCACGCGCACACACACACACACACACACACACACACACACATTCTTTTTCATATTCTTTTCCATTGTGGTTTATCATGGGATATTGAATATAGTTCCTTGTGCAATTTTAGATTTAAGAGATAGATTTAATTTATATCTTATAATTAAGTATTTTCTAATGCTAAGAACTAATAAATACAGATCTTTGGAACTTTTATTACAATAGGATACAATAAAAATGTGTGCAGTTTCACAACAGCTGACAATGTGAAATTTTAATTTGATATAGCATTTTAAATATTTAAAAACTATTCATACTTACCACCCTAAGTTTATCCTTTTAGCCGTTTTATACTTTAATATTAAAAAAAAATTTACCCCATTGATAACTGTAACAAATATATTCTAATCGCTGTAGTCTAAAACATCGGTTATAAATATGTATGCTTAGTGCTATTTCTCTGATTCCTTTGATGACATTTTCTGAGTTTGTTTCTCATTACCCAGCTATCCTTCAGAGACTGGTATACTGATTTTTCTAATCAATATTCTATGTACCTGGGATGGCATTTTTATTTTTAAGGAAAACTGAACAGCACAAGCTCTCTAAGTGATGTGTTGGTATGTTATCTTATAAATGCTCAAGGTACCGCTTCTAATGTTGAAAAATAGAAAAATAAATTGACCTTGATGAAGTGTGTCTTCTTTTGTCTGTTCCCAGGAAAGTTTATTTCAGGTATTTCTACTGCTGAAATGATTAGCGTTAACAGCTTTTTCCCTCCATTTTATTTTACAGGGTCTCTTCATCTTCCTGATATATGGGGTGTACAACCCAGAGGCAAGTCGGCTTGGAGTATCTCAAGGCTGACAGAGTGAATGAGAGAAATGACAGGTTTCTTATCTTGATAACTGAGGAACAAAGTTGGCTTTTCATATGAGTGTCCTGCTGCCCTTCATGCTTGGACTGGCTTATATGCATCCCAGCTTACCATTAAACACTGCCACCCCGAGTAAAGGGACAGCCTCATTTCTCATAGCCATTGACTAATACTATACTCCTGCCTGAAGTTTGTGAATCTTCAGTCTTTCTTTTAACACTTAACTGTACTTGACAGTATCAAAGGTGCACAGTTTAAGTGGCAGAATACTTCAATGTAGTTGCACGAGGTTAGAAAAATACTAATATTTCTCTACTCAAAATACTCATTAAATACTGTCTCTAGGTTTTTGAGGGGCTTCCCTGATGGCTCAGCAGGTGAAAAAAAATCTGCCTGCAATGCAGGAAACACAGGCGACATGAGTTTGATTTCTGGGTCAGGAAGATTCCCCTGGATGAGGAAATGACAGCCCACTTCAGTATTCTTGCCTGGAAAATCCCATGGACGGCTACAGTCCAAAGAATTGTAAAAAGCTGGACACGGCTGAGCGACTGAGGACAAGTTTTTGAGCAGGCTCAGAGAAGTCCATTTGTTGTTGTTCAGTTGCTCAGTCGTGTCCAGCTCTTTGCCACCCCGGAGGCCTGGCATGCTGCAGTCCATGGCGTTGCAAAGAGTTGGACATGACAGAGCAACTGAACTGAACTTCTGCATGCCAGGCTTCCCCCTCCTTCACTATCTCCTTGAGTACACTCAAACTCAGGTCCATTGAATCAGTGATGCCATCCAAACATCTCATCCTCTGTCGTCCCCTTCTCCTCCCGCCTTCAGTGTTTCCCAGCATCAGGGTCTTTTCCAATAAGCCAGTTCTCCCCATCAGGTGGCCAAAGTATTGGAGCTTCAGCTTCAGCATCAGTCCTTCCAAAGAATATTCAGGGTTGATTTCCTTTAGGATTGACTGGTTTGATCTCCTTGCTGTCCAAGGGACCCTCCAGAATCTTCTCCAACACTGCAGTTCAGAAGCATCAGTTCTTCGGTGCTCAGCCTTCTTTACGGTCCAACTATCAGATCCATACATGACTACTGGAAAAACCATAGCTTTGACCATATGGACCTGTGATGGCCAAGTGTTGTCTCTGCTTTTTAACACGTGGTCTAGTTTTGCCCTGACTTTCCTTCCAAGTAGTAAGCAACTTTTAATTTCATGGCTGCAGTCACTGTCTGCAACAATTTGGAAGCCCAAGAAAATAAAATCTGTCACTGTTTCCACTTTCCCCCCTCTATTTGCCATGAAGTAATGGGACCGGAGGCCATAAGGATAAACTAATAATTTTTAAGTTTCCAATTGGGAAATTTCAATGAGACGTCATTTCTTCTTTAATCACGAAAAGTTATTTGGCTAGAAATACTGTGAAGCAATGTACTTGTAATTTCATTATGAAAACGTGCCAGGGAAAGAAATTATTGTCATAGGGCTGCTTTTTCTATGAAAAAAAAAAAAAGTCTGGGATTTGCATACAGTCTTGGTTAGCAAAGTTGCTGGCCTAAGCTTCTGCATGCTTAATCTTAAAGTGTGCCTTCCTTGTGTGTCCATTAGGCAATGAATGTATGTTAGTTCGATTTTTGTTGATCTTTGATGTCCTGATTTTGCTTTGTGATCTCTTGAGAAAACAAATTCTAGTGATTTTGCCTGCGTTTCTCGGTACCCGATAGTCGGGAAGGGAGAGTGGGTCTGAGAAGGGCTGCCAGAGGGGCCTGGCGGCCCATTTTCCGTAAGTAACCCAGGGCCAGGCAGCCGCCCAGCGGGGCCGGCAGACTCCTCGGCCAGACGCGACGGTGTGCGGGCATCTAAAACCCTGCGCGGGGACGACGCCCGCGTGGGCGGGCTCTGCAGGGCTCCGCGCCGGATGCCGGCTCTCCTCTGGCCGTAGCCTCCAGGTAGGTTGGCAGGAAGGCAACTATTTTTTTTTTTCCCCTTTTTTGCACCGCTACGGCTCTCGGCTGCGGCTGCAGAGCGGGCGCCGCCCACAAACGCCAGGGTCGCGCCCCAGATTACACGGCGCGCCCGCGCAGGAGCGCCGCGAGCCGCCCAGGCCCGCAGGCCGCAGGGCCCGGCCCCGCCGCCGCCGCGCAGCCGCAGGGCCCGCTCCGCCCGGCCGCCCCGCCCAACCGCCCGCGTGATTGACGGGCCGCCGGGCGGAAGCCGCCGCGCAGGCGCGCTGGCCGGATCCGCAGCCG